>CP139501.1:56235449-56835449 GCA_021014915.2 Artemisia tridentata subsp. tridentata | reverse complement strand
TACACCAAGACAAATAATAGTGAAAATCATCAGGATAAAGAAGTAGACACCACTAAAACCATTGCTAGTGAACACCCTCAGAGTGATGATTCATGTGCTTCTAACACTATTATGTGTGCATATTCTTCGTTTGTGGATTCTCTAAATGCAGGAACTTGTGAAGATGCAGAAGGTTCATACACCCAATGCGGAAAAGAAGAACTTTATGCCAACATCGCATTTGGAAATCCTGGTCTTATCCCACTCTTAACTCCACTTCTACTTGTTCATTCTTAATCATTCTTTGTGAATATCATTTTTTTGAAAAAAAAAATCAAAAAACAAAATACAAAATTTGAAAATCCAACAAAAGAAAAATACAAAAATAGAAAATTTCAAAAATACAAAAACAATATAAAATATAAAAACCAAAAATATTCTTCTCCGACATGTCTCTCGTATAATCGATATTCTGTACGTCCCTAGAAATGTCATTTAACAATGATACGGGCATGTACAGATGCTTGAGCGAGAGTTCATTTAAATGTTTTCAAAACATGTCGTTTTCTTAAAAATCCCAACGGCTTTCGTGCACTTCAGTACGAAACCCGCGCTTAACCTAATGGCTTCTGAACACATCAGTTCAGGACCTGCGCTTCAAAGAAAGGAAAGTACTCATTCAAAATAAAGGTTTTAAATATTTTTCGAGCACTTATCCTAAAATTCACAATGGCTTTCGTATAGTTCAGTACGAAACCCGCGCTTAACCCAATGGCTTCGGAACATCTCAGTTTCGGACCCGAACTTCAAATAAAGGAAAGTGTTGTGCAAAACCAATTTCTTTTTCTAACACTTATCCTAAAAACAAATGAAGATATTTCTCCTTACATATCTTCAAAAATTTTCAAAATCTTTTCTATCTTGAGCACATTTTCTTCAAGATTTTTCAATAAGATTTTTCCAAATCTTTCATAAAGTGCTCAAGATAACTCCCTCCTAAACCCTTAAAACTGCTTTTAAACTAAAAGGTTTAACCATATGCTTTGTTTAAGGGGGAGTAGAAAAACAAAAATGTTCCAATTTCATGCTCAAATCTGTCTATATCTCCAAAAAGTTTCATTTTAATCACTTGATATCAAAAATATCAATACATGCTATTTTTGAGGGGGAGAGGACGTGATTAAAATGTGATCAAAAAGCGAATCTCAAAAAGAGTTCTTCAAAAAGACTCAGCATGAACCCTCGAATTGACGAAAGATAAATGTCAGTAATCGAAAAGACTAGTCCGGGACGGGTAATAATTTCAATATGGTTATCCATTGATGTAAACGTGTCTCGCAAAGGACTTGTCTGAGTAGAATGTACGAATTCGAGAGATGATCATTGAATATGACCGGGACGGGTAATAATTTCAAGCTAGTCTAACTAGTGATGTAAACGTGTCTCGCAATGGTCATATTTAATGAAAATTGATCAATTCAATATGTGCGAACTCTACCCAACATGTGCAATTCTTTCCTAAATCTCATAAGCACATGTGAAGGGGGAGTATTTCAAAAATTCAAAACTCTCGAAGTGTTAACTAAAATGAGTTTTATTCATAAACACTTTGAGAGATTTTCACAAAAAGGTTTTATGGCATGTGATCAACTAATCTAGGATAGTCATGGTGTTATAAGGTGACTAAGGTTAGGGAAAACCGTCCTATGATCCGCCAGAGCCGGAGGGATCTACCCAAGGACAATTCCAATAGATTTGAATTAGAAGTCCTTAGGTAAGATTGAAAAAAGGAGTAAAAGAGAAAGAGAAAGAAGGGGTCGAAGAATTAAAAAGAAAAGTTGAATGAAAGGGTGAAAAGAAATAGCCCTCCATAAAAAATTAGGGCAGAAACCGGGTCAATACATCTGCTATTGGTACTCACTAAGGTGATACTGATATTGAAGACAAGACGTCATGGACCCAGTGACGCGCTGCACAAACCCCTCCCAGCTATTCAGATATCTCTTAAAAGATATTTGTTTCATTTCTCACGGAGAACACTGCATAATCTATCGGCCTCTCACTCCGAGATGTGTTGATATTGAAAAGGTGGCACTCTGCTCCATGCCTCCGACTACTAAAACCAAAACGCACATTATCGAGTCTAGAGCCATGAGATTCATCAAAAATCTCTTAGGACACACTTATATTATAATACACTTGTGTTCACCAAAAAGGACACAAGGTGTACAAGAGTCTTAATGAGATCCAAGGATCTTGCCATTTACATCAATGATGGTTACGTGCTTCAAACGGTCTACAGTCGTGGGGTGATCTCCAGCGACTCACTGAATCGTGGGTGCACTTCGGTGTGTCCGTGTAAGCCCTCTCGGGGGTCCTCGGTTCAGAACAGCCTGGGGGAGATTAGAGAAAGTCTTCACACTATGCTGGTGACGATCTCAAAGTCCTAACCCGTAAGCGCTGGATGATTATTACTAACGGTTTTATGCAGCTACCTTAAACATCCATCAACCATCATCATACATCAAACATCTTCACCTCAGCATACTCATACTTATGAAGAACATCCCTTATCTAAGCTCAAATGTAAAAGTTCAAGACAAGGAGATCAAGTTAAAGACCAAGTGTTAAAGACGTAGTCAAGATGTCAAGAACAAGTTCATATGTCAAACGATGAAAGATTGTGGGGAGATTGTTAGCATATGTATACAGTCCAAGATGTATGAGTATGTTGGAGGACACGACGCATCATCACGAGAAGATTCTGATCAAGGCAAGAACGAATGAAAGACGATTACTTTGAAGATCATGATTGCATGAAGGAACGAAGAATGAAGACTATTCTACAACGACACACCAAGTTCAAGACATTGAAGACATAAGACCAATCACCGGAGCTTCATTGAAATGACCATCCCTTAGGGGGAGATTGTTAGGATTTATATTTTTATGAAGTGATGGTCATTTATCTTTTATGTATGTTTGGTTGGAGTGTCGATCTTAAGAAAATAGAATAGTGTTTAGAAGGCTTGTGTTGGACTTTGTTTCATATTGTTCAAGTGTATTGTATAAGCCCAAGTCCAACACAAGCCCACCAAGCCCAAAGGAAAGCCTTTAGGGCAACACATCCCAACTATAAATACATCACTCCCACCACATTAGTGTGTGTGCATTAGAGAGGGTAAGGTAGGAGTGTATGTAGGCTATTGTATTCTTTCTTTTCCTTCAAGCTAATATACTCTCGGTTCCTTTTTCTCTCTACTGCTGCCATCTCATCTTATCTCCATCTTTCTTATTCTATTATCTTATTCTTCATTTCTTCTATTGTTCTTTAACATATATACGACATATCATATTCTGCTTCTAGTTCCATTTCTCTTATTATTTAATTATTATTAGTTGGTTGATAAAGTTGGTATTTTGAGTCTTAACAACACTATCTTCCGTAATCACTAATGGCATGTATCAACCTTGGAGGGCTATTATCATGATCATTAACACGTGTCTTACTGGAAAAACTTCAGGGTATGAAAGACCAAGAGCCCCTGTACTACAAATTCTATGGGGAGTCGTTAAAAGAGCCAACATTGACTTCGCCGAAAGGATCTGGGAGGAATTCACTCACTCCATTCATACCTTCCTTGAGGACAAAATGAAACTGGAGTTACGTCTAGCTAGCAAGAAATCAGTCAAGAAACTGTTGATTCCAAGCATCAGATTCACAAAGATAATAATTCATCATCTTCATTCCCTTCACAAGTTTCATTCAAGATCTGATTCTCCCCTCCACCTGCCATCTGAAGAACATGTTCTGGGAAACCTTAAGTTCTCTGCCAAAGGAACCAAACAAGAAATCTTTGGAATGAATATACCTGAATCCCTCATCTCAAATAACATTCGACATGCGTCGTATTATCAGGACTATCTGAATAGAGTGGCCATATATCAAAAGTCTCTTACGGATAAGCTAGGTGGTGATACTGGATCCCCTGCATCAAAATCTCAGAAAGTATCAAGCAAAGTCAACTTAAATCAAAGAAGAGAAAGGATGCATCCCCTGTAGTCAATGCTCCTAAGGAAGCTAAGAAACTCAAAAGGAGTACTGTAGGCAAGAAACAGGGATCTAAGAGACTTCAACTGAAAAGTCAAGTTGTTGATGAAGAAGTTCTTGTATCTGAACCAACTCTGAGAGATGAGGATGATGGTGATCTCCAACAGGCTCTGGAACTTAGTGCTAAGGAATATGCAGATACAATGGGTCGGTATTCCAAAGGAGTAATCCTCAAAGAACCTGACACTGGAGGACCTCAACCTATGCCAGCAGTGGAAGGCAAGGGAAAAGGAATTGCTTCAGCAGAACAAGCAGCTCAAACTCTTCTGGATATTTCATCTCCTGCATCCAAGACAACCACCACGCAGTTCATCCTTAAGAAACGTGAAGCTGAATCATCCAAAGGCGTTGAATCCCCTAAAGGTGCTAAAGAGAAATCCCCGAGTTTAGAAGTCGATCTAGACTCCAGTGATATGGAATCCGACGAACGTTCAACTATGGAGAAGAATGCAGAGATGGAAGTCCCACAAGCTCAAGGAAATGTTGAACCGGAGAAAGACAAAGCTGAAAAGGAAATCCAAAACCCAGTAAAGGAAATAGCTGAGGACCCTTCACATGAACCCTTACATGATGAATTCGTAGCTTCTGCATACCCAAATGTTCAAGAAAACCTGAAAATGAAGATGGATGATCATACACATGTGGAGGAACCAGCGGGGTCAACGGGCACATTGTCATCTCTCAAAACCCTTGATCACGACTTCACATTTGGTGATCAGTTTATTGCGAACAAGCCTACAGATGCTGATGCTGAAACTGAAAAGTCAACAGATGAAAAGGAGGTTGAGTCAATGGTATCGGTCACAATTGAACAAGACATGTCTGCAATCCAATCTATCGCAAATCCAACCTCTACAACAACACCAATCATAGTCATTCCATCATCTAAAGCAACCACGGCCGCAACTGTCACCACTGTAGTTCCAATCCCACCACCGCAATCTACCATCACCAGTTTAGAATCACAATTTACAACGGCCCTCAAACGTCTTGCAGATCTGGAACACCCAAATCTGCCACAAGTTGTAATAAATCACGACCGTAGGTTGTCAAAGCTGGAAGATCTTAATATTGAACATAAGGCAATTGTTGCTGTTGATGAACATGCTAAAGAGGCAGTGAAATGGGCAATGGAAGCACCAATGAGAGCTCGATTCAGAGATCTTCCCACCATTGACATGAAGGAAATACTTCACGACAGAATGTTTGAGATAGGTCAGTACAAAGGTCATGAAGATCATCAGAAGCTATACAAAGCCTTGGAAAACTCGATAGACCGTGACAACATTTTTCATCTCATGCATGAATTGGATAATCAACAGAAACGGAAGAAGAAGAGCCAAGACAACCCCAGTCTACCACCCGGATCTCCACCACAGCCTCCTCCACCTCCTCCACCATCAACTGAAAAGGATCAGACTAAATCATCCACTGAAAAGGATTAGACTAAATCATCTACTAGTCCCAGCTCCTCAAAAAATGTCTCATCCTCTGGTTATGCTGCTTGGTCGACGGTCGACACCAGATTCAGACCTTCGGTCTCTTCCATCCCAGAAGAATTCATCATTCACGAAGAATCAGTTGTAGAAGATCAAGATTCTCACTCAGATGATGATGATGACACCTCGACTACCCACATTCCAAAAGTAAGCAACACTTGGTGGCAAGATTTATTCAGGAAAGAAAAGTCCACGGCTCCTGAGGTTACAATCACAGAAGAAATGAAGCAAACATGGTGGAAAAAGTCCAAAGATGACAAACCTCCGACTCCAGAACCAGATTGGTCCGTTCCTTTATCTAATGCTCATATCCCTGATAACAGCTGGGCTGATGCCATTATGTGAAGCTATGATCCTCGGCCAGAAAACTCACTGCTTGCTCAAACGGGCGACATAGGAGCATTTATCAGCTGGTACTGCAAGCAACAAGGGATCACTAAGCTCACACCGAAGGACTTAGAGGGACCCGCATATAAGATTGTCAAAGCCTTTCATTCAGATGCAGTTCACCTTCAGTACCAAATGGAAGAATGTCATAAGCTTTTGACCAATCAATTTGACGAAGGAATCCGAAAATATAATATCAACATGCCACTCCCACTGGGTGGCCCACCTGGACAAGTCACAATACAAACGAAATTCTTTTTCAACAAAGACTTGGAGTATCTTAGATTTGGGAGCAAAGAGCACAAACAAGCCTTATCCATTACTAAAATGAAAGCTGCATTCTATCCAAAAATTGGGTTAGAGCAAATTGTGCCGGATCAGATGTGGGTTGAGAATGAGTACGAGTACAATATATCAGCGTCGTATGGTATATCACATTGGTGGTTCAGGAGACAGAAATTGTACATAGACAGATTCGCTGCAGAAGGGGACCGCAAAGCTGTGCGATCTTGCATGCAGATCATCAGTGTTGTTAAAGTTGATATCTTTCCAATCTATGGATATGACTACCTAAGCAAGATCGTTCTCCGCCGAGCTGACCTCAAGGAATATGTCATTGCCGAACGTGACTTCAAACACTTGCATCCAAGTGATTTTGAAGACCTGTACCTCTTACATCTTCAGGGCAAGTTACATCATCTATCCCCACACGAAAAGAAGACCTTGCAACTGCTGTTAATCTTTGGACCAGGGGCTTAGTCATTAGACAACGGGTAGAGGATTTTCAACTTGGGATTGAAAGTTATCAGACACAACTCAATCTCACAAGGCCCCAATGGGAAGCAAAAGACATGGGATTCGAGCATGACTACTCGGTTCTTGAATATCCAAAGGCTGTGTTGTTCAGAGACAGGTACGGGGTTCAAATGATCATGAGGTTTAATGAGATACACAAGTTCAGTGACGGTACTCTGCAACAAACTGAAGATGCACTGGATTTCAGAATCAAAGAGTACAAGATTAGATTTGCAAAAGAAGGAAGATATACCATGCATTGGACGAAGAAAGAGTTTGAGATCAACAATGAGTTCCTTCGTGCCATACGCAAACGACTGAAGACCAGGAGGATCTTCCGCAATCTTGAGAGCTATGTTGGTGGCAGAATTCGAGAGGGTGACTATCGACTCCTATAGAGAACAGAATGAAATATCTCATCTCTGTAATAATTAGCTCTCTTATTTTGCTGTTGTGTAATTCTGTAATACACTTAACTTTTTTTTGAACTGCTCAAGTAGTGATAAATATATGATGTAGGCATTAGTCTTACCCCCTCTCCGATTGAGGGGGAGTAGCAGCATTTATCATTGTCATAATATATCTAACCTGGCCACATTTTCTCCTAAAATTTCTAACTTATTTAAATCAATTGGGATCACAAATCTCAAGTGGTTTGAAATTTTTGATCGGTGGAGAGAATGTGATTTAAATATGAAATTCTAATAAAAATGTGATCTTTTGGAACTCAAGTGTAGGCTCTCCCATATGTGCTAAACCTTTTCGTATATCGATGCACATATTGAGGGGGGGGGGGCGGATGATTTATGATGGCAATTGTGGAAGAACACCAAAGACCAACCATTTTATTTAACGTACTGGAGTTATAAGGATGGTAAGGTTAGGTATATGTTCCCACGATCTCGCCAGAACTGGAGGGATCTACCCAGGGACAATCCACTAGTTAATGTAGAAGTCCTTAGGTATGATTAAAAAGGAGACAAGTGAGAATAAGGGAAGAGTGCCGACTGAGATGGAGCTAGTACTGGAACAAACCCAACAAGGTACTAGTAATGAAGTCTCGGTAAGCGCTGAAGGGTTGAAGAATGATAAAGAAATGTAAAGATAAAGGGTAAAAAGAAAGAAGCCCTCCTTACACTTTAGGCAGAAACCGGGTCAATACATGTGCTGTTAGAATTACTTAGTTGATTGCTGGCATTGAAGACAAAAGTATCATCGACCCAGTGATACGCTACACAACCCTCCCTAGCCACTCAAGGTCCCTCAAAGGACTCTTGTTTCACTTGTCACAGAGATCAATACATTGCTATCGTCTCTCTCACTCCGAGTTAGACGATATTGAAAAGGTGGCAGTCCTCTCCAGCCTCCGATCACTAAATCAAAACGCACTATTGAGTCTAGAGCCAAGAGATCATCCATTAATCTCATTAGGACACATTTCCAATATACTTGCTGTTCATACACCGTGAAAAGCAAGAATATAAATATTAAGAGTCCTACACATTATCCTCGTGGTATTGCCAGAACATTCGAGTGATACGTAAAGTATTCACAATGAAGATGGAAATCCTTCTAGAGCCAACATCAAACAAGCTCTTGGTGGGTGACATGTGAGATCCTTCATGGATCAAGCTTGTGACAACTGGAAAGAAACGATGGCTGATGAGTGTCTAAATACTCATCATTTTTACCTAATCTGAGCTGCCAAAACATCCAAAAACACTCAGAAATGCATCATAATACTGAAATTATCCCAAAATTGTGTTTTATATGTTTCAGATGCAAAATGTTTAAAAACAGATAAAAAACGAACAAAGTTTGCATAATTGGCAGTTTCAGTCCCTCAACTTTCAAAAGTTGTCAAAACTAGTCCCTGGTTATTCTAAAAACAGGAAAAGTCATCAAAGGTCCTTTAAGAATCATAAAATTACATAATAAGTCCTTTGGTGCAAAGTTTCATAAAATTACAAGTTTAGTCCCTCAACTTTGCAAAATGACATAATTGGTCCTTAAAGTTTTAAAATGATAAAAATATACAACTTTGGTCCTTGTGTTATTGTTTTGTGGCAGGTTTAGTCCCTTGAAGATAGTTTGGAAGTTTACAAGTTCAGGCCCTCAACTTTCAGCAAATGGCAAGATTGGTCCTTGTGCTTATTTATTATATAAACCAAATCCGGATCCAACACTAAAATAAAACCCACTACCCAACCCAACCATACCAGCCCAACCTCTTTTATTAAACTAACCCAACCCAAGCCCATTCAATAAAACCCAACCCACCCTATTAACTAAAACCCAAACCATTGTCCAAGCCCAATGTTTACAAGCCCAACCCCAACCCTTGTTTGACTGAGTTAACCACTCAGTCAAACAAAGTCAAACCCGTCTTCTCCTAAACCACCATCGCGCCAAAACCACCCAGTCATCCCCTCACCTCACCAAAACCACTCACCACCTCATCCCCCCTCCTAAACACGTTACCTAACATTGCCAAATGCAATTAATGCATCTCTCCCACTCCCACTAGCTAAATCAGAAGAAACAACCACTTGCCACGTTTCCCGCCAAAAGTTATTTTGGACGATTGAGATTAAATTGGAGCAATTCAAGGGTGGGGATATGTTCAGGATGTCGATAAAGGGTTATCCCACTTAAATTATGTATATATAGATAGCTTTGTAAGCCTTAATTGGCAAGTAGGTAAAAAGTAGCATAATCGAATTTTCCTTTCCAGTAGTGATAACTTGTAATAGCTTGTTTCAGTAATCAATAAAAATTAATTTAAGCTTGTTTGATATTAATCTTTGTTCAATTTCATTAGTTAGTGATAATTTCAAATTTCATGTTATATTGATAATTCGAATCAAATAAGTAGTAATTGAAATAACTTATAAGTTGTTTCTATAAGCTTATGCAAGCTTATTATAGCTTGTGGTAAGCTTATCTTAGCTCAATCATGTTCTGAATTCAAGAAATCAACATGGTCAATGAAAGTCAACTTGGAGGCCAATAAGCTATTTCTGAGTGGATAAGCTAGTTTAGGAAGCTTTTCTGGGTTTTCTAGCTTGTTTCTGACAAGCTAGATTGGTCCTTGGTTCTTGTTCTCTGTTCCATATGCAAAATCAGTTGTAAGCAATTTCAATTTTTAGCTTAAATATCCATTTCACTGTTACACTGCTTAATTGTAGTTTATTTCCATTATTTATAGCTTATTATTAGTTTATATGTATATTTTATCAGTTACATAAGTTTAATTAGCTCATCTCTTTATTTACCTTAAAAACAGTTAATAAGCTCAAAATTAGCCTAAAATAGAAACAGCTTATTTATAAGCTCTAATCCAGTTTTTATTACTTCTTTACACTCAAATAAGTTAATTAGACATAAGTCATTCACAATATAGCTTAATCAGACCATTTGAAGTTAAAAATATCCAAAACAGTCCCTAGAAGGGGTGTTTGGTTTTGTGCAGTCAAAGGGTCAATTCCCTTGTTACTGTAGATTTACCTTTTTCCCAACTTTGTTCAAGCTTATTTTGGTTAATATAAGTTGTTTACAAGCTTGGATTGGTCATTTAGATAGTTTTGGCCAATTTGCATACCCTGTGGGATTTTGAGAAGCTCAAATGCTCATATAAGCCTTATATAGCCACAAGCTTGTTTTGGCCTATTCTTTGGCTTCTCTGAGCTTCAATTAGTCCAAATAGTGTAAACATAAGAGTTGAATTAGGTTGCTTTGGTGTTGTGCCTTCTGCACAGACAAACAGACAAAATAGCAGACTCAGTTGTTGAGGCTGCTGATCTAAGCCATATTGTGGCTTATCCACATAAGCTCTAGCCCTGATTCTTGGTTTTCTAGATAGCTCATAGTTCTATCTCACTTTTTCCCCCATAAAATTGCATCTCAGTAGCTTATTAGACTGCTTAAATTGCCTTGCAATTTGGCATTTTTTCTGAGTTTCTGTTTGAACTTTGAAACTGATTAGGTGTCCATTAGCTTAATTTGTGGGATCAGCTGTTTGATTTAAGTTGTTTTAAGCTTATATAAGTTTGTTAAACCTGTCCTAAGCATTTGGTTGAGTTTTGAGCTGTTTAGCTTATTTTTGGGCTTATTCCAAACTGCTTATCTGCCCAAATCTGCTTATTTTGCTTAGTCAACTTTTCATTTTATTTTTCCTAGCTTTTCAATAATATTTTAGATTTATCTGTAAATTTTCATAATTTTCTGAATAGTTTTGATATTTTTAATCTTTTTAATTAGTTTATAATAGTAATTAAATCATAATAAATAGAATAATAATCAGAAAAATATAATTCCAATTTTCATAATTTTCTTTTGTTAATTTTAATCCAGGAAAAATATAATTATATTTTTAGGCCTTAATAAAATCAAAAATAGAAATATAGTGATAGCTTCTATTTAATAGAATTTATTTTTTTAAATTTTAATAAAGTAATTTTCATTTTTATAATTTTCTTAGCTTTTTCTCATCATATAATATTTTTAGAAAAAGTTTTAGAATTTTCTTTGTTCATTTAGTATTTTTTATAAATTTAAATACTTTAATAAGTAATTAAATAATAAATAATTAATAATAATTAAATAAAAAGTTAAAAAAATTATAATTTAAGTTTTTAAATAAGTTTTAAGTCATTTTACATTTTTAGGTTTTAAATTTTATAATTTTCAGTTTTTGTCCCATTTTAGCTTTTCCGTTACGCGTTTGTAATTTATTAATTCGCGTTTAATTTTCTTGTGCATATCTGTTTTTAAATTGTTATTTAGAATTGTTGAAAAAGCAAAATCAAAAGCAATCTAAATCATCAATCACTCTAATCCTAGCTTTTCACAGTTTTCCATTCACACCTCGTTGGGAAACGACCCAGGTGATCACTTGCCTGGTTTCACACTACACACGAGTATTCGTTCTGAGACTGTTTATATTTATATATACGTTTTCAGACGGACCAAATTTTGGCGCCGTTGCCGGGGAGGTTGTGCTGCGACTGTTGTGTAAGTTTTAGCGATTAGTGATTCGAGATCCTTCTATCAGAAGTTCCTATTTCCCATAAACAATATAAAATACCAAAAATATTTTTCTTTTCTTTTCTATATATATTATTATTATTATTATTATCATATAAAAAATAAAAAACACCAAAAATAATTTCCGTTTTCTTTGTTAATAATAAATAACAATAATAAAATTTACCATCGAGAACCAAGACAGAGTACTACCTAACTGGGGGTACGACCATAATAAGTTCCCAAACATCAGATTTAAAACTTGCCTTTGTATCACTTGCGAATATCGGCTCACCTTTGATTGATAAACAAACTATAACGGAGGTTTAAGGATAGTCTGACATTAAATTGTCGGACTGAAAGAAGCGGGTTTTTAAGGAGCATTTAATTGCCCACCTTTGCTTCTCCGCCACTCTGTGCGTTTATCTTTTAGAGAGCTACCGTATGCTTGTTGATTATTGGTTTAAGTTCACTTGTGTTTTGCTTCTGTCTTGTTTTAATTGGAATATTTTACTTAGTGCATGCGCACTCGTTCTTCCACGTCATCAAGCCCTTTACGTGAACTCGTAAATATTTCGAGAAGACGTAATCGTAGACGTGCTGCCCAAATAGTCGAACCCGAGATTCGTACTGTTCCCACAGATAATATGGCAGACAATCGCACAATGGCGGAAATGCTCCGTGCACCCACCGAGGGTTACGGAGATGCCATCGTTTTACCAGCCATCGATTCTGATCATTTTGAACTGAAAACACATTTGATTCAGCTCGTTTCTACCAACCAATTCCACGGGTTTGAACGAGAGGATCCTTATGCACACATTCGTTGGTTCAACAAACTGACCTCTACAATCAATTACAAAAATGTGCCGCAAACAGTGATCAAATTGATGCTATTTCCATTCTCACTTGAGGGGGCAGCCCGAATCTGGCTGGATAAAGAACCCCCTCGATCCATTGAAACTTGGGAAGATCTAGTGCAGAAGTTTGTCAATTATTTCTTCCCTCCATCAAAGACGACTAATTTAAAAAATGAAATTGCTGGTTTTCGTCAAAGTTTCGATGAAAATTTCGGAGAGGCATGGGAGAGATTTAAAGATCTCCTAAGAAAATGCCCACATCACAATTTTACGGAGTTACAACAGATAAATACGTTTTATAATGGGTTAACCCAAAACGATCAAGATGCACTTAACGCAGCCGCTGGTGGCAATATCTTGAATCGTCGACCTAGAGAGGTGGTTGAAATTTGTGAAAATAAATCAAAAGTTCCTATTTCTCGAAACAAAGTGAATGTTCCTGTCACTCCTGCCTCATCATCCGGTAACTCCTCAGAGTTAGCCTTTTTAACGGACTCAATGCGTTGTATGATGAAGGAAATGAAAGAACTGAAGAGTGAAATTCACAAACCAGAACAAATTAAAGCAGTAAACAAAGTGTGTGAAACTTGTAGTGGCCCACATGCGTATTATGATTGTCAAGCAACCGATGCTTCTCTTTACCCAGCTCCCGTAGCTGCAGTAAACCAAAATCAATACCGTCCGCATGCTGAGACTCAGTACCGAGCACCTAATGCTATGGTCCCACCTGGTTTTCCACCCGTGCCAAATCAGAATAATCAAAATCGCTTTGTTCAAAATCAGGGAAATTTTTTTAACAATTCTCAAAATTTCAATAAAAACCGAGGTCAGAATCAGGGTAATTTTAACCAAAACCGTGGTCCAAATTTTAATCAAAACCAAGGTTCAAACCGAAATCAGACGTCCTCAGATGAGTTGCTTAAGCAATTCATGAAAACTCAAGAGGAAACAAATAAGACACAATATGAGACAAACCAGTTATTGATTGCCCAATTAAACCAGATCAAAAAGTCTTTAACTGATATACCTTCTACCTCGGGAGGTCTCCCAAGTAACACTGTTGTCAACCCTAGGGGTGAACTCAAAGCTGTCAGTACACGTAGTGGTAAATCTCATGTTGGATTCAAGGTGATAAAGGACCCGGTACTTCCCACTAACAATGGAAGTGCTAAATACGTCCAACCTTCGGTCATCCAACCCTCGGTCATCCAAAAATCTACACCCACAATTGCTCCTCAACCGTCAAGAATCGATCCTACTCTTTCACGATTTACGGTAAAAAGTTTGTCAACCAAACTTAGTGAGCAAAGATCAGCCAGATATTATTCCGAAATGCTCAATGCTGTTCCTGTCAGTATACTTGATGATAGTGATGATGATGAAGATACCACTTTCGTCAAAGCTATCACCACTCGGAGTGGTGCTGCTTATGAGGGGCCAGCTGGCCCTATTCCTCCTCCGTTGTTTGAAATGGAAAAAGAGAAGGAGGATACAACGGACAAAGTGCCAATTCCAAGCCCACAAAGTACAGCACATGTCCATCCTCCGGTAGTCCCAAAAAAATCCAAACCAGGAGTTGTCTTTGAATCTGTTAAGACTCCTGAAGTCATTGCTCCAAAATCCAAACCTTATATTCCTTACCCATCGCGCTTAAATGAGCAAAAGCTCCGTGAGAAAGCTAGTCAACAAATGGACAAATTCTTTCAAATCTTTAAAGAATTACATTTTGACATAAGTTTTGCGGATGCTATCATTCTGATGCCCAAGTTTGCATCAACAATCAAACACTTGTTAAGCAACAAGGAAAAACTGATTGAAATGGCTAAAACTCCATTAAATGAGAACTGCTCAGCGGTTATCTTGAAAAAGCTTCCGGAGAAGCTTGGAGATCCTGGAAAGTTTCTACTACCTTGTATATTTCCGGGAATGGTTGAATGTTATGCCTTAGCAGATCTAGGTGCAAGCATCAACCTGATGCCTCATTCAGTATGGAAGAAACTTTCTCTTCCGGCTCTTACTCCTACCTGCATGACTCTTGAGCTTGCAGACCGAACCATATCTCATCCCTGCGGCATTGCCGAAGATGTATTTGTGAAAATAGGAAAGTTCCATTTTCCAGCTGACTTTGTGGTTGTTGACTTCGATGCTGATCAAAAGGTTCCTCTCATTCTTGGACGAGGATTCCTAAAAACGGGCCATGCTCTTATTGATGTATTTAAGCATGAGATCACCTTGCGTGTGGATAAGGAAGCTGTTACCTTTAACCATGATCAAACTTCAAGGTACTCCTCAAATTTTGATTCTGCTTCGGTTAGCCGAATCGATGTCATTGACATTACTTCAAAGGAATACTCTCAAGAAAATCTTGGTTATTTTCATAATTCTGTGAGTGGGGATCCCACCACATCTTCTCAACTTATCATAGCAGACTCTTCCCCTTCTCTCACTTCGGTTGAGGGAAGTGATCCCTTTTGGGATGAAGTCGATGCTTTTCTTGCTCTAGATAGTCCACTTCCGCATGAGGTTGATGATGACTATCTTGATCCTGAGGGGGACATTCTTTTTCTAGAGAATTTGTTAAACGAAGATTCATCTTCCCCTCTTCCACCAAAACAACTTCATAAAAAAGAAATCAAGTCAGTTGAGAAAACTGATAAATTTCCAGAGATCAAGTTTAAGGACTTGCCTCTTCCACTTGATTATGCAATTCTTGAGGAGGAAGTTCTTATTTTAATGGCTATTCAGATCTCTCTTCTTCCCTTCACCTACCCGGTGATTTCCCCTATCTTTCACTCATTTGGGAGTGAGGATATTACTTTTGACCCCGGCATTGTCCATATAACATTGGTTTAATGCCAGATATATCTCTCTTGGTGTGGAACTTTCATGTACTTCAATGTGTATACAAACATCTTGAATGAAAATCCGATGGAGATGGTCTCTTCCACTTACTTCCCCATAGACTTTTAAATTGCTTTTTCTCCCGGGCTGTTCAGGAACCCTTTGTTACGGTTGACCGTTCACAAGCGGTTAGCTTGCGTGATAAACCTGACTGTTCGGGAGGAATCAACTCAATTCGGGGTCGAGTCAAGCTAGCGACTCGGGAATCAAAAACAGTAGCAAATATATGGGTTATCACCCATGTTTCACCTAAGTGTGGGGGAGATGCCCCACATGTTGTAAACCTGTACAGTCAAAAAAAAATAATAAATAAAAAAAAAATAATAATAATAATAAATAAATAAATAAATAAAATGTGTATATGAAATAAAAGGCTATTAGTATTTCCCTTTCACGTTCTAAGTGTTGGTTTAACAACCGGTTCTTTGAATATTGAGGGCAATATTCAGTTCTAAGTGTGGGGGGGAATTCTTGCGAATTTGATCAAATGTACCATCTAGTACCCCCATTTTAGCCAAAATTTTAAAAAATTTTCTCACTTAGAACTCAATAAATGGTTATCAGTCCGCCATGTCTAACCCACATAAGGATTGGCTAATCCGAGAGCAAACGGCTCTTGGTAAAGATATATCAAATCCGTTTATGGCTTGCAATTTGCCGAAAATTGTATGGTATTCGACTCACCATATCTTCATAAGTGAAGAGTTGGCTAGCCCGCAAGATTATGGCTTGTGGTTAAGGCAGTGAAAATCCATATTGGTAATCAGCTCACCAAAGATAATATTGATAATTTATCTAAGAGTTGGCTAGTCCAGAAGCAAACGACTTCTGGTAAAGACAAATCAAAACCGTTGACAGCTGATGGTTTGCTCAAAATCATTTGGTTATCATTGTACCAAAGTATCACATACTAAAACATTGGCTACTCCAGAAGTAATGGCTTTTGGTAAAGAGATAAATCCATTAAGTTTTCTCAAAAGATTGCTAGGGACTAGCAATAGTTTAGTGTGGGGGATTGATGAGTGTCTAAATACTCATCATTTTTACCTAATCTGAGCTGCCAAAACATCCAAAAATACTCAGAAATGCATCATAATACTGAAATTATCCCAAAATTGTGTTTTATATGTTTCAGATGCAAAATGTTTAAAAACAGATAAAAAACGAACAAAGTTTGCATAATTGGCAGTTTCAGTCCCTCAACTTTCAAAAGTTGTCAAAACTAGTCCCTGGTTATTCTAAAAACAGGAAAAGTCATCAAAGGTCCTTTAAGAATCATAAAATTACATAATAAGTCCTTTGGTGCAAAGTTTCATAAAATTACAAGTTTAGTCCCTCAACTTTGCAAAATGACATAATTGGTCCTTAAAGTTTTAAAATGATAAAAATATACAACTTTGGTCCTTGTGTTATTGTTTTGTGGCAGGTTTAGTCCCTTGAAGATAGTTTGGAAGTTTACAAGTTCAGGCCCTCAACTTTCAGCAAATGGCAAGATTGGTCCTTGTGCTTATTTATTATATAAACCAAATTCGGATCCAACACTAAAATAAAACCCACTACCCAACCCAACCATACCAGCCCAACCTCTTTTATTAAACTAACCCAACCCAAGCCCAATCAATAATACCCAACCCAGCCTATTAACTAAAACCCAAATGTTTACAAGCCCAACCCCAACCCTTGTTTGACTGAGTTAACCACTCAGTCAAACAAAGTCAAACCCGTCTTCTCCTAAACCACCATCGCGCCAAAACCACCCAGTCATCCCCCCACCTCACCAAAACCACTCACCACCTCATCCCCCCTCCTAAACACGTTACCTAACATTGCCAAATGCAATTAATGCATCTCTCCCACTCCCACTAGCTAAATCAGAAGAAACAACCACTTGCCACGTTTCCCGCCAAAAGTTATTTTGGACGATTGAGATTAAATTGGAGCAATTGAATGGTGGGGATATGATCAGGATGTCGACAAAGGGTTATCCCACTTAAATTATGTATATATAGATAGCTTTGTAAGCCTTAATTGGCAAGTAGGTAAAAAGTAGCATAATCGAATTTTCCTTTCCAGTAGTGATAACTTGTAATAGCTTGTTTCAGTAATCAATAAAAAGTAATTTAAGCTTGTTTGATATTAATCTTTGTTCAATTTCATTAGTTAGTGATAATTTCAAATTTCATGTTATACTGATAATTCGAATCAAATAAGTAGTAATTGAAATAACTTATAAGTTGTTTCTATAAGCTTATGCAAGCTTATTATAGCTTGTGGTAAGCTTATCTTAGCTCAATCATGTTCTGAATTCAAGAAATCAACATGGTCAATGAAAGTCAACTTGGAGGCCAATAAGCTATTTCTGAGTGGATAAGCTAGTTTAGGAAGCTTTTCTGGGTTTTCTAGCTTGTTTCTGACAAGCTAGATTGGTCCTTGGTTCTTGTTCTCTGTTCCATATGCAAAATCAGTTGTAAGCAATTTCAATTTTTAGCTTAAATATCCATTTCACTGTTACACTGCTTAATTGTAGTTTACTTCCATTATTTATAGCTTATTATTAGTTTATATGTATATTTTATCAGTTACATAAGTTTAATTAGCTCATCTCTTTATTTACCTTAAAAACAGTTAATAAGCTCAAAATTAGCCTAAAATAGAAACAGCTTATTTATAAGCTCTAATCCAGTTTTTATTACTTCTTTACACTCAAATAAGTTAATTAGACATAAGTCATTCACAATATAGCTTAATCAGACCATTTGAAGTTAAAAATATCCAAAACAGTCCCTAGAAGGGGTGTTTGGTTTTGTGCAGTCAAAGGGTCAATTCCCTTGTTACTGTAGATTTACCTTTTTCCCAACTTTTTTCAAGCTTATTTTGGTTAATATAAGTTGTTTACAAGCTTGGATTGGTCATTTAGATAGTTTTGGCCAATTTGCATACCCTGTGGGATTTTGAGAAGCTCAAATGCTCATATAAGCCTTATATAGCCACAAGCTTGTTTTGGCCTGTTCTTTGGCTTCTCTGAGCTTCAATTAGTCCAAATAGTGTAAACATAAGAGTTGAATTAGGTTGCTTTGGTGTTGTGCCTTCTGCACAGACAAACAGACAAAACAGCAGACTCAGTTGTTGAGGCTGCTGATCTAAGCCATATTGTGGCTTATCCACATAAGCTCTAGCCCTGATTCTTGGTTTTCTAGATAGCTCATAGTTCTATCTCACTTTTTCCCCCATAAAATTGCATCTCAGTAGCTTATTAGACTGCTTAAATTGCCTTGCAATTTGGCATTTTTTCTGAGTTTCTGTTTGAACTTTGAAACTGATTAGGTGTCCATTAGCTTAATTTGTGGGATTAGCTGTTTGAAATAAGTTGTTTTAAGCTTATCTAAGTTTGTTTAACCTGTCCTAAGCATTTGGTTGAGTTTTGAGCTGTTTAGCTTATTTTTGGGCTTATTCCAAACTGCTTATCTGCCCAAATCTGCTTATTTGGCTTAGTCAACTTTTCATTTTATTTTTCCTAGCTTTTTAATAATATTTTAGATTTATCTGTAAATTTTCATAATTTTCTGAATAGTTTTGATATTTTTAATCTTTTTAATTAGTTTATAATAGTAATTAAATCATAATAAATAGAATAATAATCAGAAAAATATAATTCCAATTTTCATAATTTTATTTTGTTAATTTTAATCCAGGAAAAATATAATTATATTTTTAGGCCTTAAGAAAATCAAAAATAGAAATATAGTGATAGCTTCTATTTAATAGAATTTATTTTTTTAAATTTTAATTAAGTAATTTTCATTTTTATAATTTTCTTAGCTTTTTCTCATCTTATAGTATTTTTAGAAAAAGTTTTAGAATTTTCTTTGTTCATTTAGTATTTTTTATAAATTTAAATAGTTTAATAAGTAATTAAATAATAAATAATTAATAATAATTAAATAAAAAGTTAAAAAAATTATAATTAAAGTTTTTAAATAAGTTTTAAGTCATTTTACATTTTTAGGTTTTAAATTTTATAAATTTCAGTTTTTGTCCCATTTTAGCTTTTCCGTTACGCGTTTGTAATTTATTAATTCGCGTTTAATTTTCTTGTGCATATCTGTTTTTAAATTGTTATTTAGAATTGTTAAAAAAGCAAAATCAAAAGCAATCTAAATAATCAATCACTCTAATCCTAGCTTTTCACAGTTTTTCATTCACACCTCGTTGGGAAACGACCCAGGTGATCACTTGCCTGGTTTCACACTACACACGAGTATTCGTTCTGAGACTGCATATATTTATATATACGTTTTCGGACGGACCAATGGCGCGATTCAAATTTGAATCAAACTTGTTCCAGGAAATGGATTGACGAATACTTTTGGAAAACTTTCAATGTGCTCGCCAACAAAGTTTCGAGCACATTGATTGTGAAAATTTTCAAACAAAAGTATTTTTGACAGAAATGTGATTCAATTTATAAAACCCTTGTCGTGTTGCACAAAATGTTTATCCAGTGACACGCAAGTGATTTTTCTAATCAATTTCTCGTCAATCAGTGGGTATTTAATTCACTGATTCACTCTACCGTGCTGTCTGCTTTGAGACGTTCCGGTATGAGAACATGCTTTGTATGATGATTCTGACATTAATTTGTTGGAAGACTCATTACTACAAGCTGGAAATTCCTGTCAAGGAGAATCTTCTTTAAAGGGGATTCTACCTGATCACAGGTCGGTCTTCACAGAACCAAAGGTTAATCCAACCACACCGAATGAATGACAAAGCCATATTCGTTCTCCAACTTTATTGCTAACTGTTTTATTTCAGATTCATATAAAGATGGTGATGGTGGTTCCTGATTCCAGTAGAGACGTGTCAATCCACACTCCATGCTCACACTTACAAATCATTATCAAAGAAATCATGATAGCTGAAAGACCTACAACACAGCTTCCGCAACTCTGATGATAGTTATCATGATCCAGAAAAGTGTGAGCATGCGAGCCCAACGGTCACAACAAATCACATGGAGGCATTACTACAATGGATGAGCTCAGAGATTTACGGTGGCTGATGATCTCAAAGAAGGCTCAAAGATGATGCTGCAAGATGACGTGAAGACATATGATGGATGATAACTTCAAAGATACTCAAAGATCATCCAAGATAAAAGATCAGTCATCAAAAGTTCACTGCTGAAAGGCACAAATATCTATGAAGTTGAAGAATCAAAGACTACGAGCTATGAAGACACATTCAGAGGATAGAGTGCTATAATTCTAAATTTTATTTCCGGGGTGACCTCCCTTAGGGGGAGATTGTTAGGAATATAAATATTCATCTGAAGACTCGGTCACCCCGAGTACTCATTAGCACTTAATAGCTTGTAGGAATATTAGTATTATTAGTAATAGTTTAGTTAATATAGAACTTGTTGAGTGGGTCGGGTCTTTACCCTCTGTCAGCTCACTCCACAGCCCACTCAGGGTACCAATATTATGTACTATATAAAGCCCTTCCCACACAAGGGAAGGGTTGGACCTTTCACTTCTCTAATCATACAACTTCTACTTCTCTCTCTACAAAGGCTCCCAACTCACTTTCTCTCTCTACAAATCTCTATTCTATTCGGCCTAATCTAAATCCATACGTGTTATATAGTTAGTGAACATCTTACAGTAGGAAATTTGAATAAAAAGTCTATTATTTTAACATTTATTAACCTAAGTTAACATATAGTTTCTCATTTTTGACCTTAGCTTTCTATTGAAAATGATTTAGTGACATGCTTAAGAGTATTATAAACTTATAAAGGATAGGAAAAAGATTGAAATGCTTACAAGTTTAAAAATCTAACCATGAGGATAATCGACTAGATTATTTCCTAAGTGAACCCAAGACTTTTCATTCCTTCTAGGCTTCAAGCTAAACTCTTCCTTGGCTTCTATTAAGGCTCTTAAATCAGTATGTATATGGGTGTGGGAGTGTTTGTCTGTTCGAATCAGGTGAGGGAAAATGAGGGTGTTTGTGGTTCGTTGGGTTGCAAGAGAAAAAGAGAGAAACAAAATTTTTATTTGTGTTTTGAAAGAGTATATGCTTGGCAAATGTTCATACACGTATGGTGTATATATAATGCATGATTAGTATACATGTTATGGTAAAAGAATTGTACACGCATGGCAGAATTTCCTACACACAAATATATGGTTGGTTTCCTTGCATGTCATACGTATATATGTGGCTTAATGTGAAAACATAGAATTCCTATGGCCATTTATTGATACATGTACATATGATAAGGAAAGAAAAGCATGTATGGTTTGCATTAGAATTGGTTATGTGGCATAATTTTAGGACATATATAGAGGAAAGAAGTAAGTGTTTTAAGATTGGCTAGGTCATCATGCCATGAGAAAAGTAGACAAGGTGAGGTGTTTATACATAAACCATATTTTAGGTAGTTGGTTTGATTGGTTGAGAGGAAACCATGTGATGGCTATGATGTGTTTCGAACCCTAGCCAAAGAATTCACCAACCAAATTTGACCATGGGAAATTATTTGAGAAACATGTTGTGTTGGTGCAGTTTTTGACCTATCAAGATCCTTGTGGTGCAAAAATTACTTAGTAGTAAGTTTTAAAATGATTTAGTTTAGTTTTAGTTAGGATTAAATCTGGAAATTAAAGGTGGATCGAACGGCTTTAGGTGATGGTACATTGGGCTATCTAGTATTGCACATTAGGTTTATATGATGTAACAAACTTAGTTTAGGGCTTGGTTTAAGTGATTATTGGTTAGAAAATAAATTAGGGTTTGTTTGTTTATATTTGTGTCGATTTGTATAGAAAAAGAAAAGGAACTCAAATTATACTATAAAGAGTTGTACCATAGGCTAGTTAGGGTTGTACTAGGGTTTAAGAAATATAGAAAATATATTTTTAAAGTTTGGTTAGGTTAAAATAAATATAAGTTTGTTTAATTAGGTTTAAAAGTATATAAATGTAGTTTTAGGTTTTTATGCATTGGATACTTGTACCTTAGGTTCAGGGACTTGTACATTTAGTTAGAATGTTGTAAAAATATTAGGGTTAGGGTTTGTGCAAAATGACCTTGTATTGTGTGCTTCAAAATGAGTACACTTAGGTTTATAATGGGATTTATATTAATATTTAGTTTTCATGCATTAAAGGTTTGTACATTGGCTTCAAAGACTTGTACATTTATAATATGTAGAAAACATGTCTCTAATAATTAGGGTTTGTGATTTAATCACATAAAATCATAGTTTTGTGAATTTAGGGCTTGTACCGGAAGTTAAAGTGAATTTAGGGTTTCTGTGCTTTAAAGACTTGTACTCTAGATATAAAATGTTGTACTTTAGTATTTATAAGTTAGTTGTTTAAAATCATAGTTATAATAAATTAGGGTTTCGTGAAAACTCTAATAGATGGGAAACGTTTAGTTTGAACGTTAAAAAAAAATTTTTGACGTGGAAAACGGATAAGTATTAGTTAAATACAAATGTAAAATTTACGGGTTGTTACATAATGTATCAATTTGTATGTTTAGTGCATCGCTGTTCATACTAGGGCATCCATTTTTATTTTAGTGCATCGTTGGACATACTTGGGCATAGTAGGATATCCATTTGTACGTTTAGTGCATCATTAGAAATACTTGGGCATATGTTCGTATGTTTAATGAATCATTGAACATATTAGGGCATCAATGAGTATAATTAGTGCAATATCAGATATGTTAAGGCATCAGTGTGTATGTTTAGTGTATCCGTTTGTATGTTTAGTGCATCGTTGGTTATAGTAGGGCACTCATTGTATGTTTAGTGCATCGTTAGAAATACTTGGGCATATGTTTGTATGTTTAGTGCATCAATAAACACATTAGAGCTTTTGTGAGTATGATTAGGACATCAGTGAGTAAGATTAGTGCATCATCAAACATATTAAGGCATCAACATGTGTTTAGTGTATTCGTTTGTATATTTTGTTATACTAAGGTTTGTTGATTTTCTTTGTATATGTGAATGTAGATCTCATTTTCGGGTTATTTTTGCAGTGTCCTCGTCTGCTTTCATTGATGAAGAGTTTGAAATATGGCAAAATGAGGTGAAAGAGGCAGAGGCTGGAGTTACAAACAATGATGTTGCTGCTGATGACGAGAGGCCTTCATCTCCGCCTGATGGTGAGGAAGAGTTCACTGATGATGATGAGACCGTGTACAAATGGGACAAGAAGCTTAGGGCTTGGGTTCCTCAGGTTAGTTAACTAGACGGTTCACGTAAAAGAGCCATTTCATGTTTAATTTGTTTGTTCATATTCAGTTAATGTTTTATAGTTTTTGAAGTTTATATATTTGTCAAATTAGAAGAGGTAGATTATATTGTTTTCTGTGTAGGTGTTTATGGAAGAGAAACTTGGTCCGTCATTTTTCTAATTCTTTTTCTATATTCTAGGCTAGATAGATGCCAAACATCCTCAGTACAAAAACAATGACACGGTAAAGATTAACAATTATATTCCAAACTAGATGGGCTCCCTATTACATTTCAGGATCGGCATTGTTTGCCACAAATCTATTAAAAGTTGACTCCTTAGGCTTTCAGTAAGATCTATGTATGGAATATAATGAGAAGTGTGTAGGGGTTTATTGAAGATAACACAATTATTAGTAGGTACTGTCATTTGAAACTGATCCCCTTTAGGTAATCACTCTTATGCTCATTGTATAGCTTTGTTTTTAGGTTTGTTTGGACTTATCATTTGAAAGTGTTCATTAAATGACTGCTATTAGTTTCCAGTGTATAGGCATTGCTACTACATAAGCTAATTATTCTTCATCGTTTTCTGGATCAAGAATCAATAGTAGGTCCATGCAATGTTGTTTGCGTCTCAAAAGATTGCAGAAATCCCCAACCTTCAGCTGAGGAACTTAAAGCAGCGGACATCCATTTGCGTATTTAGATATTAGTGCATCCGTTTGCGTATTTAGATATTAGTGCATCCATTTGCATATTAGATATTAGTGCATCCATTCTCGTACCCATTTTTTGCTTAAAGCTAATCATACGCATTCTGCTTCTTGCCAACCAGATTAAAAACTTGTATGTTGGTGATAACTTTGTTGGGGATGTTCCTTTGACCACTAAAATACTCACTGGTCTCACAACAGGTATGTAAGAATTTAGGGATGAATTATATATGGTCCACACCAAGTATCAACTATTGATGATTAATTATTATTTGGTTTTATTAGGTGCTCTTAGAATATCTGTTGCGTGTCCAACTGATCTAGTGAAAGTCCATCTCCAAGCGGAAGGGAAATTGGCACATGGTGTCCACAATCATCAGACAAGTAAAGGACAAACAGGAGGAGCTGGCAGATCGGTAAAAAGGAGTTGTAGAGAAAATAAAGGAGCAAAAGATACAAGAAAAGACAATCAATGATAAGGTTGATGAAATTGATAGACAGATAAGGCAGTTGGAGAAGGTGTACCGAAGAAGGAAAAATGGAAAATTTAGAGGTTGATGCAATCAAAGCAACTGAAGAAGCAATTGAGCTAGAATTAAGGGAAGTTGCTGCAAAATTTGATGGGTTAGCAGCTTCCCCATTGTGAGCTAATCAATGGGATTCGGTTAAATTTGTTGTTTCTAATGTCAATGTTGTGATATTTTTTTTTATGAATGTCAGTTGTAAATATTGTCCTTCCTCTTGCTAGCGTACATGATTTAACCCCTTTAGTCTTGTTACCCGCCTAACAGTTAGTACTTGGTTAGTGTATGCTCCAAATTGTTTGTAATTTCACAAATTTATGAGCTTCAGGTTTCTTGATTGTTACTAAAGTAGATGGCAGGAATAAACATGTTGACTGTGGTAGGTTTACATATTTAACAAGTATCTGAAATATTTCACATTTTCCTCAAGTTGCACAGATTTTGTGCATCAAGTTTATCTTAAAAATATTTTACATTTTCCTCATGTTTGATATACGGAAAGATTCACTCTTGAGTGGATGCCGTCGAAAAGGGTACACATAAGGAAACCACATCCAAAGAGGTAGAGAGAAACGGATGGCCATAGTGTTTTTTTGGGAGTGTTTAGTCTAACTGAAATGTGGTTTACTTGTAATTTGCCGTTGGATATGGCACATGGTCGTGGGCGTGGAAATAGGTTTGAATCGGTAGAGAAGCAAGGAACGAAATTCATGGCAAGCATCTTAGATCTTGTTTTTGTCAATTACACATGGTTTCTGAAGCTTTTATGGCCATACAAAGCAAATCATCGACCACAAGCATTAATACACTTCTTCACTTTTTTAGTATAAATATTGAACTTCCAATGACAAAATAAAAGGTGCAACAATGTTGAAATAATGGTGCATCAATGTTAAAATAAAAGGTGCATCAATGTTGAAATAATGATGCATCAATGTTAAAATAAAAGGTGCATCAATGTTTGTAACAACCGAGAAATTTCAAGTCATTATTTTTACTAATTTTATTTTCTTATTATGCTATTTTAAATAAATTGGCTTTTGCCGGGAAAGTTGCCCGCGTACGTCGTGACATGTACCTTATTTGTGTTAGCCGGATCGATGGCCGGATTGATAACCAAATACACACTATTTGAGAATTACCCATTAATATGATTTATTTTCCTCCATGTACTTCTTTTTATATGGAATAATTTAATTTTCCATTTCTACGCGAAGTGTGCACATTTTACGTTTTACGCGTTTTTGGCTCGCGGTTTAAACTTTAAAGACATTATAACACTCCGGAAGGCTCAGGAAATTTATGAAACACAAAATTAGGTCATTTTAAGTTAAATTTAACATTTTTATGAAAATAGTATCTTCATGACATTTATATCCATAAACTAGGCATAAAACGTTACCGGTTTAGCCCCGTTAGCCTTCAAACTCACTCCGTAACTTATGATACTTGTGCAAAACATGTATATAATGTATTTTTGCAAAATAATAAAGTAAATTACATCTTAGAACACCCAAAAACCGCCCCCCCCCCTTTATTTACTCCAACACTCCTCATTATTTCTTTTCAATATCAAGAAATCCCATCCCTTTTCTCCATACATGCAAATCTCATAAACTCTCTCTCAAAAACCACCCAACTCCTCCTTCTCCACCCTTTGCTGCCGTGGATCTCCAGCCCCTCACCACCATTCATCAAGTTTTTCAAGTCTCAAATCTTGCATCATTCGTTTGGTATTAGTCTTGGTAAGTTTTCCTAATATTTTCAACCTCATTTCCCTCTTTTTCTATCATTTTCTTAGAGTTTTTAAAGGACTAGAAAAACAAATTTTGTATGTGTGATTTGGAAGATTTGATTCAAGATTTTATAGGAAATAGGGTGTTTGATAATTTGTTAGGTTGGATTGGTAAGTGTTATGCAAGAGTTCAATGGATTTTTATGAGTTTTGGACTAGTTATTGATGATTTTCTTAGATATATTGTTTATAAAACTGAAGTTAATCTTCAAAATAATCATTCATCTTCTGGACTTATAGAGTTATTGGGTGAATAAAAGGGTTGGGATGATTGATCTTGGACATGCATGGGTATTAGACACAATAATTATGCATAAAGTAGCAATTTTGATTGGTCCATAGTCTGTCTCAGATTTTATGCAAAAAGATTAGTCGACCATTTTGTCCTCAAAAGGTTTTAGGAAAAACTAAAAATATTGGGAGTTAGCCACAGGTCTTAGGATCATTTACACGAAAACCTTACATCTTAATTCATCTCAATGATTTTTGGAGAAAATCTACACTAAAACTTGTCCAGATATTATATGTCAGATTTGATAGGCTATTAACTCTAAAATGTTGCAAAGAACCCTAGGTTGGTAAAAAACATGAAAGTTGAAGCTAAGACCTGTAGAAAACTTTTCCCATAGGCCATGTGTCTATTAGACCTGTAGATAAAAAGATATGCTCATTTTTCTAAACTTAATTGGATGCTAGAAGTAACTACATAGAGACACAGGGGTAAATTAGTAATTTCACATATGTTATGAAGTTCTTAGTTAAGTGAGGCCTTGATTTTCATATATTACAGAGCCATACCTTTCCAACCATATAAAGTTCATAATTTTATCCCTTACGGTTTAGAAATGGCGACCCGTTTAGTGCGGTATTTTTATCCAAATTTCCATCAGCTTTGCATTTTAAACCGTATAAGCTTTTACAAACGTCTTTTTGACCCATGAATTGCTATAAGACTTTTAACTAAATTACCTTATGATGTCACAAGTACAAGTACTGAATTAAAACATAAGTATAAGTGTTATACCTTAATCCCCGAGCCTAAGTCGTGTTATATTTTATATAGGTCATTTGTGACTTTTGCGGCTTTTCTCGACGTGCACACTTCTCCGATTTCCGTTGCTACTTCATTGTTGGTGAGTTCATAGCCCCAATTTTTACTTCAATTGTTTTACAAACTCCGTGGGGGAGATACATGCTATAAATATTACTTACGATCACAATTGCTTTGAAATTGTATGCTATCCTGATATTATTATTGCCTAAGTTTCCCATAGCCTGAAAGTCCCTTCTATCATGAACCGTTAATTACATGCGTGTAAACGCGAATGCCGTGAATAGATCTAATGGGAATGACATCCCCCATTTTGGACTGCCCTGCTGGGCTACCATATGCAATGTATTTGAGGTTGCTAGGTAGATTGGCTATTACCTATTGTCGAAGGGCATTTTTATATTCTGTTGAATATCTGAAAATGACGTTAAAGTTCGGTGTCATGAGCTTAGGGCAATAATAACTTTTCCGAGTTTGTATTCATTGCTTAGTCGCTTTCATAAACTGAATTACATTGTGATCAACTGCTTATTACTAAAACTCAATGGATTCACTCAACCTTTGTGTTGACATTTTTAGCATGTTTTATCTTAGGTTTTAAGGCATGAAGGTCTTGGATGGAGTCGCACGGATATCTTTTGAAGACTCGGCATATTTTCACATTTGAAGAGACTATATTTTAAAGATTTATGTTATGTTTAAAACATTTGTGATCTTTTGAAAACATTGTGTTTTATGAAAACTGTTGGGACCTTTGCAAACTCTGAGGTTTTAATTAAGGCTGGCAAATTGTGTAAACACGAACCTATTAAGACACGAAACGATAAGGGGCAGACACGAACACGACACGATAATTTTTCGTGTCAAAATTTCAAAACACGAACACGACATGTTAAGTAACAGGTCTTAACAGGTCGACCTGTTAATTACAGGAAACCTGTTAAGCCCAAACACGAACCTGTTAACAAGTCGTGTTTTCGTGTTCGTGTCAAAATTGCACATAGAGTGTGTCAGACACGACCTGTTAAGCCCAAACACGAAACCTGTTAACAAGTCGTGTTTTCGTGTTCGTGTCAAATTTGCAAGCCCTAGTTTTAATGTATCAAATGTGAAACACTTTTAAAACGTCTCTTTTAAAAGATCGTTTTCCATGACTTGTACTTTGTGCTAGGAAGTAATACCCAAGTGAACTATCTTCCGCTGCGATAATTTTGGGGGTGTTACAATGTTGAAACATGTAGTCATACATACAATGATAGAAATACCATTTAAACTGATAATTTACTGATAAAAGTCATAGCTTGAGGAGTCGGCAATTATATTCCCGAACCCACCGATGTAGGGGTTGGCAATTATATTCTCATGCACCATTAAATTTGAATCATGAAACGGAAGATAACTAGTCAAAAAACATACAAGATCACCCCACATGACCAAATATCAGCTTTATCCCCATCATAGCCTCGTCTATTAATAACTTCAGGTGCCGCATACGCAAGCGTCCCACAAATCGTGTGAAGTAGCCCATCTTGATGATTAGATTCAGCATGAGCACTTAACCTAAAATCGAAAACCTTTAAATTATCCTTCTCATCTAATAGTAAGTTCTCAGGTTTCAGATCGCGGTGATAAACCCCTCTGCTATGACAAAAATCAACATCATTGATTAATTGTTGGAAATATTTACGAGCAATGTTTTCCTTTAACCTTCCTTTCGACACTTTGTCGAAAAGCTCACCCCCTTTGGTATACTCTAATGCGAAATATATTTTGGTTTTGGTGGCCATAACTTCAAAAGGCTGTAGGACATTAGGGTGTCTCGCCAGTCTCATAATAGATATCTCTCGCTTGATTTGAGTAATAAGCCCGACCCTTAAAACATTGTCTTTGTCTATTACTTTAATTGCAACACCTTGGCCTATACTCGTATTCCTAGCATAGTACACCTTTGCAAACGTCCCCTGGCCAAGTAATCTCCCTAACTCGTATCTTTTCATCAAAACATTTCCTTTGATATCCATATTCTTTGTATAGCAGATCTTAAAACAATAAACTAAGAAACTACGTTGATCTTGCTAATGTAAAAATAGTTTAACTAATGGAGCAGCTCAACCGTCTTCACACAGATCATGCACCAGATAAGCACATGTCATCAACCCACCGATGGTTGATGCTAACATTATGAACACTCCGATGAATATTCCCACCTGTAAACACACCAGTATTCAGCTCGAGTAATGTCGTTATAAGCTTAAAATGCAAATCTCTCTATTTGTATTAGCAGAAATAATATTTTTTCTTCAAAGTTCTGAGAAGACTAATTTTTGAAATTATAAATGACTTTAAATGGTTGTCAAAGAAGGGAAATGTCACAGCCATGAACAATGTGAAAGCTGCAAATTGTCATTAATTTTATGCTTCAATGAAATATTAAATAAATGTAAATGGTTGTACTAAAAAAAATTGAATAATACTAGTAACAAATTTGTATCAACGAGCTTAGTACAATACCTGATAGCTGCCAAAAACATGAAATTAGCTGCGACAATGAGCCAAGATGGTTTTTGTAGCACAACTAAAACGTTAACAGTAACATCTTGTCCAAACGCCCAATATCCAATGATAGCTACGGGAAAGTAACATATGGCATTGAAAAAATAAGCTCCCATAGCACCTTTCAACATTGCTACTCTTGACTGTTTTCCGAGTATAGAAGGGATGGTGGCTTGGATTTCAAGTGCGACTGCATGTCTTGCATACGCAAATGAAATCTGACCCAATGCATTGAATATTTGAAATATTGAATCAGCCCCATTTGTTGTCTTGTAAGCATAGCTTATGTCCGGTTGTTTTCCTTTGCTAGGCAACCGGCCCAAGCTATCGTTGAATAACTGCCACATGAAAACAGAAAATCAGATTTGTTCACACAAAATAATAAAATTCTTAGCACAGTGGCATAACAGCAACACAGTGACACACCTGATACATAATTAAAATCTGGAAGTTGTGAGAAAAAAAAGTGTCGAACCAAATATGATGATCCAATAAGAGCGTCTTAGCATATTACTTGATCCTCGGGGACCCTTTTTTTCTCCATAACAAGTGTATCATATATTAATACCATAACCTATTACTTGATTCAAAGGTTTTATGCATAATAATAACATATGTTTAGGTCAACTAATATAAGTGAATTATAATGTAAAATTAGTGCATCGCAGTTATAAAATCCCATTCAGACATTTTATCAAACACTTGGTGTGCAGTTTTTTATAAACATGTTTTCCATGTATTCATTTCTCAATTTCGTTTCAAAATAACTATCCTATACAATGAATCATGTCAATAAACTCTGAATATTGTTACATCTATAAACAAAGATGTTGATTAACCAATCAAATTCCCTAAAAACAAAAAACCTAACTAAATAAGAAAAACAATTCGTACAGATAAAACAACAACAATCCCATATATAAGCTCTATAATTGATTTTAAGTGGCAAAAATAAAATCACTAAAATCGAAACCACTTACAGACCTTATTTTAATATTCGATTTGATAAATTATGATGAGATGATATTGCGAATCTAATAACACGATATCTTATCAGATAACAAGAAATGATTTCGTGATGAGATGATTTCGTGAATCTGATTTCGTTAATCTTCGATCTGATAAATCTGGAACTGATATAGAAATAAGATAAACTGAGAGAAATAAAGTTCGGTTCGTGAAATGATAGAAAGAAGAAAAAGAAAAAGTGAGATAAAATTAGGAATTATATATGAAAGATACGAATTTACAAAATACTCCATTAAAGAATAAAAAAAGTCACAATGAGGCCCCTGTAGTTGGGAAAATAAAGGAGGGGAAATGGGAGGGGGTGATTTGTAAACTTTTCTCACTTTTCTAGCAAAGTGAACTTTTTTCATTAACCAATGTGTGTGTGTGTGTGTATATATATATATATATATATATATGTGTGTGTGTGTGTATATATATATATATATATATATATATTTATATATATGTGTGTGTGTGTGTGTGTGTGTGTGTGTGTGTGTGTGTGTGTGTGTGTGTGTAAACATAAGCCTCATTAGTTTGAATGTTTGTGATTTATGCAAAAAATAGAGATCCTAGACTTAGAAGAGAAGATTAGAAATACATACCTTGTAGAAAGAGAAGTTAGAAAGAAGATTAAGACGTTTGTTCCATAAGGCCGAGGCATAATCGAAGTAAGTTGAAAGGTTCACGTTTCAATGGTTTGGTGAGAATGTCGGCAAATGTTGTCTTTGGTTGAGACCTTTTTTATGGCGATATTTCCTTTCTGGACATTATCTCTAAGAATATGATGGCGTATTTCAATGTGTTTGGTGCGGGAATGCAAAACAGGATTCTTGCCAAGGTCGAAGGCGCCTTTGTTGTCGCAGAGGTGGGCAATGTCGCTTAGATGAATATCGTAGTAGAAAAGAGCTTGTTTCATCCATAGTGCTTGTTGGCATGCTTTCCCTGCTGACACATATTCTACTTTGGTGGTAGAAATAGCAAGCGCAGTTTGTTTCTTTAAAAATCATGATGTTAAACAACATCCCATGAATGTACAAACTCCACTTGTGCTTTTGCGATCAACATAATCACCTACATGGTCAGAATCTGTATATACAATAGTTTTGACCCCCGTACCTTTTGGATACCATAACCCCAATTGAGTTGAACCCTTTATATACCTGAAAATTCTTTTGACCGCTTCGAGATGTGAAGATTTAGGATCTTCTTGAAAGTGAGCACACATACATACACTAAACATGATATCCGGCTGACTAGCCATAAGATATAGTAAACTACCTATCATACCATGGTACTTGGTATCGTCAACGGATTCACCGTCCTCGTCTTTGGTAAGTTTAGTGTCAGATGACATTGGTGTTTTCATTGGTTTTGCGTCTTCTAATCCAAATTTCTTTAACATTTCTTTAATATATTTAGATTGATTAAAGAAGATACCATCTTCCAATTGTTTTATTTGTAGACCAAGAAAGAAATTTAATTCTCCCATCATACTCATTTCAAACTCGTCGTGCATGATTTTAGAAAAATCATCACACATTTCTTGACAAGTAGATCCGAATATAATATCATCTACGTAAATTTGAACAATGATAATATGTGATTGGTTTTTCTTTGTAAACAATGTATTATCTACTAGACCCATTGTATATTTATTTTCCATAAGAAAGGTTTTAAGTCTATCATACCAAGCTTTAGGGGCTTGTTTAAGACCGTAGAGAGCTTTCTTGAGTTTACATACATATCTTGGTTTTTCAAAGTCCACGAAACTGGGAGGTTGAGCTACGTACACATCTTCATTTATGAACCCGTTTAGAAAAGCACTTTTCACATCCATTTGATAAAGCTTGATATTTTTAGCACAAGCATAAGCTAGAAGGATTCTTATAGATTCTAATCTAGCTACGGGAGCATAGGCCTCGTCAAAATCTGTTCCTTTTTGTTGACTATAACCTTGTGCAACAAGTCTAGCTTTGTTGCGGGATTCTATCCCATTTTCATCTAGTTTATTTTTAAAAACCCATTTTGTACCAATTATGGTTTGATTTTTAGGTGGTGGAACTAGTTTCCAAACATCGTTTGAGACAAATTGATTTAATTCTACTTGCATAGCTATTATCTAAGAGGATGTAATACACTCTATAAGATGTTAGTCCTTTATAACGTATGTATATGATACTTTGAGTGAATATGATTAAGTATGCGGAATCTACTTAACCACATTTAGAAGGATATTGGTTATGGAAATGGAACAGTAATGCTTTTGTTTATTAGAGTATGAATACAGAATATAACACCAAACGATTCAATATTATTAAGAATAATACGAGTGATCTTCACTGTCACTAGGGTCACAAAACCTTGAATCTCTATTACAAAGATAACTATTTCTGTTATGTTCAACTCTATCAGTTAATATCAAATAGTTACACTCGACTAGACACACTTTAATATCTAATCTAAAATCTCTATATATATTATCTAAGCACATGCACACTTGAGTATTTGACTACTTGCTAGCTTGTGTGTGTCAGTAGCTAAGATACAACTTGTTCTTTGTATACAACTTGTTGACTGATCTCTTATCAAAGATATTGTCTACCGTATATATTTGACTTTTATACACAAATATCTTTTTCATACTTATCCAGTCAGCAGTAGAATACGCGACACTTATCCACTCAGCAGTAGTATGAGTCACTCCAACAGCAGTATCTGATACACCAGCAGTAGAATCTTGCGGCAGTAGAATCTCCAATACTAGCAGTAGTATTGAATGTACTAGCAGTAGTATCGACACTTAGAGTATTTTCCTTTTGAACCAGCAGTACTAATCTTCAGAACATTTAATTCCCAACAATCCTCCCCTAAACTTGTGATTTATCCCAAATCATCATGTTTCTTCTGAATTAAATGAGGATTGTGAGGATCTTCCAAAGACTACATAGTCAGACTCTTGATCTGAGCTTTCCTCTGTTCTGCAAGATTAACTATCTTTCTGTCTAACTCATCTGCCATCTGTGAATCACTTTCATCCATTTTCTTTGTCTTCAACACTAGTAGTACCATGCTTAGGCTCCATTCATTGCCTAAAAGATGGTGCAATTTCCTTGGATGGAGGGATTATAAGAGGCAATGGTGCTGTGTATCTTGGATGCTTGAAGTCTGATATTATATTCCCTGTAATTGCTCCAAGAAGTCAAGTCATCTCTCGGCAAGCCATGCAAGTGATGAACAAATATAGTGAATTGAAATTGAAACTGAAAGAGCTTAGAAAGAAATTTCTCCATTTGAATATCATCAATCGAAGAAGAGAGATGAACTGCTTTATCCCTTTTGAATATATATAATACTCCAGAATCTTGTCCAAATTTCCAACATGATCTCGAGACAGAGCTTTATCATTTTAAGTCAAAGATGTCCGAACATGAAGAAGAGAGATGAAAGAGCTTATTTCCAGCATCCATCAACTGAAACTGAAGCTTGTTCTTTTTATTGAGATGATTCTGAAGGCGAAGCTTCCATTGTAGGAGGAGATACAACAACTGCTGCTGAACCAGGTGTGGGAAAAGACAAAAGCATACAAGATGATGATGCTTTTACTAGACTCATGCACTTCTTGATCTTGATCAATTTGAGAAATCTTCTTCCACAATCTTTCTCTTTTGTTTGATCAATTTAAACTTCCTCCCCTGATTCTGAGCATACACATTGACAGTATTTCATCCTCTGATAATCTTCCTCCCTAATATTTTCACCAATTTGGGCAATCTTCCTCCCTTACATTTGGTTAATCTTCCTCCCCTGTTTGGAAGATCTCTTACCATCATCTGAACTTGACTCCTTTGATGAACTAGAAGAAGTTCATCTTCCAATTTGGATACCTTTTCAGACAATATTGTACATAAAGCCATCAATTCCTTAAATTTCACTCTGCTGCCCTCATCACTTCCAGGTGTGTTAACTCCTGTGAGAGGTGAATCATGGGGCAATAACTCATAATTCATCATTAGATGGGTTTCTTAGCCATTATGAATCCAAAAGATTTTAAGAAACTTTTGACTTAGCAGTATGAACTTGATTTTAATTTGAAAAATCATACTGCTAACAACCATTTTGAAGTGATTAAGTGTAGTAACAGACACTTAATCAAGATTTCGGTTTAAATTAACCTCTGGTTGTGTGAGAACCAATGTATTCAGTTATAAATAACTGCCTGTGTATAGATAAACCCATTCAAAGGGCTTTCTTGACAGGGTTTATAGCTCGTGGCAGTTGTTGCCTCTAACACAAGTGTTAGATTCACTTTTGCTCGTTGTTCTTTCTATCAAATGTCCTTAGACTTGCTCATTATACTAATTAAAGTATAAAATGATAGAAAGTGAGTTGTGTCAGTTACTATCTGACAAACTGAGCCATCAAGTCAATGTGAAACATCATAATCAGGTTTCAAGAAAGAAGTTTTAAAGAATCAATTAACTTAGGTGTAAACATTTGTTAATGAATTCCCAAACTCTGTCCATCATGAACCTATTATGTCAGCAACTTGTATCATCATTCTGTTGCTCACACATTTCACTTGAAACTTCCTTTGTGCTCAAAATGTTCATACCTGAAATGGTTAGTCCAAAACCAAGAAAACAAAATGCAAAGCATTTGTCTTATAGCAGTATTATCATATGATTAACAGTATGAACAAAACAATCTAAATTTGTACTAGCAGTACAAAATTTTCAATAACAGTACTAATTGATAATGCTAGCAGTAGAAATCCAATTTATATCAAAAAATCACACAGTTTGAAAATATTAAGGATTAAGCATTCCAATACTTGCTACCAAGTATTGAAATCTTCCAACATCAAAAGCTTTTGTGAGAAGATCTGCAAAGTTGTGATCAGAATCAATTTTAACAACTTGAATCAACTTTTTCTCATTGCAGTCTCTAATAAAATGATGTCTAAGTTCGATGTGTTTAGTTTTAGAGTGTTGCACTAGATTTTTAATTATGCAAATTGTACTACTATTATCAATATATATTACAATGTTCATAAAATTGTACCCATAGTCAAGAAGTTGATTTTGAAGCCAAAGTACTTGACCACAAAAACTTGTAGCAGCTACATACTCAGCTTCAGTTGTTGAAGTAGCCACAATTGTTTGCTTCTTACACTGCCATGAAATGAGTCTACATCCAAGGAATTGACATCCTCCAGTTGTTGACTTTCTATCCAAGCTTGCACCTGCATAATCTCTGTCTGAATATGCTACCAAGTCAAAAAGTGACTCCCTAGAATACCATAGACCCAACCTAGGTTGACCCTTGAGATATCTAAAAATCCTCTTGACTGCTATTAAGTGAGAAACCTTAGGAGTTACTTGAAATCTTGCACAAGCACAAACAGAGAACATGATATCAGGTCTTGATGATGTAAGATACATTAAAGAACCTATCATAGATCTGTATGTGTGTACATCCATATTTTCTCCATCTACATCTTTAAGAAAAGGCTTCTCAGAGTCCATTGGTGTGCTTGCCACTTTTGAATCAGCAAACGGAAATTTCCTTAGAATCTCTGCAACATATTTATCTTGGCTGATAAATATGCCTTCACATGATTGTTTAACTTGCAGACCCAAAAAGAAAGTAAGTTCCCCTATGGAACTCATCTGAAACTTATCATGCATAAGTTTCTCAAACTCTAAACACATCTCCTTCCTTGTAGATCCAAAGATGATATCATCCACATACACCTGTACTAGCAGAAGATCCTTCTTTTGCTGCTTGATGAATAATGTCTGATCTATCTTGCCCCTTTGGAATCCATTTTCAGTCAAATAGGAAGCCAGTGTTTCATACCATGCCCTTGGAGCCTGATGAAGACAATAAAAAGCTTTGACAACCTTGTACACCTTGTCTGGATAGTCTGGATCAGTAAAACATGGAGGTTGTGAGACATAAACCTCCTCTTCAATAGTACCATATAAGAAAGCACTCTTGACATTCATTTGATAAACTGTGAAGCCCATAAATGAAGCATAAGCCAAGAATAGCCTAATTGCTTCAATTCTTGCTACTGGAGCAAAAACCTCTTCATAGTCTATACCCTCCTCTTTTGTGTACCCTTGGGCTACAAGTCTAGCCTTGTTTCTTATCACTATGCCTCTTTCATCCCTTATGTTCTTGAAAACCCATTTAGTGCCAATTACCCTTACACCCTTGGGTAAATCAACTAGCACCCAAACCCTCTAAGTTTTAAATTGGAGAAGCTCCTCTTTCATAGATTCTACCCAGCTTGAATCATCTAAGGCTTTAAGAACATTTTTGGGTTCTGCTTGTGAGAGAAAACATACAAATAAGCAAGAGTTTGCATACTCATGCTGCTTTGATGCATAAAGAGCATCAAGAAGCCCTTGTTGGTCTGAAGACATAAGTTGCTTCCTTGTCTTCACACCAGATTGCATATCGCCAATCACATTGTCCAGGGAGTGGACTTTGTGAATCCTTGTGTGTGGTGTAGAAAGAACATGATAATCAGGTGGAAGATTGTTGAAATCCACCTCATCTTCTGAGAATTCTGCTTCATTTGGTTCTGATGGGCCAGCAGTAGAAACATTTGGCCTAGCAGTAGAAAATTTTGGCCTAGCAGTATCTTGTTCTGTCTCAGCAGTAGAAACATCATTTGTACTGCAAACTTGATTTTCTTGTTCCTCAGTCTCATCTTCCTTGTTTTCACCTTCAATCCCTTCTTTAGCTTTATCAGAAGAAGGTTCATCATTCATTGAAGTTGAATCCACACTTGTCCATATTGGCATCAACACATAATCTTGATCTTTCTCTTTTCCTAACCCTATCTCATTTGTTGCATTATCAGCTTCAGAACCTGAATAATGAATAGTTTTCTGCAACAACAGGCACACAATTCATTGATTGGGTTAGTGACTCAAGATCAAATAGCCATTTGGGACCTTCACCTGCTACATTTGATTTGTTCTCTAAAAATTCCACATGCAGGTTTTCCTCAACTCTCCTAGTTCTTGAGTTGTATACTCTAAATGCTTTGCTATTGAGAGAATATCCAACCAATAATCCTTCATCTGCTTTACCATCAAATTTCCTAGATGGTCTCTAAGGTATTCAGAATTGTCACATGACATCCAAAAGGTCTAAGAAATCCTATTGCAGGAGTTCTACCTCTAAAAAGCTCATAGGATGTCTTATTGTGAAACTTAACAACCAAAACCCTGTTCTGGACATAGCAAGCAGTATTAATTGCTTCAGCCCAAAAAGCGATAGGCAACTTAGAGTCAGCTAACATGGTTCTAGCAGCTTCTATGAGTGTCCTATTTCTTCTCTCAGCAACTCCATTCTGCTGAGGAGTTCTAGCAACACTAAATTCTCTTCTAATACCTTTTTCTTTGCAGAAATCATCCATAACTCTATTCTTAAACTCTGTCCCATTATCACATCTAATGACTTTTACTTTCTTGTCTACTAAGTTTTCTATCTTTGTAATGAATGTTTTAAGAATGCTAGAAGTCTCATCCTTAGAACCTAAAAAGAAAACCCATGTAAACCTGCAATAGTCATCAGTAACAACAAGACAATATTTCTTATGCTTAATACTATTAACAGAAGTAGGACCAAAAAAGTCCATATGAAGCATAAACAATGATTAATCAATAAAGTTAAAAGGCTTGGGCTTACAAGTGGCATTATGTTGTTTGCCTTGGAGACAAGCAACGCATGTTTGGTCATTTTCAAATCTTTTCTGAGGCAAGCCTCCTAATAAAGCATTTTTGACAATTTTATTTATGGTTTTAAAATTAATGTGACCAAGCCTCCAATGCCATTTCATAGATTCATCCAATGTGGCCTTTGCAACAAGACAAGTAAGAGCCTCTTTAGGAACAATCTTCTTCATATCAACATTGTACATGTTGCCCTTTCTTGGAATTTTAAGAAGTACTTGACTTTCATTAGGCATCTTAAAATCAGAAGAAAGCACAAGACATTCAGTGTCAGTAAAAAGAACTTTGTTCTTTTTGTCACACATTTGTGAGACACTAAAAAGATTATACTTAAGCTCTTGAACATAGTACACATCTTCAAAATCCAATTTACCGGTTTTAAGAGTACCTTTACCAGTAATTCTGCCTCCAGTTCCTCCACAAAAGGTAACATATGCTCCATCCAATGATTGAATGTCTGAAAGATAAGACATGTTTCCTGTCATGTGCCTTGAACACCCACTATCTGAATATCCTTGATCTTCATCATCTGCTTGTGAATGTCCCTACACATAAATAAGGAAATTAGTTTCCTTAGGGAACCCAAGCCATTACTGACTTGAGCTTGCCTCATGCATCAATGTAATTAAATCTTTTAAGAACAGTTGATACACCATTGGATTTAAGAGGTCTCCAAATCCAACATGCTGAGGCCTTAACAGCATTAGCCCTATTTTCCCTAGTAGCAGTATGAACAGTTTGCCTAGCAGTATGAACTGCTAGCTTTGCAGTTGTACCCTTTTGTGACAAATCGAAATTTCCGGTCATTTTCCAAACATTGAAATTTATTATTCACAGGTTACAATTCACCATTTCACTATTCATTATTTTTGAAGTCAGTTTGCGACTTTGAGAGGTTTTCAAAATTTTTACTATTCATGAAACACTATTCATTCCCGGAGGGTAATCACTATTCATGGTTATCATTCACCCTTTCGTAAACTAGGTTTACGGGTATTCAAAATTCGCTTAGCCATTAGGGTTTAGCCGCGTATTCATGGAGCATCACGTAGGACACATCATATAGACCAGAGTAGTCTACATATCATCAGTAACATCATCTGCATGTTAGGTCATGCACGGGTTCACAAAATTTCAATTTACGTATGTTTATTTATTTAATAAATGTTACCACTCAGTTATTACTACGAATAATACACCCGACACTCCAGACAGTGATCATAATATATTTTCAAACTCATTATAATGATATAAAAAAATTATATTATTAGTTTACCCGGTGTTTTTAAATCGTTTACTATATTTTCCGTTAAACGCTTATAACTACGTCGGTTTGCGAAATTTCAACACGACAACTATTTGAACACCCGATTCTTGCAAGGAATGTAATTTTATAATCTTTACAACTTAGTCATACTTTATTTTATTCCGTCAAGATTTATTTCTAGCTAACTCGGTACCCGGTAACACCTAATACACATACTATCCTAACATAATATCTACTAAATCTTGCCCCATGGAGACAAGTCCATTAATGACAAAACAAAACTCTTTTCTTGCCCTTGTTGCCGCCCCCCTAGCCCCCCCCCCCCCCCCCCCCAAGTCCATGTGATACTTGAGTAGTTTGACAAAAATTAATACTAGCTAATATACATCATTTTTACTTCCCATTCAACACATAAACTCTTCCAATAACTAAACAAAATTCTCTCATCTTCCTCCCTCATTATATGGTTCGGCCAACATCAAAGACCAAGCAAGAATCCATAAAAAATTCAAGAACAAGTATTATCCAAGCTCCATTTGTGTTATTAGTTAAGGATTTGCAATAAAAACCTCAAAGTTCTTAAGCATTTTTGCTCCAAAAATCATCAAAATATCAAATAAGCTTCAAGTAAACTTTTCTAATCTTTCATACTTTTATTTAATATATTTTGTTGTTTTAGTAGCAAATCATGCAAATATATACATGTTACATACCACTTTTTGTTAATTTTTCTCTCTAAAAATAGATCTATAGATTTTTATTTGTAATCCCATGAGATCCACCATTTTTGGTGAAGATTAGGAACCCATGACACCCTAAGAAGGTGTATGGTAGGCTTAGACTAGTTGTGGTGTTGATTGGAAGTGTTTTGAACATGCCTTGAATTAGAAAAATTGGTTTTAACAAGTTATAGAAAAGGTTCTGTCCATTTTTGCAAGATCTGGAAAACTCAGTAGGTCCTAGGATATTTTGGCTTACATTTTTAGAAAATAATTTCAAAAACGAAACCGTGGCCGCTGGAATGAGCAAAAACGAGCTTACGACGAGAAAGATACGTTAATTTTAAGTTTGACGACGAAAACTATTTTTTCTGAAAATTTACGTGCTGTTACACGAATTTCAACGGGTAAACCGAGACGTTGGACGTGATCTAGACGAGCCGACATGCCAAGAATCTATTAGTTAGATGTAATACGAAGCCGTGGATATAAAGAACGTAGAAAACGAGCTTATAACGACCAAGATACAAACGTTTGAAAACCAACGATTCACTAAACATTTTAACAGCTTTTAATAGAAAAACATTTCTAAGTCTAAAACAGTTTTTTTTTTCAGGTAACCATGTTGAGAGCCGTTTTTCTTATGGATCGAGACGCGTATGGACAAAATGACAATAATACGACTTCAAGATATTGTTGCAAGGTTTCTAAAAACGTCGAGCTTATTTTCTATCGACCAACGTACGTCGTTTTATGACTAGTTTTGCGAGGCCATTTGGTCATTCTTATAAGTTGTGAAAAATGTAAATTTACGACGAAAACTTTATATTTACCAATAAATCACCAAACGACGGTCGTGGGATATCGTTGCAAGGTATTTACACGAAAAGTGTTTTATAACTTAACGAGACGTCAAAAATATATTTTTTCGACGATAAAAGTTATTTTCAAATTTCACGAGTTATATCGATAACATACGCATTTGCATGTGTAGCATCAATTCATGACTTACATTAGATCATATCATTAATATTAGGTTGCGGCTAGGGATCGCGCTTTATATCAGTATATTCACTATTGTCATTATTGCTATCGCATCAGGTGAGTTTTCATAGCCCCGTTTTTCAAATTAATATTTCATTTCAAACCTACGGGGGAGAATACATGCTCGTATTTATTCAAATGTATTACTTGTTCTACTTGAATATGCTACTTGTTTAGTCAAACCATTATTTGTTCTACTTATGACCTTGTTATTCACTCGAATGCGATGTATATTTACTTGTTACATGCTAAATTCTTATTACTCATGGACACAAGCCCTTTAAACGATTATGCACGCTTAACCGAATGAACCGGCTCCACCACTATGTACATACATGACAGAATGAATGGGTCACATAACCGAATGTACGGGTAATATGACCGAATGAACGGGTCACATGACAGAATGAACTGGTCACATAACCGAATGAATTGGTCACATAACCGAATGTACTGGTCAAACCAACTTTAAATCTTGTGGTCCACATATTACTTTTGTTCACCTAAACCAAATCTGATTTGGCAGTGGGTTGTAAACACACAGGTTGCAAGTCTTGTATGGGCAGGACTTGGGACTGAGTGGATTTACAATGCCTTTGCTGGGAAATTGTTATTCAAATGCTTTACATTTTACACTAAACTCTATGAACTCACCAACCTCGTGTTGAAACTTTTAGCATGTATTTTCAGGTTTAAGGTGACAAACTAGTTGTGGAGGCTTTTGGCAGGGCATGGCATGGTCATAGAAGACTCTGATATATTCGGGACCACTTGAATTCTTTTAATAGGCTTACATTTCCGCACCATTTTGAAATGTTGTGAATGAATCACTTTTAAATATGACATCTATTTTAAATGGTTGAGATAAAATTTGTTCTCTTTATTCGGTGTTGTGGTACCAATTTAGTAGCACCCCAGCGACATGTATGCTTCCGCTGGACCCGATTTTGTGGGTGTTACAGATTGGTATCAGAGCCTTGGTTATAGAGAACTGGGTGATTTTAAAACCTAGACTATAACTACTTTCAAGAAAACCTAACCCTATGACCGCCACGTGCCTGCCTGCCAAGCTGATGCCTCATTTGTGGTTTGTTGCTGACATAATTGATGAGATTTTTGTCTTATTATCGGATCAATTATACTCACTTATTATCGTTGATTACTATAATTGTCTTCCATATAAGTATGCTTACATATTGTACACGTCTCAGCGTTACGCCATTCCTTACGTAATCTCACCATTCGACCTCGAGTTTGGTTACTTGCCTTAGTCATTCAAAATGGCTTTTAAATGTGAGGGACATATTATTAGTATAACTGAGCTGAGTATTTCAAAATTCATTGAACCTCGGTGGAATATAGACTGGTCATCTATATTCGACCAGGGACTGAGGGACATAGCCTGACCACCTATGTCTGACTCAGAGATGAATTTTGCAATACTGGGAATAGTTATAATAGAATTATGTCCAGGTTGATTATCTACTCGAATTCTAAAGGTTTCAAAAATTCCTGTGTGTGTATACAATCGTTGCAAGAACATTCACATCTACATCACCTCGTGAACCACCGCTTAGAAGCACGCCAGCTATTCATAACACGACCTCAAGCTTTCATTTTCTGACATGCCACTTTAGGGCACCTACTTTTAGGAAACGTCTTTATTACGTCTCACTCTTCTTTTCTTGTTTTGAAGAGTTATGCCGCCGAAGAGATCTACTTCAGCGATGACACCAGTTGAGATCCGAAAGCTTGTTGACGACAGTATAGAGGCAGCACTAGTAGCTGAAAGAGAGGCCGTAGCTGCACGGGCTGCTGAAGCTGCTTCCTGGGCAGAAACAGCAGAAGCTGCAGGGCTAGCTGCAAATGGTATAAATGGTCGCAAATGTACATACAAGGACTTTAAGAGTGGTGATCCTGTAAAATTCAAAGGCACTGAAGGAGCCACTGCTATGATCCGTTGGTTTGAGAAGACAGAATCTGTGTTTCTTCTATGCAATTGTCCAGATGACTGCAAGGTGAAGTTCGCTGCCAGTACCCTTATTGAGGAAGCTATGTCATGGTGGAATTCTTATGCACAGCCTATTGGTATGGAAAACGCTTACAAGCTCACGTGGGAAGAATTCAAAAAGCTATTGAGTAAGAAGTTTTATCCACGCACAGAAGTAAAGAAGCTAGAAATAGAATTTTATGAGTTGGTGACCATAGGTAATGATATCGAAACCTACATCAGGAGGTTTCAGGAGTTGGCCGCTTTATGTCCAACTATGGTTTCGGATAACGAGAAGTTGTTGGAAAACTTCATTGGTGGGCTACCACACAGCATCCAGGGAGATGTAATTTCCTTTGATCCACTCACACTGGACGAAGCAATCAGAATATCTGTAACCACTGTGAAAATCCCACATTATAATAAACTATCTAACAGAATACTTATCCTTTTCTACGTGTAAATTTTTTTTTTTTTATTATTTGATCATAACTATTATCTAATGTGACGTAGCTCACATCCTCGATGAACGTGCTCACATGCAACCCAACCTCAACATGCTTAATGTTTATTCTATATAAACAATTTCATATAAAACTTTATGATATCTCATTTACCACTTTACGTTAATTCGTTAACGTACGTTTAAAACTAAATATATCATATCCATTATAATTTCTATGAAACCCTAACTTATTATAACAACAATTGTGAAAAACCAAACCCTAAAACACTAAAGTACAACTCATTCAACTAAGGTATAAGCATCTAAAGCACAGAAACCCTAATTCTACTTTAGCTCCCGATAAAACCCTAATTTCATTAAACTATGATTTAATGTACTAAATTCACAAACTCTAATTTATTTATATGAGATTTTCACAAATTATAAATGTACAAGCCTTCCAAGACAATGTACAAGTCATTTATGCATAAAAACTATATATTAATAAAAATCTTATTAAAACCCTAAATAATATTTATTTTAAAGCACAAATTACATGTCTTTTATACACAAGCCTTAAAAATAAATTTTCCTAAACTCACTAATTATAAGTACAAGTCTCTAAATCTTGTGTACAAGTGTCTAATGCACAAAATCCAAAAATCTCATTTATATACCTTTTGACCTAATAAAAAATTATATATAATTAATATAATTTAACCAAACATTAAAAATATATTTTCTATATTTCTAAACCCCTAGTACAACCCTATTAAGCTAATAATACAACCCTTATAAGCAAAAACCATTTTCTTTTCCATTTCCATATAAATCGATCACTATATATATATATATATATATATATATATATATATATATATATATATATATATATATATATATATATATATATATATATAAACCCTAAAATTTATTTCTAACAAATATTTAACTAAACTAAACCCTAGAATCTAATTAGTTACTACCTTAAAACCCTAGGTACAATATTTTCTAGCCAATGTACCACCATTTAAAGCCCAATCGACCCTATTCTAAATCCCTAGTTCGAATCCTTAACTAAACCATACCCAAACTAATTTTTACAAACTCCTAAACCTAAACTACATCACATATACCTCCCCTAGTCCATCCAACCTCCACATCACCATGTTTTCTCCAAGTAGGTAACTTGTATGGTTTTAAAAAGAACACATCACCACTTCCACAACACCCTTCGTACATTCCTCCTCCTCCACCCACTTGTCTTAAAAAATCCTCAAACACATCGCATTGTTCCCTATCTTCATAACAAGATAACTAAAAACCCTATAATTTTTCCTCTATATACATATAACGACACAACCATATTTTCTTTCCACCATAATTCCAAACCCCTAAAACACAGCCCTCACTCACTCATTACTGATCAAATCAGTTCACTTAAGAGTTAGAGGAAGATCCTAGAAGAGCTTAGTAGGAGTAGGAGCCTTAGTGTTTAGATACCAAGTCAAATCCGTCTCATATATCTCATATTCTATCAAAAATCCAAGTAAGTTTAGGAAACCCTTTTTCATACTGTTTATATACTTTACATGCTCTCAAAAACGTTATTTAATAAATTATAATACGCTACATGATCAAGAACTAAACCTTGCTTTTCTTTTTCTTTTGTTCGAATACAACCAAACACACCCTAATATTTATAATTCTAATGTTACAAATTAAGAACCCATAAAACATGTTAGAGATAGTTTAGAAATGATTAAGATCATGTTAATATGCGTTAAAAACCAGCCATGGCCTTAAAATATCAAAAACGTAACATATTTCCTCTTTTTCATTTCTGTCGCAACTCAGCCCACAGACCCAACTTTGCGCCTTTGTTTCACCCATCAAACAAACTCTAAAAATTCTGAATTTTGGCCAAGTTATAGACCACCTAGCTAACTAGTTTTAGAAAGAAGAACGTCGTAAAAAGGTTGAGTCATCACAAAGTTATTTGAGTCCCAATACTACCCTATCGCTAAACTAAAAACCAAACCTATTATTTTTTTTTCAGTTTCTGTCAAAATAGTGTCCTACTCGACCCACTTTGGGAATTTATTTCGACACCCAAATGACCTTCAAAAATTATGAAACTTGGCCACTTTAGAGATCACCCAGCTAGCTATACATAGGAAAAAGAACGTCGGGAGAAGATTAAGTATTCACGAAGATATTCGTGTTTCTTTCTGGCCCATGTCTGCCAAATCAAACGCACCCTATTTAATTGATTCGAGCTTATAAGCTCGAATTACAAGCCCATAAAATGAAAATAAGCTGTTAATAAGTTGAAAATAAAGTGTATGAAAGAGTCATAAAAAGTCTCGCCTTTTCCCGTAACCTATAACGAATTTTATTGAAATAAGGACGTCGGGTGTAACGACTTGGGAGTCTCAAGGGTATTTTCTGTCAAAACTCTAAATAGATTTATAACTAGGACCTAAGGGGCTGTCGACTTACAACTCAGGGGTAAAAAGTGTCAATTTTAAAACTATAGGGTAGAAACTGTCATTTGACCAAAGTTGAGGGGTAAAAATTGTCATTTTACGAAAGTTCAAGGGTATAAATTGTCAATATGTGAACTATAGGGTAAAAAGCGAAACTTTATATAATTATTATTATTAATATATATCCTAAATATATTTATAATAAAAACAAATAAAAACTAATACGTTTATTTCGATAACTAACGAACGAGATATATATTTAAAGAAAAAACGAAAACGAAAACATAAAAATAAGAAATAAAATAAATCTTATAACTTTTGAAGAGACTTCATGTTGTCTCATTTTAACATTTAATCGACAACCAAAAACGTTACGAAGCGAACATTAAAACTTATATATATTCGGAAACGATTACTGAAACTTGACATAACGAACCAGGTTGCGTGCCGCAGACGTTTATCAACTCTGTTTAACTTTTTTTTCCATCCAGACTGTCAAGGTGAGTTCGTAGTCCCACTTTTTATTACATTTTCCAAACTTGTGGGGAGATACATGCTTCTAAACCGAACACAAATATTTTCCTGATTGTTATTGCACTAAGTTAACGTTTGCCTATTTGTATTTATATTTATTTTAAAAGTCCCTCGTATCATGCACCATTAATCACCTGCTGGGTGAGCGCGAATACAATGAATAGATCTATTGGCCTGACGACCCATTTGTACTAACCGGATGGATATCCTTAGGGGTAGTCGGTTATGCAAATGCATTATATTTGAAATCTATGAGGAGTTTTTTGGCAAACTCTCACTTGGGGGTAAACCCCAACTTATATTCCGCTGCGATTATCGAAAACGGGGGTGTTACAATACCTCAAAAGCTTATAGCATAGGTGGTGAAGAAGGGGACTACTGTCGACAACAATGACCATAACAACAGCAACAACATCACCCACGACAACAAAAGGAAAAGGGATGACAACAAAGGAAACGACCAAGTTCAGCCGCCACACAAACAACATGAAGTGGTTAGGGCCTACGTTGTGGGGCCAAGTGAATAGAAAAGATATGCAGGGACTTTACCCAAGTGCAATAAGTGTCGGTTTCACCACAATGGACCTTGCCCCACTCAATGTGGAAACTGCCAAAAGGTCGGACACAAAGCCAAGGATTGCAAGGCTCCCACACTCGTAATGAATCAGAAAGTCACGGTAACCTGCCATGAGTGTGGAGTAATTGGACACTTCAAAAGTGAATGCCCAGAGCTGAGAAACCAGAATGAAGGAAGAGCTCGCTGAAGTGCGAAGCTCGTCAAGACAACAACGACATTGACAATGGTTAAGAAGAGAACTTCTGCCTTAAAATAAACCGGAAGCCTAAACTCTCTAGTGTTGTATTTCTTTTGCGTTTCACTTTAAGCTCTATCGTATAAGTTTCATGTAATATTACGAAATCCTATCTAATGAATGTTTTATCTTTAACACCGCAATGCGACTCAAATATCCACATCTTTCCACCAACTCCACCCTAGAGACCAACATTAACTGAATTCAGGGACTGAATTCCTTTAACGGGTGGAGACTGTGACAAATCATAATTTCCGGTCATTTTCCAAACTTTGAAATTTACTATTCGCAGGTTACTATTCACCATTTCACTATTCATCATTTTTGAAGTCAGTTTGCGACTTTGAGATGTTTTCAAATTTTTTACTGTTCACGAAACTCTATTCATTCCCGGAGGAAAATCACTATACATGGTTATCATTCACCCTCATTATATGGTTCGACCAACATCAAAGACCAAGCAAGAATCCATCAAAAATTCAAGAACAAGTATTATCCAAGCTCCATTTGTGTTAATAGTTAAGGCTTTAAGAACATTTTTGGGTTCTGCTTGCGAGAGAAAACATACAAATAAGCAAGAGTTTGCATACTCATGCTACTTTGTTGCATAAAGAGCATCAAGAAGCCCTTGTTGGTCTGAAGACATAAGTTGCTTCCTTGTCTTCACACCAGATTGCATATCGCCAATCACATTGTCCAGGGAGTGGACTTTGTGAATCCTTGTGTGTGGTGTAGAAAGAACATGATAATCAGGTGGAAGATTGTTGAAATCCACCTCATCTTCTGAGAATTCTGGTTCATTTGGTTCTGATGGGCCAGTAGGAGAAACATTTGGCCTAGCAGTAGAAAATTTTGGCCTAGCAGTATCTTGTTCTGTCTCATCAGTAGAAACATCATTTGTACTGCTAACTTGATTTTCTTGTTCCTCAGTCTCATCTTCCTTGTTTTCACCTTCAATCCCTTCTTTAGCTTTATCAAAAGAAGGTTCATCATTCATTGAAGTTGAATCCACACTTGTCCATATTGGCATCAACACATAATCTTGATCTTTCTCTTTTCCTAACCCTATCTCATTTGTTGCATTATCAGCTTCTGAACCTGAATAATGAATAGTTTCTGCAACAACAGGCACACAATTCATTGATTGGGTTAGTGACTCAAGATCAAATAGCCATTTGGGACCTTCACCTGCTACATTTGATTTGTTCTCTAAAAATTCCACATGCAGGTTTTCCTCAACTCTCCTAGTTCTTGAGTTGTATACTCTAAATGCTTTGCTATTGAGAGAATATCCAACCAATAATCCTTCATCTGCTTTACCATCAAATTTCCTAGATGGTCTCTAAGGTATTCAGAATTGTCACATGACATCCAAAAGGTCTAAGAAATCCTATTGCAGGAGTTCTACCTCTAAAAAGCTCATAGGATGTCTTATTGTGAAACTTAACAACCAAAACCCTGTTTTGGACATAGCAAGGAGTATTAATTGCTTCAGCCCAAAAAGCGATAGGCAACTTAGAGTCAGCTAACATGGTTCTAGCAGCTTCTATGAGTGTCCTATTTCTTCTCTCAGCAACTCCATTCTGCTGAGGAGTTCTAGCAACACTAAATTCTCTTCTAATACCTTTTTCTTTGCAGAAATCATCCATAACTCTATTCTTAAACTCTGTCCCATTATCACATCTAATGACTTTTACTTTCTTGTCTACTAAGTTTTCTATCTCTGTAATGAATGTTTTAAGAATGCTAGAAGTCTCATCCTTAGAACCTAAAAAGAAAACCCATGTAAACCTGCTATAGTCATCAGTAACAACAAGACAATATTTCTTATGCTTAATACTATTCACAGAAGTAGGACCAAAAAAGTCCATATGAAGCAAAACAATGATTGATCAATAGAGTTAAAAGGCTTGGGCTTACAAGTGGCTTTATGTTGTTTGCCTTTGAGACAAGCAACGCATGTTTGGTCATTTTCAAATCTTTTCTGAGGCAAGCCTCTTACCAAACCATTTTTGACAATTTTATTTATGGTTTTGAAATTAATGTGACCAAGCCTCCTATGCCACTTCATAGATTCATCCAATGTGGCCTTTGCAACAAGACAAGTAAGAGCCTCTTTAGGAACAATCTTCTTCATATCAACACTGTACATGTTGCCCTTTCTTGGAATTCTAAGAAGTACTTTACTTTCATTAGGCATCTTAAAATCAGAAGAAAGCACAAGACATTCAGTGTTAGTAAAAAGAAATTTGTTCTTTTTGTCACACATTTGTGAGACACTAAAAAGATTATACTTAAGCTCTTGAACATAGTACACATCTTCAAAATCCAATTTACCGGTTTTAAGAGTACCTTTACCAGTAATTCTGCCTCCAATTCCTCCCCAAAAGGTAACATATCCTCCATCCAATGATTGAATGTCTGAAAGATAAGACATGTTTCCTGTCATGTGCCTTGAACACCCACTATCTGAATATCCTTGATCTTCATCATCTGCTTGTGAATGTCCCTGCACATAAATAAGGAAATTAGTTTCCTTAGGGAACCCAAGCCATTACTGACTTGAGTTTGCCTCGTGCATCAATGTAATTAAATCTTTTAAGAACAGTTGATACACCATTGGATTTAAGAGGTCTCCAAATCCAACATGCTGAGGCCTTAACAGCATTAGCCCTATTTTCCCTAGTAGCAGTATGAACAGTTTGCCTAGCAGTATGAACTGCTAGCTTTGCAGTTGTACCCTTTTGTGACAAATCGAAATTTCCGGTCATTTTCCAAATTTCGAAATTTATTATTTTTGAAGCCAGTTTGCGACTTTGAGATGTTTTCAAAATTTTTACTATTCATGAAACACTATTCATTCCCGGAGAGAAATCACTATTCATGGTTATCATTCACCCTTTCGTAAACTAGGTTTACGGGTATTCAAAATTCGCGTAGCCATTAGGGTTTAGCCGCGTATTCATGGAGCATCACGTAGGACACATCATATAGACCAGAGTAGTCTACATATCATCAGTAACATCATCTGCATGTTAGGTCATGAACGGGTTCACAAAATTTCAATTTACGTATGTTTATTTATTTAATAAACGTTACCACTCAGTTATTACAATGAATAATACACCCGACACTCCAGACAGTGATCATAATATATTTTCAAACTCATTATAATGATATAAAAAAATTATATTATTAGTTTACCCGGTGTTTTTAAATCGTTTACTACGTCGGTTTGCGAAATTTCAACACGACAACTATTTGAACACCCGATTCTTGCAAGGAATGTAATTTTATAATATTTACAACTTAGTCATACTTTATTTTATTCCGTCAAGATTTATTTCTAGCTAACTCGGTACCCGGTAACACCTAATACACATACTATCCTAACATAATATCTACTAAATCTTGCCCCATGGAGACAAGTCCATTAATGAGCACACAAAACTCTTTTCTTGCCCTTGTTGCCGCCCCCTAGCCCCCCCCCCCCCCAAGTCCATGTGATACTTGAGTAGTTTGACAAAAATTAATACTAGCTAATATACATCATTTTTACTTCCCATTCAACACATAAACTCTTCCAATAACTAAACAAAATTCTTTCATCTTCCTCCCTCATTATATGGTTTGGCCAACATCAAAGACCAAGCAAGAATCCATCAAAAATTCAAGAACAAGTATTATCCAAGCTCCATTTGTGTTATTAGTTAAGGATTTGCAATAAAAACCTCAAAGTTCTTAAGCATTTTTGCTCCAAAAATCATCAAAACATCAAGTAAGCTTCAAGTAAACTTTTCTAATCTTTCATACTTTCATTTAATATATTTTGTTGTTTTAGTAGCAAATCATGCAAATATATACATGTTACATACCACTTTTTGTTTATTTTTCTCTCTAAAAATAGATCTATAGATTTTTATTTGTAATCCCATGAGATCCACCATTTTTGGTGAAGATTAGGAACCCATGACACCCTAAGAAGGTGTATGGTAGGCTTAGACTAGTTGTGGTGTTGATTGGAAGTGTTTTGAACAAGCCTTGAACTAGAAAAATTGGTTTTAACAAGTTATAGAAAAGGTTCTGTCCATTTTTGCAAGATCTGGAAAACTCAGTAGGTCCTAGGATATTTTGGCTTACATTTTTAGAAAATAATTTCAAAAAGGAAACCGTGGCCGCTGGAATGAGCAAAAACGAGCTTACGACGAGAAAGATACGTTAATTTTAAGTTTGACGACGAAAACTATTTTTTTTGAAAATTTACGTGCTGTTACACGAATTTCAACGGGTAAAACGAGACGTTGGACCTGATCTAGACGAGCCGACATGCCATGAATCTATTAGTTAGATGTAATACGAAGCCGTGGATATAAAGAACGTAGAAAACGAGCTTATAACGACCAAGATACAAACGTTTGAAAACCAACGATTCACTAAACATTTTAACTGCTTTTAATAGAAAAACATTTCTAAGTCTAAAACAGTTTTTTTTTCAGGTAACCATGTTGAGAGCCGTTTTTCTTATGGATCGAGACGCGTATGGACAAAATGACAATAATACGACTTCAAGATATTGTTGCAAGGTTTTTAAAAACGTCGACCTTATTTTCTATCGACCAACGTACGTCGTTTTATGACTAGTTTTGCGAGGCCATTTGGTCATTCTTATAAGTTGTGAAAAATGTAAATTTACGACGAAAACTCTATATTTACCAATAAATCACCAAACGACGGTCGTGGGATATCGTTGCAACGTATTTACACGAAAAGTGTTTTATAACTTAACGAGACGTCAAAAATATATTTTTTCGACGATAAACGTTATTTTCAAATTTCACGAGTGGTATCGATAACATACGCATTTGCATGTGTAGCATCAATTCATGACTCACATTAGATCATATGATTCATATTAGGTTGCGGCTAGGGATCGCGCCTCATATCAGTATATTCACTATTGTCATTATTGCTATCGCATCAGGTGAGTTTTCATAGCCCCGTTTTTCAAATTAATATTTCATTTCAAACCTACGGGGGAGAATACATGCTCGTATTTATTCAAATGCATTACTTGTTCTACTTGAATATGCTAGTTGTTTAGTCAAACCATTATTTGTTCTACTTATGACCTTGTTATTCACTCGAATGCGATGTATATTTACTTGTTTCATGCTAAATTCTTATTACTCATGGACACAAACCCTTTAAACGATTATGCACGCTTAACCGAATGAACCGGCTCCACCACTATGTACATACATGACAGAATGAATGGGTCACATAACCGAATGTACGGGTAATATGACCGAATGAACGGGTCACATGACAGAATGAACTGGTCACATAACCGAATGAATTGGTCACATAACCGAATGTACTGGTCAAACCAACTTTAAATCTTTTGGTCCACATATTACTTTTGCTCACCTAAACCAAATCTGATTTGGCAGTGGGTTGTAAACACACAGGTTGCAAGTCTTGTATGGGCGGGACTTAGGGCTGAGTGGATTTACAATGCCTTTGCTGGGAAATTGTTATTCAAATGCTTTACATTTTACACTAAACTCTATGAACTCACCAACCTCGTGTTGACACTTTTAGCATATATTTTCAGGTTTAAGACGACAAACTAGTTGTGGAGGCTTTTGGCAGGGCATGGCATGGTCATAGAAGACTCTGATATATTCGGGACCACTTAAAATCTTTTTATGGGCTTACATTTCTGCACCACTTTGAAATGTTGTAAACGAATCACTTTTAAATATGACATCTATTTTAAATGGTTGAGATAAAATTTGTTCTCTTATTATTCAGTGTTGTGGTACAAATTTAGTAGCACCCTAGCGACATGTATGCTTCCGCTGGACCCCAGTTTTTGGGTGTTACACCTTTGGTTTCCAAATTTGTTTTGAACCACTGCTCTTGTTGGAAAAGGCCTTTTAGCAGTTATTGGTGCATGTTTGAAAGTTGTTTTTGCCCCTTGAACAGTTGGTTTTGGGTAAACAGTCTTAAATAGTCTAGTAGTACTAACTGCTTGTCTAGCATTAGAAACTTGTTTTAGGCCAGACTTTAATGAAACTACTCTGGGTGTTGTTCTAGTAAAATTAGAGTGAGTTTTAGTTGTATGCCTTTTTAAATTCATCCTCTGGTTTGAATACCCAGATACCCTTAGGTTGTAGAAAGCTGCAAGATGGTCAAAATCTCCACAAACGAAACAAGCTTTGTTATAGAAGTCAAAGTCATCACCTAGTTGGTGAGACTTGAGGTCATTCCAATTCCTTTGGTTACCTCTGGGCTTGTTTGTGGTTCTATATTGCTCACAATATTTTACTGGTTGCCTAACATGTTTAACATTTGTTTTAGGCCTAACAGTACCATTTTTGACCAACTTAGGAACACTTGTTCCTGCTATCTTAACAACATCAGGTTTAGACATAACCTATTCTTCTTCATCATCATTAGATTTCTAGTCCTCAATGATTGGACCATCTGATTTCCTAATAGAGGACACCTTGTGCTCAGGAAGTGAAGCATTACTTACACTCTCACTTACTTTTATAGGTTCATCAACAACTACATTTGCTTTTGGCTGAACACCATATTCTAATATAGGTTGTTGAAATTCAGACAAGCCTGTGTGTTCTAGGTCTATCCCTGGGGGTGCAGGGATTCCTCTGTAAGGAGATGGGACATTCTTATATCCTAACCCAGACTTGGCTTTGTTGATCACTTGACATTCAATTATTTTGTTCACACCTTTAGAGGCATAGTCTAATATTTCTACACTTAATTGAATGTTTACATTTTTCTTTTTAAGCCTATCATACTCAGTTCTTAAAAAGCTAATTTCAGCATCTTTAAAAAATAAGTCCCTTTTAAGAAGTGCTTTATCATCAGAAAATGCAAATTCATTGTCTTTATAGTGTATTATCTGCTTCTCTAGGTAGCTAAACCTATCTTATGATCTGTTAAGTTTTGATGAGTTTTGTTTAGTTCTATCCTTTGATTATCATAATGTTTTCTTAAAGCTTCTAGTTCTTTAAGAGCAGTGCAAGTATTAGAACAAACTTTATCATTTTGTACCTCAGTAGCAGAGAAGACCATGAGTGCTATCTGTGTAGAAGCTTCTTCTTCATCTGCCATGAAACTCCAATCAAATCCTAAGCGATCAATAGCTACCATAGCTTTTGTGTTTGGCTCAGAAACCTACCCTGCTTTGGACTTGCTTCTAAAACCTTTGCTTTTGCCATCCTGATGCCTTGGTCTTCTACATTCCCTTGAGAAGTGCCCCATCATGTGGCAGTTGTAGCATTCTATCTTTGAATTATCAAAACCAGCAGTATCATTGTTGCTGATAGTGATCTTCTTCCCTGTTCTTTGATAGAATTTCTTAGCCCTCATGCTAAGAAGAGATATTTGCCATTTTAGGTCCATCTCCTCCAAATCATCATCATTGATTTCCTGGAGGTCTTCATGAGTAAGCATAGACCCATCATTCTGGCTTGTGAGAAAAGCACAACATGTTTTCTCATCCATAATACCAATAGTACTGCTTGATGAACTAGCAGTATCAACTCCCACATCATTCTTCACATCTTAAACTGGACTTGAGGTACTAGGAGATGACACAAAGGCCATGTTCCTAGTGCTTGAACTAGATTCTCCAGTCTTCTTCACATCTTGTTTCACAATTTTGAAGTTGCTATACAAGTCCATTAGATTCATAGTGTCAATGTCTGGCTTGTTCTTCCAGACAACAACATGCATAGCCCACTCTTCTGGTAAGCTTCTCAGAAATTTGGAGTTTAGATCTTCTTGAGGTATATCTACCCCAAGAAATAGCAAGTTGGCTCACAATCTTCTGAAGCCTGTTAAACATGTGGTCTAGTGATTAATTGTTGGTTGTAGAGAAGTTTTCAAAGTTCTGCTTGAGCAGAGTCTTCTGTGTCTTCTTGGTGGCTTCATTCCCACCATACCTTACAACAATGGCCTCAAATAATGAATTGACATCCTTGAACTTGCTGAAGTTTAAAAGTTGATCATTTGGAATGGTCATCATCAACATACTTCTGGCCTTGAGGTCATTCTCCTTCTTTACTATATCTTCTGCAGTTGTTGGGTTGGTCTCTAGAGTTTTCACTACCTTATCATCAACTGTTGATATAGTGGTTGTAGGCTTGAAAGAGTTTCCTTCTTCAATAATTTCCCAAAGTGTATAGTCTTGCACTTGGAAATATTGCTCTATCCTTAGCCTCAACATATCAAACTCATTTTGCTTGAGCATTGGTAACTTTGCAGCAACATTCGTTTGAATAGACTCCATGTCCATTTCTTCTTTTTTTAAATCAAAGATATCAGCCTAGCTCTGATACCAATTGAGGGGATGTAATACACTCTATAGGATGTTAGTCCTTTATAACGTGTGTATATGATAAATTGAGTGAATATGATTAAGAATGCGGAATCTACTTAACCACATTTAGAAGGATATTGGTTATGGAAATGAAACAGTAATGCTTTTGTTTATTGGAGTATGAACACAGAAGGTATAACACCAAACGATTCAATATTATTGAGAATAATACGAGTGATCTTCAACTATCACTAGGGTTACAAAACCTTGAATCTCTATTACAAAGATAACTATTTCTGTTATGTTCAACTCTATCAGTTAATATCTATTAGTTACACTCGACTAGACACACTTTAATATCTAATCTAAAATCTCTATATATATTATCTAAGCACATGCACACTTGAGTATTTGACTACTTGCTAGCTTGTGTGTGTCAGTAGCTAAGATACAACTTGTTCTGTGTATAAAACTTGTTGACTGATCTCTTATCAAAGATATTGTCTGCCGTATATATTTGACTTTTATACACAAATGTCTTTTTCATACTTATCCAGTCAGCAGTAGAATACGCGACACTTATCCAATCAGCAGTAGTATGAGTCACTCCAACAGCAGTATCTGATACACCAGCAGTAGAATCTTGCAGTAGTAGAATCTCCAATACTAGCAGTAGTATTGAATGCACTAGCAGTAGTATCGACACGTAGAGTATTTTCCTTTATGAACCAGCAGTACTAATCTTCAGAACATTTAATTCCTAAGATTATCCAACTTTCGTCTTTAATAGCCTTATTTACATTTTTGGGTTCTATTGAGGAAACAAAACAAACTAAATTACTTTGGTTTTGAGCTTGAGACCATAATGTTCTTTCATTTAATTTTCCTATAACTATTTCTAGTGGGTGATCTTTAGACTCTTTGACGTTAACTATTTCTTTATTTAATAGTTTATCTTCCTTGTCTTTTATTTCACTACTTTGATTTTCAAGAATTTGACTTTCTATTATGTCATCATCTACGAGAGGTTGAGATTTAGGAGGAGGACTTTCGTCAAACTTGACATTTAAAGATTCTTCTACTTTCATAGTTTCTTTATTTAGAACTACATAGGCTTTACTATTAGGTTAATATCCTAAGAAAATACCTTCGGTGGATTTTGGATCAAAATTGGTAAGATAATCCTTTGTGTTTAAAATGAAGCAATTGCTCCCAAATACATTAAAATAATCTAGTGATGGCTTTTTACCTTTTAATAACTCATAAGGAGTTAATCCTAAGAATGGTCTAATGAGAATTCTATTTAAGATATGTGTTGATGTGTCGACGGCGTTACACCAAAATTTTTGAGGTATTGATTGTTCATTAAGAATGGTTCGACTCATTTCTTATAAGGTTCTATTCTTACGTTTAACTACCCCATTTGATTGCGGAGTACGTGGAGCTGAGAAATTGTGAGTAATACCATTAGTATCACAAAAGGCTCCGAATTGTACTTCATTATCAAACTCAAGACCATGGTCCGTACGAATAGATATTATTGGACAACCTAGTTGTTTTTAAATTTTCTTACTTAGGATTTCGTGATCAAAGGCTTCGGTTTTATTTTTCAAAAATCTAGTCCATGTATACCTAGAGTAGTTATCGAGTATTACTAAAGTATAGAAGTTTCCTCCGTAACTTTGAATAGCTAATGGACCAAATAGATCCATGTGTAAGAGTTCTAGAAACTTAGTTGTAGAAACCATATTTTTAGCTTTATGACTAGCATGGACTTTTTTTCCTACGTTACAAGCATCACAAAAATGATGTACTTGGTAAATTTCTAATAAGGTCTCTAGATGATAGCGATTGAATAATTCGCATATTGGTGTGACCCAATCTTCGATGCTAAAGATTCGAAGTATTATCTATTGAAGTTAGAAAAAGTTTATCTTTAGATTTTCCAATTTTCATTACAAAAAGTCTGTTTTTCCTAACCCCTTTTCCTATGGTTATTCCGTCTTTTAATATTTTGCTACCAGACTCACTAAATAGGACATCACACTTTTTATCAACTATTTGACTAATACTTATAAGTTAAAACCTAGGTTATCTACGTGACACACATCATTTATGGTTAAAGAGTTATGTGAGATCATACCTTTGTCGATGATCTTACTTTTCCCATTACCAAAAACTACGTTACCTCCATCGCAAGCCTTGTAAGATGAAAATAGGCTTTTATTACCCGTCATGTGCCTTGTGCATCCGCTGTCTTTAATCCATTCGTTTGGTTCTAGATCAACCTTTAGACAGACCTATAATCACAAGGAAACTCAAGCGTTTGGTCCTCAATATCTTATGGGTCCATTAGTCTTAAACAAACCATTCACTTGGTTCACAAAAGGAGGGTAGTTTCAAGGTTCAAATTTTGGTGTTTGGAAACCATTGTGAAAACCATTGTTCCATCCCATTTGATTAAAGTTACCTTTAGGATAAGGTGTGTTTGGTCTCCTAAATGGTGTTGTTGCTCGAAGATTTGGTTTTCTTAAAATTCCTTTATTGTGATGTGGTACATTAACATTTCTATCAGGAACATTAGGCGTTTTCTTTTTAGTTACAACTACAAACTCTTTTCTAGATGATTTGGATAAGTCAATTTTAGATTTTGCTGTACCAGATGGCTGGATCCTTTGATTAAGCCTAGCTGGATCCCTTTTGGAGGTATCTGCCGGATCCGCCACCTTAGAAACCGATGGAACAGCAGACTTAACAAATTTTGTTGAATTTTCTTCGATAGTCGAAGGCAAACAATCTGTAAATCCTAATCCATTTTTATTGTTTTTTTCTTGTTGGGTATCTATTGTATATTCTAAGCATTGTGTAGTAAGTCTAGCAATTTTAGAGTCTTGGTGATCAATTATCGTTTGAAGATTTACACAAAGTTTACACTCTACACATGCTTCTTTCCCTTTTTCAAGTCTTTTTAATTTTTCTTTAAGCTCAAAAACTTCTTTTTCTAAGAGTTAAATTTTACTTTTTAGAAGTTTTATTTTTGTTAATGACTTTAAGGCTAATTTTGCAAAGTTTATTATATTCTAAGCTTAGAGATTCATCATCTAAAGATGAGCTACTATAATAGAGAGAATCGGAATGTACCTCATTAGAGTCTTTGGCCGTGAGAAAAATCTCTTCTTTCTCCTCTTCACTAGGATACCAAGAGCCGCTAACGAACGCCTTTTGCTCACCATTAGATTGTTTGGGACAATCACTTATAAAGTGATTTGGATCACCGTATCTAAAGCACTTTCGGTCATCTTTAATCTTCTTTTCTTCCTTGAATTTTCGGAAGCCTTTCTTCTCATCGTAAGGTTGTTTTACGAATCTTCCTCTTCTTCTAAAGAATTTCTTGAAGTCCCTTACAGCCATGGAATATTCTTTGTCATCGCTATCCGAGGATGAAGTGTCGTCATCACTAGACTCCTTTTTAGCTGTTAGACCTGATGACTTGTATTTCTCCATCTTTTCTTTTGAGGCTTCTAAGTCTTTAGTCAATACTACCTCATATACTTTGAGGTTCCCAATGAGCTCGTCGAGGGAAAGGATTGTTAAGTCCTTTGATTCTTCAATTGCTGTTACCTTCGGTCTTCATTTAGCCAGAAGTGCCCTTAAGAATTTTCTGACATGATTACGCATGGAAAAAGATTCGTCAAGTGCTATTAGTGAAGTAATAATAGTATTAAACCTACCAAATGCATTATCAATACTTTCATCATCCGATATTGAGTATTGCTCATATTGTTGAACGAATAAATCAATTTTATTGTTTTGCATTTGTTTGTTTCCTTGATGAGTAATTACTAAGCAATCCCAAATGTCTTTAACGGTTTTATGCATAAAAATTCTTTCATATTCCTTTTTAGGTAAGGCGTTGTATAAAACCATTTTTGCCTCATTATTTTTAGAAAGCATTTTCTTTTGTTCATCTTTTAAAACCGAGGACCCAACCTCATTTTTGTCGGTAGAGATATTCTCAAATACCGGCACATAATCCCCATCAACAATAATATTCCAAAGATAAATATCTTTAGACTTCACATACATTTCAAATCTATTTTTCCAATATATGAAACCATTAGCTTAAAAGAGTGGTGGTCTTTGCATAGATTGCCCTTCCTTGTAGTTTTCAAAATCCATTTGATCAAAAAAGTTTTAAAATGCAATTTACTTAAAAACTTTTTATAAAATCTGCTCTTGATGCCAATTGTAGAAAACTAGAAGGGGGTTGAATAGTTTTTACCGATTAAATTTAGTTTATAAAAAAAAACTTTTAGATTGATAGTATATGAAACCTTTGGATGTTGAGATATGGATAATGCAAGATACTAGTAAAGAAGTAAATACGTGAAAGTAAAGAGATAAAGGATAGACGTGTGACACAATCATTTTTAGTGGTTCGGCTACAAGGACACCTTCCTTGCCCTACTCCACTCTCTGAGTCTCCTACTCGAGTGTTTGTAAACACTATTTAAACAAGCTCCTTCAACCGGTGGAAAAACCTTCACAACATCGGTTACACTTTCTTCAGTACAAAGCTAAATACCGAGTCCTTAGCACGGCGGACCAAACCAACACAACAATACAACTAACACAACAACTTTGAGAAGACAAGAAGTATCAACAATAAGGAACAACTCAGTGGTCTTGAGGTGATGAGAAGTTCGTGCAACTTGAGAAGAAGAGTGGCTCGTTTGCTAGAAAGTGTGATCTCGTCTTGTAATAAGAACCTAGAAAACAAGAGAAAGAGAGCTACAAGAATGATCTTTAGATCTGAGGTTAGAGAACTTAGAATATAGAGAGAAGATATATCTAAGTGGGGTAAGAAACAAGAGAGAAATGGCTCACTATTTATAGGCAATTCTGAGCACTGTTCACCCGGATCTGGCGGATCCCTTCCCAAAGGGATTCGGCCAGTGTTAAGCAAGGGATTCAGCTATCTGGTAGTACCAATTCGGATTTTGGGTTACAATTCCGGGGTTTGGGTTATAGGTCAAGGTCCATGGGTCAAGTGATGTCATGAATGATGTCAAATACATCTTGGGTCATGGGTTATGGACTTTGGGTCATAGGTCATGGGTTTTACCCATTATATAGGTCATACATGATGTCATGCAATGGGTCATGGGTTATGGGTCAAGCTCCATGGTTTATGGTTTATGGGTTATGGGTTATGGTTTATCCAACTCATTTCATGCATTTTATTTATTACAAGAAGTATACTTTGATTATAGCATGTAAATGGTAAATTTTAAATGTAAGAACATGTAATGTTTAGATTTATACTTTTACATAATTTTATGTTTGTTATCGAAAAAACTTAAAGAGATCGATAAATATTAATAAATATTTTTTAGGTTTATTTGTATTAACAGGTACCTATGCTCAAACCCGGAGAGTTTGAGATCTGGAGAATGAGAATTGAGCAATATATCCAGATGATCAATTATTCTCTATGGGAGGTCATAGAGAATGGTAACTCCTAACCAAAAAAAAAACAACATCTGCAGAAGGTGTTGTGACTGTGGTGCCTATTACACCTGCTGAAGACAAGGCTCAGAAAAGACTGTAACTAAAAGCTAGAAGTACTTTACTGATGGGCATTCCCAATGTACATCAGTTGAAGTTCAACTCTATCAAGGATGCTAAGTCATTACTGGAAGCTCTAGAGAAGAGATTCGATGAGAATGGTGCTACAAATAAGAATATCTTAAAACAGCAGTATGAAAACTTCTCTGCTCCAAGTTCTGAGATGCTTGATTAGACCTTTGACAGGCTTCAAAATCTTGTGAGTCAATTGGATCTTTTGGGTGAAAAGCTTTCCCAAGAAGATGTTAACCAAAAGCTTTTGAGGAGTTTGTCACCAGAATGGAACACACATGCTTTCGTGTGGAGGAATAAAGATGATCTGGATACAATGAGCATGGATGATCTCTACAACAATCTCAAGGTGTATGAACCAGAAGTCAAAGGGATGTCTAGCTCAAGCTCAAGCACACAAAACATGGCTTTTGTGTCCTCCTCAAATAATAACACTAGCAGTACTGATGGAGGAGTTAATATTGCTCATGGAGTTTCTACTGCTAGCACTCAAGTTATTGATGCTAACCCTACAAACATTGATAACTTGAGTGATGCTGTTATTTTGACATTCCTGGCTAGTCAACCTAATAGTCCTCAACCTCTACATGAGGACCTGCAACTTCATTCAGATGATATTGAAGAGATGGATTTGAGATGGCAGATGGCTATGTTGACTATGAGAGCAAGAAGGTTCTTGAAGAATACTGGAAGGAAGCTAACTGTCAATAGCAATGAGAACATTGGCTTTGATAAGTCCAAGGTGGAGTGATACAACTGCCACAGGAAGGGACATTTTGGTAGAGAGTGCAAAGCTCCAAGGAACCAAGACAACAGAAACAGGGAAAGATTAAGAAGAACTGTGCCTGTGAAAAACTCAAATTCTACAGCTTTGGTGTCATGTGATGGTCTTGGTGGCTATTATTAGAGTCATCAGACAGAGGAAGGGCCTAACTATGCACTCATGGCTTACTCAACTTCATCTTCAAATTTTGACTCAGAGTAATCTAATGATTATGTTTGTTCTAAATCCTGCTTAGAAACTATTGAAACTCTTAAAGCTCAAAATAATAAACTATTAGAAGATTTAAAGAAATCTGAATTATGGGTTCTAGATTATAAGAAAGGTTTAGAGTCAGTAGAAGAAAGGCTTGAATTTTATTAGAAGAATGAGTCCGATTACATAGAAATAGTTTATGTTTTAAAAGGTGAACTTTATGTAGCAGAAGTAACTATTAAAGAGCTTAGGAAAATGCTTGAAAATGCTAAAAAAGAAAAAGAAATCATTCAACTTAAATTAACTAAGTTTGAACATGGATCTAAAAGTGTGAACAAGCTCATAGATTGTCAAATTGTTGACAACTTTAAAAAAGGTGTAGGCTATAATGAAGTTCCCCCTCCTATCACAGGAAAATTTGTGCCTCCTAAAACTAACTTGTCCTTTACTAGTTTAGATGAGTTCACTAATGAGCATGTAGTTGGGAAGAGTAGAGTTAAGTCTAGTGTAGAAGAGCCTAAGGTTGTTAGGAAGTATAATGATGCCCCAATTATTGAAGACTTGGTATATGATGATGAGGAACAGGAGTTGTCTCAATCTATAGTAGAAAAGAAAACAGTTATGTCTAGTAAGTAAGAAAGATTTTGTCAAACCTAAAACTAATAGGGAAACTGTTAATCATGTTGAGCAACCCAGGCAGAACACTCACAGGCCTAGAGGTAATCAAAGAAACTGGAATAACATGATGTCTCAAAGATTAGGAAGTAATTTTGAGATGTTTAATAAGGCTTGTTATGTGTGTGGTAGTTTTGATCATTTGCAGGTTGATTCTCATTACCATAAAAAACAGTTTAAAAATCAAAGGATGGTAAATCCTATTTGGAACAATGCACAAAGGGTGAATCACCAAAATTTTGCTAAAAAGACTCACCCCAATGCTAAAAAGAACATGGTTCCAAGAGCAGTGGTAATAAAGTCTGCCCTAGTATCAATTAATATTGCTAGACAAAAAGTTTCAAAAACATCAGTATTAGTTAGGGATAATTCTAAAAGTAGACCAAACACAAATGGGCAGTTCCCTATCTACCCCGAAATCCGAAAATAATTTGGTTGCCCAGGGCAACCGGCAATTTTTTGGGCAACTGAAGGATTTTCAGTGTATTTTTTGGGCAACAATCGCCATTTTTTGGGCAACTGGGGACATTTTTTGGGCAACCGGGGTATGGTATAGACCATTTGGTGTTTGGTCTATTTTGGTAATTATCCCTATATTAGTTAATACTGCTAGACCAGTTAATACTGCTCACACAAAAACAATAGTGAATAGTGCTAAGTCAAAGTCATATTTTTCTAAAATAACACATTCAACTGTTAAAAGGCCTATTCAAAAGAATACAGTATTTAATACTGCTAGTCCAAAAGCAGTAGTTAATACTGCTAAGCCAAAAGCAATAATTAATAATGTTAAGGGAAATCATTTTTATGTTGTTAAGGCCTCAACTTGTTGGGTTTGGAAATCAAAGATTAAAGTTTTAGACCATGTTTCCAAACATGACAGTGCATCAATCACCCTTAAAAAGTTTAATTACATTGATGCACAAGGCAGATCCAAGTCAGTGATGGCTTGGGTCCCTAATAGAAACTAATTTTCTTACCTTATGTGTAGGGCAATCCACATGTGGATTTATAGGATCAAAGAGTGATGGATAGTGGATGCTCAAGGTACATGACAGGAAACATGTCTTATCTTATAGACTATGAAGAAATTGATAGAGGATATGTTGCTTTTGGAAGTAACCTCAAAGGAGGGAAAATCACTGAAAAAGGTACCATTAAAACTGGTAAACTAGATTGTGGAAAACTAGAAGGGGGTTGAATAGTTTTTTCCATTTTTAGCTTGTTTACAAAATTATTAGATTCAGTGACTTAATGTAAAATCAACACAACATACAATATATGAACGTAAACAATATGCAATAAGTAAATGCGGAAATGTAAAGGATAGATCAAACAAATAGACACGGTCGTTTATAGTGGTTCGGCATGAAGCTCTCTTCCTCGCCCTACTCCACTCCCCGAGTACCCAACTTGAGAGTTTGTAAGCACTATATCAACAAGCTCCCTTTTCACGGAGAAAACCTTACAACGTCGCTTCCCTTCTTTACCGATACTAAGCTAGATATCGAGTATTTTACAAGGCAAGACCAACCTTATCACTCAACGTATTTTAAGGACTAAAATACTAACCGGTCTCTCTAGGTTGTTGTATGATGATTACTACCCAAGTTGGTAGTAGGTGATGAGATACAAAGACACACAAATGATATACTATGTTATACAAAAAAGTATATGACTAGACACAACTAACTACAACACTTGAAGGCTTGGAAAGCTTCTTGTATTCTTCACTTGTAATCAAAGTGGAATCGTTGGATCACTTTGAATGTGTTATAGGTCAAGTGAAATGATCAAAGAGTGTTAGTAAGATGGTTTGTTATGAAAGAAATGGTAGTAGTTTGCTAAGAATGGCTGAGAATCATTAGTTGGAAAGTTTAGACTTATGTCCTATTTATACTAACACTTCTGTCCAGATTTCACCCTTCGGCGGATCCACGGATCCACAATTTGTGGATCCGTCCGTTATAAAATACGAATCCGCGGAGCGTTTCTGGACAGACTTTTATCCTTTGATCATTTAGATGTTTTGTACTAAGATCATTTTTAAAACAAGTGTTTCTAGAATGACTTGGGCACAAAGGAACTAATTAAATTTATTTTTCATTTAATTAAATCACTTAATTAAAATGACTTGTTAGTTTAATTAAGTAACATTTGAGTTATGTTTAAATAAAAATGTGTTTAATAAATATTTATAGTGTGTTAGAAAATATTTATTAGTTTGGCTCTTTGATCATTCGACGTGAGGTATAATCAAATTATTCATACCTGAAGTGATATACGTCGGAATGTAAACTTGTAACTTAAAACTTGGTTACATAGACGTTTACTTCGTATAAGTTTATAATTGCCATTATCAAAACCTTAAGAGACCGTAAAATATAAATAACGTTTTTACGCAATATTTGTATTAACAATCTCCCCCTTTTTGATGATGGAAAAACATAAACTCATCTTTAGTAAAAGTTTACATTCACAAGGTTTATGTGTGAGTTTACATACATTTCTCCCCCTTTTTGCCGAAACAAAAAGTGTAGAGTGGCGTGGCGGATGCTAAGAAGCCATGAAAATGCTCCCCCTCGGTGTATACTCCCCCTTGTTCGGGGCACCAAGGAATCGAGCTATGGAGTCATGCTACAAAACAAAGTTAACGTACAAGCACGAATATGGAAATAACGAGTTCATCACAACCACGATATATAGAAACAACCGCAAGTAATTGTAAAGCACAACCACACATAGCAAGCCACAAATGAGATCACCGCAAAACATAAGAGTGCACCAACTAAGTAACCTTATTTTATTATAAGAAAACAAGGTAAAATTTGACGCTTAGGTCATACATCCTACAAAGTTACAAAAATAAATAAGAAAGAAAAAGAAAAGTTCCTAAGAAAAGTTGGAAAAATAATCAAGAAAGAAAAATATATGAGTTTCCTGAGACATATTATTGCTTGACAATAAGCCGACACTTATGTTGGTGGGAATGCGGGTGGAGCTTGGAGGTGGTGTCGGATGTAGGCGAACATCACATTAACTCTGTCCGTAAGAGTGGCGATGTGCTCATGGTTGTGGTGACAACACATGCAATGATAGTCACTTAGTTGTCTTTGGTAATTGTAGGTTTGGGTTTGGAGGTCAAATGGACCTCTTGGTGATAATGGATATGAAGGTTCAATAGGTGGTGGATTCAACCACTCGGAAAATCCCGGTGGGAAGTCTTGTGTGTTGTTGAATGAGGGTAGAAGATTTCTACCGATGACAAGTGATGGTGATGGTTGTGGTGGTGGATGTGAAGGTCTTGGTGGGACATTTTCCTTGTCATCAAGAAATGGGTTTGAAGGTAAAGTGTTGTCAAGTTTTTTCTCCAACGATGACAAATTGTTGGTGGAAGGTGTCTTGAGTGCTCCAAAGTTGAGTGGTGTAGGAGAGTTCAAGGATGGAGTTTCCTTGAGTGAGTACAAGTGTGAGTTTGAGGTGGTTCTTGATGATTTACTCTTGGATAGAGCCTTGGGTAGACTTGGTGATATTTATGATGGAGTTTGTGATAGAGTTGAGAAATTATCACTTGAGGAGCTTTCAAGATTGATAATATTTCGTTTTCCTACTCTAATTCTAGCGATTTATCTTTTCTTGATGGAGGTGGATGAAGACTTGGATGAGCAAGTCATGGTGTTGATGAAGAAGGTGAACTAGATCTTGCAAATGTGCAAGAAACTTGGAATGGAAGTGTTGGATTTAAAGGGGAATAAGCTGAAATGAATTATCTTAAGGTTCTTGGATTATATGGGTTTAGTGTTTTATCCTATAGTTATCTATGAGGGGTTTATGGAAAATTTAGGAAAGTGCTAAAATTTAAGATAGAAAATTGTAAATCTGGAAAAGTCACGGATCTTCTTTTTATACGGACGAATCTGTAAATTGTGGATACGCAGATTCGTCCATTTGATGATTCTGGGTTACACTTTTGACCTATGGCGGATCCATATTTTATACGGGCGGATCTACAATTTGTAGATCCGCAGATCCGCCAGACTCAAAAATCTGGACAGAACTGCTTTGCAGTTTGGGATAGTCCATGATTTCTAACCTACTTTTCCTAGGTGCATTCTAATGCTATTGGTGATCTCAAGAGCAAGTCAAATCAAGAAAAAATCAATTAGAGAACAAGAAAGCATTAGAAAGTCAATAAATCCTACCATAAAAGCATAATAGTACTACCATGAGTTATAAGTTGTGCAGCCAAGCATTTAAAGATATGGTTAAGAGATCCTAACATGAAAGCATACGTACGTAGTCTTTTAATAAAGCACCTAAGATGAAGGTCTCATCTTGTCATCCAATCAGTCAATACGTTTGTTAATTTCTGAGAGCACTCGGGTGAGACACTTTAACATTCTACGTTTCTCTTTCTGCTCAAACGTTAACTGATCATTGTGTGGAAATGTTCTAAAGAAAGAAAAGGGATCTCCCACCTCCTCCTCTAAAATCTCATTAGATGTTTCCTCTTCTTCTTCCTCTTCTTCCTATTCCTCATCTTCAACCTCTACACCCTTTCCTTTATTTTTAACGTTCGTGATGTCAATTGGATACATGAGACGATTTTGGAGAGTAAAGACATCTAGGGAAGGATTACGAGTGTAAGGGCAAAGATGTGATGGATTTGGTTGCAAAGTCATCACATACCTAAACATCCTAGTGAGGAATATCCCATAGGGAAGAGGACCGACTTGCTGATTTTTGACTTCTTGCATTTTTCATACCATGAAGTATGCAAGATTAAAATGAATGCCTTTGACAATGTAGAAGAGTATCAGGCTTAGACATCCAAGTACATGATCACGGTTTCCTAAGACACAGATGACATTTTTTCTAAGAATTGTTTCCCACTTTTTCATTTCTGGACGCAACTCATTAGTAAAGACATGATAGACGTTTGAACTAGATATTCTTGATGTATAGGTTTTCCTAGTTGTAATCGTGTTAATAACGTCATCCAAGTCTGGAATGTGTGCTTAATACATGATGCCCTCCTCTTGAGGATCATCAATCTCATCAACTGACCATTTTTTCAAAAACACACAACTCTCTTTAAATAGAATTTGAAGGATATTTTCGAATTCATTTAACCTATGAGTGTTTGTGAAGTTTCCTACATTGAAACGTACAAATATTTCACCATCATCATCATCATCTCTTAGGATTTCAAAGCGACGATAGAACTCAACTACAAATCTAGGACATATGGGTTCATCTAGAGTGAGAACGGAGTTTAGGTTGATCCTTGAAAAGATTCGGGATGTACTTGAGACTAAGATATATGATGGGTCTACGAATCATCCTTCATGAATAAGACATCAGTCTAGTTGTTCATACTCGTTTTCGACAGTTGGAGGCATGTTTTTGGTACGATGAATCCTAGGTGAGTAGCTTTTGGTGAGTTTGTAGTCATTTTGGAAATCCTTTGGCATGTTTGACACCTAAAATGTATAATTCAAAGTAAGTATATAGATGTTTCATTGCACAATTCAATTATAGTGTGTTCCTATATGCAAACTATGTGAAGATGTGATTATCTCGACTCGACTTTTGAATATAAAGTTTAGTTAAATAAATTTTTCAGATAATCCAAAATTCATCTTCTAGGTTTGATGTTGCTTACTTAAATGTGGCGAACATACATATTGATTATGTACATTCTACGAAATTAGTAAGATCATTGTGCATGAATGAAAACGTTTTTATTTTTTATTAACAATGCAATGAAAATGATTACATGATTTTCCTAATCCTGAGAAGATTTTATGAAAAACAATTTGAGGGTTTTCTAAAAATCAATTTCTTACCATGTAGATTAGGTTTATCCATAATTGATAATTGGAAAGGCATAATAGTTATAAACTGTACTAATCTAGTTTAATTAACACATGATTCATGAATTATAACCAATTTTATAGCAAATCCCTCAAATTAGGTTTTGATGCATAACAATAGAATCCTAAACTCAGATTAAAGATAATGAAGTGGTAATCACTTACAGTAGTTGTTCAGATTGATGAAATAAACTTGTTTTTACGACCAAAAGCTCCTAATTATCTTGAAGAGATTAATTGGAGTAAGTGGGTCGTGGTTTGGGTTTAGTTGTTGTGGAATTATGTTTTCACAAAGGGGATTTTATGCAGAATACGGACCTGCGGATCCACAATTTTGGTAGACGAATCTGTATTTTGTGGATCCATGGATCTATGAAACTGTCAAAATTGGACAAAACTTGATTTGTGAGTTTTGGATCCTAGATTTTGACTAAGACTTATCATGAGACTCTTATTTATGTTGTAATGAGTCTTGTGATGAATTTTTAGGTTGTGACGTTTCTTCGTTGAACTTCAACGATGAGTTGTATATGACTTTTCGGATGAAAAATCACAACACGTCAATCCTATAGAGATTTGGATTTATGGAATATCTTCCATCATTCCTAGACCTAAATAAAGAAAGTTGAAAGGTTCACGCTTGAGCGGTTCCGTTAGAATGTCGGTGATGTTGTGTTCCGAGGAAACTTTCTTTATAGAAATATTTCGTTTTGGAACGTTGTCGCGTAGGAAATGGTGACGGATTTCAATGTGTTTAGTCCTAGAGTGTTGTACGGGATTTTTACTTAAATCTATGGCGCCTTTGTTGTCGCACATTATGGTGATGTCGTTAAGATGTATGTCGTAGTCGATTAGAGCTTGTTTCATCTATAGTGCTTGCTGGCACGCCTTGCCTGCAGATACATACTCGGCTTCGGTTGTGGAGATAGAAAGAGTGGTTCGTTTCTTAGCGAACCATGATGTCAAGCAACATCCAAGGAACGTACAAACGCCACTAGTTCTTTTTCTATCTAGGTAATCTCCCGCGTGATCGGAATCGGCGTAGACGATTGTTTCAACACCCGTATCTTTTGGATACCATAATCCTAAGTGTGTTGTTCCCTTAATATATCTAAAAATTCATTTTACGGCTTATAGATGGGAAATTTTAGGATTCTCTTGAAATCAAGCACAAAGACAAACACTAAACATAATGTCGGGTCTACTAGCCTTTAGGTAAAGTAAACTACCGATCATACCCCTATATTTAGTGCTATCCACGGATTCTTCATCATCGTCTTTGATTAGCTTGATTTCAGTGGACATGGGAGTCTTAGTAGGTTTACAATCTTCTAATCCAAATTTCTTAAGCATCTCTTTAATATATTTAGATTGATTAAAGAAGATACCATCTTCCATTTGTTTTATTTGTAATCCTAAAAAGAAATTCAACTCAACCATCATGCTCATTTCAAACTCTTCATGCATGATCTTTGAAAAGTCATCACATAACTCTTGACAAGTTGAACCAAATATAATGTCGTCGACATATATTTGTATGATGATAAGGTGTGAATTTCTTTTCTTGGTGAAGAGTATGTTGTTTACCATCCCCATGGTATATTCATGTTCAATCAAGAATGTCTTGAGTCTATCATACCAAGCCTTAGGAGCTTGCTTAAGACCATATAAAGCTTTCTTGAGCTTGTAAACATGATTTGGTTTTTCGAAATCAATGAATCCCGGAGGTTGTGCTACATATACTTCCTCATTGATAAAACCATTCAAAAACACACTCTTCATATCCATTTGGTATAACTTAAAATCTAAGGCACACGCATAAACAAGTAATATACGAATAGATTCTAATCTAGCTACCAGAGCATAAGTTTTATCATAATCTATTCCTTCTTGTTGACTATATCCTTGCGCTACTAATCTAGCCTTATTTCTAGACACTACTCAGTTTTCATCAAGCTTATTTCTAAACACCCATTTAGTTCCTATGATAGTAGAATTTCTAGGTTGGGGTACTAGTTCCCAAACATCGTTAGCAACGAATTGGTTAAGTTCCTCTTGCATTGCTACTATCCAACTTTCATCCTTAAAAGCTTCGTTAACGTTCTTAGATTCTAAGGTTGAAATGAAACAAAAGAAGACGCTTTTGTTTTGTGCTTGGGATCTAAGTATTCGTTTATTTAACCTACCTATCACGTGATCTAAAGGATGATTCTTAGACTCTTTGATATTTACCATCGTTTGTTCGTCTAAAGGTTCATTCTCATCATCTTTGTCTTGTTCGACTTGGTTTTCTAGGTCTAAGTTGGTTTTCTTCTTAATTGTTGATTATTCATCTAAATCATCATCCACCAAGGGTGATGTTTTAGGTGAGGGCGGAGGCTCATCAAACATAATGTTTAATGATTCTTCGACTTTCATAGTGTCCTTATTTAGGACTATGTAAGCCTTACTATTTTGTAAATATCCTAGAAATATACCTTCGTAAGACTTTGGGTCGAACTTGGTAAGGTAATCTTTGGTGTTGAGAATGAAGCACTTGCTTCCAAACACTTTGAAGTATTCTAGTGTGGGTTTCTTACCTCTATATAGTTCATATGGTGTTTCACCTAGGAACGATCTAATGATAATTCTATTTAAAAGGTATGTCGAAGGGTCCACGGCATTACACCAAAAATTTTGAGGTATTGATTGTTCATTCAATAAGGTTCTGCTCATTTCTTGTAAAGTTCGGTTTTTCCTTTCTACTACACCATTTGATTGAGGAGTTCTTGGTGCCGAGAAGTTGTGACTTATCCCATGTGCATCACAATAAGCTCCAAATTGCGCCTCATTATCAAATTCCCGACCATGATCCGTTCTAATAGAAACGACTGAACAACCTTGTTGATTTTGAATTTTCTTACTTAATATTTCAAATTGTTCAAAAGCTTCATTTTTAGTTTTCAAAAATCTTGTCCATGTATATCTTGAGTAGTCATCGACTATTACTAAAGTGTAGAAGTTTCTTCCATAACTTCGAATAGCCGATGGGCCAAACAAGTCCATGTGTAAGAGTTCTAGACATCTATTAGTAGAAACCATATTTTTCGCCTTATGACTAGCATGCGTTTGTTTTTCAATTTTACAAGAATCACAAAAGTGTTGATCATGCTTAAGTTTCGGAAGGTTTCTAACTAGTTCCTTAGATGTGAGTGATTGAATCAAACGCATGTTTGCATGTCCTAATCTCCTATGCCATAATGTTATCATCGATTGAAGCTAGGCAAATTTGATCCTTAGGGCTATTTCCTAGTTTCATCACATATAACCCATTTTTCCTAGTTCCTTCACCTATGATTCTACCATCCTTAATGATTTCACTCTTATGCTCCGAGAAAACAACTTTTCACTTAGTATCACATATTTGTCCTATGCTAAGCAAATTAAAAGCTAAGTTATCAACATGTACCACATCATTTATAGTAAGTGAGTCGTTAGAAACCGTACCTTTGCCAATGATTTTTCCTTTAAGGTTGCTAGCAAAAGTAACGTTACCTCCATCGTATGCTTTGTAGGTTGAGAAGAGACTTTTGTTTCCCGTCATGTGTTTGGAGAAACCACTATCCTTTACCCATTCGTTTGGCTCCAAATCAACCTTTAAGCATACCTAGTTTAACGACACAAAAACTCAAACGTTTGGTCCCCATTGTCTCATGGGTCTGTACATGTTAGTGTCAAACATTCTAGCCATTTAGGGAGTTGGTTGCATGAATGAAAATGGTGAATAAGCTCCCCAAGGCATGAATGGTTATTGGTGACTAGTGTTCCAAGACATAGGATGTGAATGTTGTTGTGTCAGAACATTTCATCTTCTCCTAGGTTAAGGTGTTTTTTACTTAGGTTGAGAATTAACAACTCGTCTAGGTGGAGGTGTTTTTTACCTAGAATTATTCTCAACATAACCTAAACCATGTTTGAGTGAAGGTTTCAATGGTTGTGTTTCTTTGTTTTCGTTAGTTGAAGATTTCTTACTAACTTTAACAAAATCAGTTCTAGATGAAGTGCTCGGTTTTGGAATTTCCTTTCCCTCACTAGCCTTAGACTCTACTGGAACATAACTAATCTCTTATTTAGGTTTCAAGGCTTCACGATGCATATTAAACAGTTCTGTCGTGTTTTTGCACTTTGGCAGATCCACGGATCCGTCCACTATATTTGTGGATCCGTGAGGTGCCAAAACATCTTGACTGCCCTTTACAAAATTTATACTTTTGGTTGCACTTGTTGACGCTTCATTTAGGTTAAATCCTAATCCTACTTTATCATTGGTGTCTTTACCTTCGGCTATTATATTCTTTAGCTTGTGCGTACTCTTTTCAAATTGTACAAACTTTGACGCGTTCTTTTCTAACTTATATTGTGACTCTTTTAGTTTTGTGTTCTCTAGTTGAAAAGCTAGGCATGACTCACATTCTAAGGCTTTGTTTCTTTCTAATGTTTTGATTTTCTCTTTAAGTTCAACTATTTCGTTTTCTAGTCGTTTTCTAATTATTTTCATACCTTTGTTATTAAGTATGATTTATAGACTAGTTTCACACATTTTATCGTATTGTTTTTGCATAACATCATCATCTATAGAAGACGCTTCATCACTATAGTAAGATCAGAACATACCACGTTAGATGATTGAGCCATGAGAGTCGTTTCCTCCTTGGTCTTTTCATCGTCCTCTTCACCACCATCACACCATGAACCTCCGAAAAAAGCCTTTTGGTCCTTGTTTCTAGCTGGTTTTGGAAAATCACCAATGACATGATTCAGATCTCCGCATCTATAGAATTTTCGATCTTTATTGCTTTTCTTGTCATCCCGGATTTTCTGGGTTGACCTCTTTCCGTCTCAAGGTTGCCTAACGAATCTACCTCTTCTCTTGAAGAACTTTTTGAAGTCCCTCACGGCCATTGCATAATCCTCATCATCTTCGCTATCCGATGATGATTCTTCTTCATCACTTGACTCTTTCTTTGCTTTCAAGGCAATAGATCTTACCTTGTCTCTTTTACCTCTAATCACTTCCAAATCTTTCTCTATAATCAACTCATAAACTTTCAAGTTGCTAATGAGCTCATCTATTGAAAGTGTCGTCAAGTCCTTTGATTCTTCAATAGCGGTGACTTTCTGTCTCCACATTGGATGAAGTGCCCTAAGAAACTTACGAACATAGTTTTTGCTCAAAAAACTTTGGTCAAGGGCTTTTAAACTAATAATTATAGTATTAAACCTAGCAAATCCACTATCAATAGATTCATTCTCGGCAATCGAGAATTTCTCATATTGTTGCACAAGTAAATCAATCTTTTTATCTTTGACTTGGCTATTACCTTGGTGAGTGATTAACAAAGTTTTCTAAATTTCTTTTTTCGTTTTACACATGAAAATTCTTTCATATTCTTTCTTAGGTAAAGCGTTGTAAAGAAACATTTTAGCTTCATTGTTTTTGGCACGTTTCTTTTTAAGATCATCCGATTTTTTTTCAAAAGGTACAATTTTCACTTTGTTAGTAGTTTCATTTCTTACGATAGGTTGAAAATCACCCATGGTAATAACACGCCAAATATCAAGATCTTTTTATTTCACATAGGTCTCGAATCTATTTTTCCAATATATAAAATCATCGCTTTCTAAAAGTGGTGGTCGTTGCATAGATTGACCTTCTTTGTAGTTTTCAAAATCCACAGATCGATTCAAGTTTTAAAATCCAATAAATTTTAAAAATCTTGGTTAACCTGGCTCTGATACCAATTATGAAAAACTAGAAGGGGGGTTGAATAGTTTTTTCCGTTTTTAGCTTGTTTACAAAATTATTAGATTCGGTGACTTAATTTGTCATCAACACAACATACAATATATGAATGTAAACAATATGCAATAAGTAAATTCAGAAATGTAAAGGAAAGATCAAACCAATAGACACGGTCGTTTATAGTGGTTCGGGACGAAGCTCTCTTCCTTGCCCTACTTCACTCCCCGAGTACCCAACTCGAGAGTTGGCAAGCACTATATCAACAAGCTCCATTTTGGCGGAGAAAACCTTACAACGTCGCTTTAATTCTTTACCGATACTAATCTAGATATCGAGTCTTTCAGAAGGCAAGACGAACCTTATCACTCAACGTATTTTAAGGATTAAAATACTAACCGGACTCTCTAGGTTGTTATATGATGATTACTACCCAAGTTGGTAGTAGGTGATGAGATACAAAGACACACAAATGATATACTATGTTATACAACAAAGTATATGACTAGACACAACTAACTACAACACTTGAAGGCTTGGAAAGCTTCTTGTGTTCTTCACTTGAAATCAAAGTGGAATCGTTGGATCACTTTGAATGTGTTATAGGTCAAGTGGAATGATCAAAGAGTGTTAGTAAGATGTTTTGTTATGGAAGTAATTGTAGTAGTTGGAAAGTTTAGACTTATATCCTATTTATACTAAAAATCTGTCCAGATTTCACCCTTCGGCGGATCCACGGATCCACAATTTGTGGATCCGTCCGTTATAAAATACGGATCCGCGGAGCGTCTCTGGACAGACTTTTATCCTTTGATCATTTAGATGTTTTGTACTAAAATCATTTTTAAAACAAGTGTTTCTAGAATGACTTGGGCACAAAGGGACTAATTAAATTTATTTTTCATTTAATTAAATCACTTAATTAAAATGTCTAGTTAGTTTAATTATGTAACCTTTGTGTTATGTTTAAATAAAATATGTTTAATAAATATTTATAGTGTGTTAGAAAATATTTATTAGTTGGCTCTTTGATCATTCGACGTGAGGTATAATCACATTATTCATACCTGAAGTGATATATGTGGGAATGTAAACTTGTAACTTAAAACTTGGTTACGTAGACGTTTACTTCGTATAAGTTTATAATTGCCATTATCAAAATCTTAAGAGACCGTAAAATATAAATAACATTTTTACGCGATATTTGTATTAACATAGATTTTGAGAATGTGTATTTTGTGAGAGAGTTAAAGTTTAATCTCTTTAGTGTCTCACAAATGTGTGACAAAAAGAATAGTGCTCTCTTTAATGACACTGAATGTATAGTCTTATCTCCAAACTTTAAGTTAATTGATTTAAGTCAAGTTTTACTTAAAGTTCCTAGAAAGGATAATATATACAGTGTTGATTTAGAGAACATAGTTCCTAAAGGAGGTTTAACTTGTCTCTTGGCAAAAGCCACATCTGATGAATCTAAACTTTGGCATAGAAGTCTAGGTCACTTAAATTTTAAAACCATGAACAAATTGGTTAAGAGAAATCTTGTAAAAAGATTACCTTCAAAATTTTTTGAAAATGATCAAACTTGTGTTGCTTGTCAGAAGGGAAAGCAGCACAGAGCCTCTTATAAGTCTAAAACAGAGAACTCAATCAGTCAGCCTTTACATATGTTGCATATGGATTTGTTTGGTCCAACATTTGTAAAAAGTCTTATGAAAAAGATATATTGCCTAGTTGTCACAGATGATTTCAGTAGGTTTACATGGGTTTTCTTTCTAGCTACTAAGGATAGGACTTGTTAGGAATATAAATATTCATGTGAAGACTCGGTCACCCCGAGTATCTATTTAGCATTCATGTAGCTCGTAGGCTTATTATTATTATTAGTATTATTAGTTTTATTAGCTTAGTTATATATATATTTGTAGAGTGGGTCGGGTCTTTACCCACTATCAGCTCACTCCACAGCCCACTAGGGGCACCATATGTTAGTACTATATAAACCCCTTCCCACACTTGGGAAGGGTTGGAACTCTTGTAACATTTCACACACTAAGATAATATTTAGTATTTTCTCTCAAAGTTCCCAGCACTCTCTCTCTAGTCTCTCTCTCTAACTCAACAATGAAGATGTTCTTACACTATCCAAGACCACCCGAATCCCACAATAATCAACATGTTTCGATCCTACAATTGGTACCAGAGCCAAGGTTAGTAGTTGTGTTGATTTTTGTGGGTCGACTCACGTTTTGAAGCTGTTTCTTTGAGGCCGTTTCCATGTTGTGTTATTTCATTGATTTGTGTGGATTCATGTATCATTTTGAAGCTGTTTTTACCCTTTCTTTTCGGATCTGAAAGTTTTCTATTTATCTTTTGCTGGTAAACTGTTGATATACAACATGTGGTTAAAAGTTTCAAACTATTTCTTTTGTGGCTGGTTTATACCATCTCCGTGAAAAAAAGTGGTCTGAATATTCTGAAACCCAGATCCGGTTGTACTTATTTTTCTTAGTTGCGATTTGATGAAAGAGAATAACTCAGATCCGGTTTTTCTAGAAAAGTGCAGTTTGACTGGTCAACTGCGACTAGACTCAAGGATTGCGTTTTAACTCAGAATGTGTAGCGGTTTGAATGTTGCGTTTTGCCTTTTGAAGACCAACTATCAAGCAAATATTATCAAAATGCTACCAAAAAATTTCTTCAAAAGTTGAGATTTGTCCACTAAAAGAGAAATAAAATAGAGATGAAGCAGTGACAAAGACCAAGACCACAAACCTTATACCAACTCTTACCTCAGTTCCAATTCATTATTAGTCCAAGAATCAAATATGATGAAAACAACCCATAATCCAAACACAAATCCATAAATATCCTAATCCCTTGAACCCCTCACATCTCAAACATACGAAAGAAAGAGTCATCTACAACAATCTACATCGATCAAGATTTTGAAGCATAGCTTCATTTCATATACGAAATTAAAAAGATAAGAAACATAAAAATAATGTTATTTTCTTTCTTTGATTCGTTCTAGACTCATACTTAATCAGAAAAATACATATAATCTCAGATTGATTCATTGTTTTTAATCTTTACAAGATTTTTAGTGAACCATCATCATAGATCATTATGAAGCTTACACTTCTTGGTTAATATCCGAACATCTTGAGAAGAACAAAATGATTATGTTTCATCATTTCTCTTGTTCGCTTACTGTAAACACAACATATAAAAACATACCTGCGACCCAAATGGATATTGAAGCCGAATATGTCTTGCACATCAGAAGGGTCACGTCTGTTTATTTTTATTCGTGTGATGATGAAGATAGATGAAGATTGATGAAGAAGAGATGATAGATCAGTTTCATTGAGTTGAGATGAGGTTGGTGTAAAGAGGGGGCGGATTAGTTTGTGATTAAGGTTAGGGTATTTTTATTAATACCAAATAATTTGGGCAATGAGGGATCTGGATCGGGCTTCTTATGTTTGGGTCGGATCATTCGTGTGTTAGTGGGCTGCAAGTATAAATATACTTTGGATGTGATTGGGCCTGCGTAGCAATTTTCTGATAATGCCTCATCTATTTTACAATGGATTGAAATGTGCTAAATGTTGATTAAACAAATTCTTCGGTATAGTTTGTGGCTTAATGGTTACTTGTGGTTCATAACGACAACGCGACAAACATTATCAAGATTCGTTTAATCTATCAAAAGCCTAATTTTTTTTTTGGTATATGGTTATAACCTTGCTATATCTCAGTGAATGGATTGGTCGGGCGAATGTCAAAGCGAATGTCAAAATTGGCTCAAATCTTGATCAAGTCTCGACCAAGTAACTTGGGTTGTGTGGATTAGAATGTGGGCTGTGAATTCTTTTTGGGGCTGAACATTGGACTGAGTGTTGTGAGTTGACATCACAAGGACGATTGTTTTATACATTGGTACTGGCTGATGTTTGGTGGACAAATTGCTTGGGCTGGACTGTTTTCATTTCGAATATTATGGACTTGGTCAAACGAATGTTTCCTTTTAATTGTGAATACAAATTTTTGGCTAGTCCTTAATATTTGGTGAAAAAGGAGTGGTAGATTGGGTTATTACAAAACTTCACGAGGACTCACACGTCACGGCTGGTGTTTAGGTTCATGAATATCAAAGTGATTACAGAGTTGTGGATTTGGCAACATTGTCCTATTGGTGTCCATGATTTGAGTGAGCCTGCAATTTGATCTTTGCGATTTGAGGGACAGTTGACAAATTGCGATTCGATTAATTGCGACTTGTCAAGTTGCATTTTGACTCGTTACGATTTGACGAATTACGATTTGACCAGGTGTGATTTGACGTTGCAAGTTGACACTTGCGATTTGACTTATTGCGATTTGGTTGATTGCGATTTGACTTGTTGCGATTTGACAAAACTGTGACTTGACTTGTTGCGATTTGATCAAGTTGAGATTTGACTTCTTTAACTTGAATTTTTTAAGAGTAGTATTGCAGTTCACTCTTGGTTATTCTGGTTGATTTCACGGTTTCTCTTGTAGATTTTAGAAAATCTCGCGAAAGATTCGATTTCTTGGTTTAAATCTCAAGATTAGTAAAATCCCGTCAAATCAAGTTTGGACAAGTAGGCGGGACATAGATTGTGACATAATAAAGCTTGCGGGATTTGACTATTTTTTTTTCGGGATAAGTTTGTGCTACAAGATCGACAGGAATTGGGAAATTATGGTAGCTTGGTTGGTTTGTTAATTCACGGGTTCGTGTACTTAAGATCTCAAATATCTCGGGGTGGATGGATGCACGATGTTTGATGATACTTGTTCGAGCGTATTTATAGTGATTAGACTTGGAAGTTCAAGAGGTGGATATATACAATAAAGGATGGAAGGTTGGGTATATACCACTACCTATATTTAAAGGAGTTACGTTGTTGTGCTCAATATAGGTTCTAAATCACAAATTTAGTGCAAGTATAAGTCGCGGAGTTTTCTTTTATCAAGCTTCATCAAGGGATTGTTGTTTCTCAAGCTTCTAATGGGATGGTAGTACAAGATCTTCTCAAGAAGTGGTCAGACTTAAAGACAGAAGGGGTTACTACAAGCGAGTCTTAATCACCATCTTCTTTGCAGTAGTTTTATTTGCCTCTCTCCATGTATTTATGTTGTGCCTGACAAACTCACAACCATCACGGACTCTCAGCTTTGGCAAAAAGGTCATTGCATGCCCTTTTTGAGGGGGAGAATTAGCCCGTGTTTCTTCAGTCTCCAGCGGTTTGAATCTTAGTGGTTCCAGTTACAGCGGGTCAGATTGTAGTGGTTCAGTCTCCAGCGGTTTGAATCTTAGTGGTTCCAGTTTCAGTGGTTTAGTTTTCAGCGGTGTGGGTCTTAGCGATTTGCCTAAGGTTTCAGCGGTTTGATACTTACTGTTGTGCAGTTTGTTCTTGAATTTAATTCTCGGTTAAATCTCAAGAACTGTAAAATCCTGTATACAGTATGACAACTATACCATGCACTGCTTCTGATATCATCCAAGCAGCTGGGTCAGACAGCTATGCTTGATAGGACTGACTATGAGTCATGGGCACTGCTAAGAATTAGCGCATGTTTCTTCTCCTTTTGGCTAGTCAACAACACAAGATGATCACGAGGTTAATTTGGTATTCCTTATTTGAGATTGAAGTTGAACTTCACGAAGGCGTCTACTTATTTTATCTTGAAGTCGGGGTTGGTTGGATGCATGACCTTCAATGATAACTTGCTTGTGCTTAAAATTTTAAGTTGAAGACTTAGGTTATCTAGTTACTAGCAGTCGGGGTAACTATCACTTAAGAGTTACGTTGGAGTACTCAGTGTCACACGTCAATGACGTTGTCGATAATCGCAAGAGGTGTTAATGTCTCATACTTTGGTTGGGTATTGAGCACTTAGAGATTTGCTTGGAGCATTAATTCTCTACACCGTTCTTCCAACATTAGTGCAAGCTTAAGTAACAAATTTGGGGACTTCTACTTCAGTTTTCAATATTGGTATATCGGGTTTCCTTCATCAAGTGGTCACAAATAGTTGTCTGTGTACCAGGTTGGTTAATTGGCCAATGGGTTTAAAAGTTGTGATGTGATCAGTAATTCTCACGGGATATTCTTAACTCAAACTGATATTCACCAAAATCATATCAGTCGTGCCACATTCAATTTGTCAAAGTCTCACGGTTTCTTCTTGGTTTTGTAAAATCCCGCGAAAGAACTTATTTCTCGGTTTAAATCATAGATTTGTAAAATCCCGTGATGATGGGTTATGCGCTCTTGACCATGATCGGGTTAAAACCATTATCAAAGTTCAGTTAAAACATCATAAAGGGCTAGATCGGAGCATTTAAACGACAAGATGTGACTACGGCGTTAATTCATTATTATTTATTTGAGGCTGAAGTGAAATTTCATGGGTGCGTGTACTTAGTATCTGAAGATATCGGGGTGGTTGGATGAAGATTCTTCGAGATCCTTGTTCGAGCTTTCATCCTTTACAATGACGAGGACTTGGATATCTAGTTATTTTTTCTTTCTCTCTATTACAAAATAACTATCACTTTAAGGAGTTACGTTGTAGTGCTCAGTGTCACACGAAGTTGTGGATATCCAAGAGGTGATGTACGTCTTATACTTGATGGTTGGTTGGTTGAAGAGTATAGAGTACTTAGGGATTCAATGTTGCACGAAGTCTCTACACCGCTCTTTGTCACGCATTAGTACAAGTTTAAGTCACAAGTTCAGGTTATGTTACTTCAGTCTCAAGTTCATCATATTGGGTTTTTCTCCATCAGTGGTCACGACATCAAGCCGACATAATGATTATGGGGTTGGTAACGAGTTAATTGAGAGAGGTAGAAGAGAGAGAAATGACGTCTGAATACATCAGTTCAGGCCTCGTTCTTCATTAGCTATGACGTCTGTTCAAATCAGTTCAGGCCTCGCTCTTCATCGACAATGGCGTCTGCTGACATCTCTTCAGGCCCCGTTCATCAAAGAAAAGAAAGGTGTACGCTTCAGTGCGCTTTATCTTTGGAAGAAGAGAAATCTTCTTATTTATGGCCATTCTCATCAACAAGTTTCATGCTCTTTCCGTGCTCTTTAAGTCTTCAAGTGGATCGACGCATATTGGAGTATACTCTTATTCACTTATTCAACCAAAAATTGCAGTTGACAGGCATATACAATTTTTGAGGGGGGGAAGGGTGAATAAACAACATGTCAGTCTTCAAGAACCGTCAAGTGGAACTGCTTACCGTTGATGGTATTCATATTCACTCGTTCAATCATCAAAAATTGCAGTTGGCAGGCATATGCAATTTTTGAGGGGGGGGGAGGAAAGGTGAATAATCTACATGTTGTTTGATGATTGAGAAATGGTCATACGACTCCTGAATACGTCAGTTCAGGAGTCGTGCAAACCATGTTTCTCCAACACTACATCTTCCTCCGTCTATCAAGGTGTTGAAGAACATGGTCATGGAATGCTAATCGACATCTTCTCACGGGCTGGTACAATCAGTAACAAAGGGTTTCTAGTCAATGCTTCATGTACACGTCATTATGCTACATGTACACATCATGATGATGTGTTAGGATCTCTGGGAAATAAGAGTTTCTCAGTGATGGGAGGATTGTTGGGATATGAGAAATAAGGAATTTCTCATTGCTGCCGATAGTGAAGCTGGTTCCTGCCGATAGTGTTGCATTGCTGCTGCGGTTGGTTCCTGCCGATAGTATTGTTTTGTTTCTGCCGATAGGGTTGATTGCTGCGGATAGTTATTGTTTGTTATCCGTATGTTTAGTATGGTTGTTAGATTTATTTTTAGAAGAGATTGATCTTTATCTCTTCACACGTTTTCTTGTAAGACGGGTTAGGGTTAGGGTTTCTTATTCTTATAAAAGAAACATCCCGTCCATATGTTTAATATACTTTTTAACGAACACAATATTCAATAACACAATTCTTAGTTCATAGTCTGATCCATAGAGGATCATTGTCGTTTAGAGTTTTCTTCTTTATTATACTTGCTGTTTAGTTTCCGCATAAACACTTGTATTCCATACAGAGGTTCTTGTTTAACCAAGCTCAATCTAGCTCGAAGTACTCGATCCTACAAGTGGTATCAGAGCCTGGTAAGGATCTCTGATAAAGAAGAAAAAGTTCGATTTCATATCTCACAACCCTCTTTCAATGGATGACGAAATCCCACAAAACAATGTCATTAACCCTGAAGAACACCAACCCAAACCTGAAACCTCACAAGTCCAAACACAAATCGTCACCACCATGTCCACCAACAATGCTAAATTCCCATATTTGAAGAAAGATGAGTATGAAGTCTGGGCTATGAGAATGGAATATTGGATCACGAACACTGATTCAATCTGTGGAATGTGATTCTTAAGGGAAATAGTAAGAAGAATACTGGAAGGGATAATGATGGCAATATCTATATAGAGCCACCTGTTACTGCAGAAGAACACCTTGCTGTTCAAAGGGAAACCAAGGAAAGAACCCTTCTACTTCAAGCTATTCCAGAAGATCATATGAGTGATTTTCATCACTTGGATGATGCTAGAAAGATCTGGCATGCTGTAAAAGCCTGATTTGGAGGGAATGATGAATCCAGAAAGATGAGAAGGTCTATGCTCAAGCAAGAATTTCAGGAATTCAAGATCTCTGAGGCTGAGGGGATTCACAAAGGGTATGACAGATTCCACAAGATCCTGAGCCAACTCAACCAGTTGAAAGCTAGGCCGGATGATGAAGACTGCAACACAAAGTTTCTGAGGGCTTTGCCACCATCATGGTCTCAGGTTTCCATAACACTCAAGGCCAAAGGAGGACTGGATTATATGAGCTTTGATGATCTGTACAACAAGCTGAAAACCCTTGAAATTGATATCAAAGGGTATTCCACCTATACACCTCATACTCCAACCCATACTGCTTTTGTTAGTAACTCTGGTCCTAACAAAACATCATATGGAAACAGTCCAACACCATCAATATCATCAATCTCCTACTCACCTGTCACACCAAAAGCTTAGACTAGATATGATAATCTTGTAGTGGATGTGCTTCATTCATTTGTTGCTGAGAGTACACCACAGCAGAAGATTGTGTATGAAGATTTCAATCAGGTTGATGAATTGGATCTAGAAGAGATGGACTTAAGATGGCAAGTGGCTATGATATCGTTGAAATTGGATAGGTTTGAAAAGAAGGCAGGAAGAAGGGTCAACTTTGATGGACAGGAACCTGCCAGGTTTGACAGAAGGAAGGTGAGGTGCTATAAATGTTCTCAAACAGGACACTTTGCCAGGGAATGTACAGATAAGAAGGTAGATGACAAAGTACGATATTCTGCTTTCAAAATTCAAGAGCTGGATTCAGAGGACCCCAAGGCTTTGGTATCTGTGGATGCGATGGTGGACTGGGAGCATCATGAGAAGACGATTGCAAGTGGAGCAGATAAGGTCTTTGGGATGATAGCTGGATATGGTGAGAAGAAACAAGTGGCTGGTCAGTTTGGAATGATGGGTCATCCATCTCAGGTACAAAACTGTCCATTTGGTTGTGAATCTATATATGCTAAATTGAAACAGGAATTTGATGATATAGAAAGTGAAAATAAGGATAACTTTATTCAACTTAAGGCTCATAAAAAGGCTGTTAAAACATTAGAACAACAAAAGGTCTGGTATCAACAACAACAGTCTGCTTATGAAGTAAAAATAAAGGTGTTAGAAAGAGATTTAAAAAATGCCACTAATGAGTTTAAACATTCTGAAAGGGAAAAAGCTAAGGTAGTGTCAGAAAATCAAGAGTTACAGTCTAAGCTAGATAATTCCTTAGCTAGATTTGATAAGTGGAAAGACTCATCCAAAAACCTTCACATGCTTATTGATAGTTCTATGTCTACTAAAACTAAAAGAGGTTTAGGGTTCGGTGACCTAATAGGGCCAAATCAGTATTATGACCCTAATGAGTATAGTGTTTTTAACCCAGAACCTGTAGATTATAGAAAACCTGTAAAGTATGTGAAGGAGGGAGGAATGAATGATGTTCCTCCACCCATAACTGGAACATTTAAACCTGCTAATCCTTTTGATGACTTTGATGATTCACAAATGATCTATGGCAAACAGGCAAAGGACTTGCCTAATCTTGATTGTGACTCTAATGAATTTGTCTCTTGTTCTTACAGTGACAAATCTTCAGAAATCAAGACTAATGACTATGCCACATGTGGATCAAGTGATAAGTCAGCTCCAATAAAGTCAGAAGATTTCTCCTCAGAAGTAGCTACTGATGAATCTCACTCAAAGACAGCTGCATTTGAAGATATTTCTTTTGATAGTGTTAAAAACAATAATGTTTCTAGTTGTGGTTCTGTTTCAAATGTTTCTAGTTGTGATTCTGTTTCAAACAATTATGGTTGTGGTTTTAATTCTGTTAAGGATAATTTTGTTTCATGTGTTGGTTTGAATAATTCTGCTTGCAATGAGAAAGTTATTGTTAAGAAAAAGTCCCCCAGAAAGAAATCTTGCTTTGTGTGTCGTAGTTATGATCATCTTATTAAAGATTGTGACTATTATGAAAAACAGATGGGATTGTATGCTTGTAAAAATAGGTCTGTATGGAAAAATGTTAATGATATTCCCCCTTATATTCCTCAAGCAGCAAGGAGAACTTCAGTTGCTTCTGGCAAGCCAGTTTCTGCTGGTAAGCCTGTTGCTGCTGAAAAGTTCATTCCTGCCGATAAGCCTGTTCCTGCTGCTTATCCTGTTCCTGCCGGCAGGATCAATCCTGCTGGTTGGAGAAGCAATATTGCTAGACCTTTCAGCAGACCTACTAGTACTTACTTTCAAAATGATATGAGACCTGTTTGTTTTGACACAATGCACAAGGGAGGGGCAAGATGGAAAACTGCTGTTAAGTCCTCAGCAGGTTGTTCTTGGAAAATCAATAACCAACATATGAAAATGGGGTCCAAGATCAATGGTGGATCTCATCAATCTCCAGGGTTTAATTCTTATTGATCCACTAGGCAGGCTCAAGTCAGCAATGGCTTGAGTCTCTCTTGTATCTAATGTTGTATATGTATTCTTTTTCTCAGGATTTTCCTTTTAGAAGCAAAGATGTTGGAATTGTTGACAGTGGATGTTCCAGGAGTATGACAGGGAATTTGGAAAGATTGCATGACTTTGTACCTTTGAATGGAGGTACTGTGACTTTTGGAGGAGGAGATGGAATAATTTCTGGGAAGGGAACTATCAAAACTGCCAAGCTGGACTTTGAAGATGTGCTTTATGTGAAGGAACTCCAAAACTTCAATTTGTTCTCTGTCTCTCAAATATGTGACAAGAAGAACAGTGTTCTCTTCACTGAGAATGATTGCTTTGTGTTGTCCAAAGACTTCAAGTTGCCTGATGAAAGTCAGGTTGAACTTAAAGTTCCTAGGACTTACAATCTTTATAGCTTCAATCTTAGTGATGTTCAGCCTGAGGGTTCACTTGCTTGTCTGGTAGCAAAAGCTTCTGTGGATGAATCTAATAAATGGCACAGAAGAATGGCCCATGTAAATTTCAAGACCATTAACAAGCTGGCTAAGAATGGTTTGGTTAAAGGGCTTCCTTTGAAGATCTTCTCTAATGAGCACAATTGTGTTGCCTGCAACAAAGGAAAGCAGCACAAAGCTTCATACAAGGCTATAACTGCTGTGAGCAACATCTTTGAGCCTTTGCAGCTTCTTCATATGGATCTTTTTGGTCCTACTTCTATCAGAAGTATTGACCATAAGAACTACTGCCTGGTGGTTACAGATGATTTTAGCTGGTTTTCATGGACTTTCTTTTTGGGTACTAAAGATGAAACTTATCCAGTTCTTAGGGATTTTATTGCCTTAATAGAAAATCAGCTAAGTAAAAAGGTTAAGTCGATAAGGTGTGATAATGGCACAGAGTTTAAGAATTCTAATCTTATTGAACTCTGTAGGAGTAAGGGGATAAAAAGGGACTATAGTAATGCTAGAACTCCACAACAAAATGGGGTTGCAGAAAGGAAAAATAGGACCCTGATAGAAGCAGCTAGGACTATGTTAGCTGAATCTAAGATGCTTACTATGTTTTGGACTGAAGCAGTATGCACTGCTTGTTATGTGTTGAATAGGGTATCTATTACTAGTCCTCATAATAAAACACCTTATGAACTTTTCTCTGGGAAGGTTCCAAACATTAGTTACCTTAAGCCTTTTGGATGTCATGTCACTATTTTGAACAATAGTGATTACCTAGGCAAGTTTGATGGGAAGGCTGATGAAGGGTTTATTGTTGGATATTCTGCTCATAGTAAAGCCTATAGGGTTTATAATCTGTCTTCTAAGAGAATAGAAGAGACTCTCAACTTAAGATATCTTGAAGATAAACCTAATTTGCAGGGTGCTGGTCCAGAGTGGTACTTTGATCTGGATTATCTAACTGACACCTTAGGTTATAATAGATTTAAATCAAATCTATCTGTTGGTACAAATGTTTCTCAAACTAACAATGCAGGTACCTCGGATGATGATTCTGATGCAGAGAGTGATGAACGACCTATAGTTGTTCCTTCTTTTCCTTCTAACAACATTTCAGGTTCAAAGCTCAAAGATTCTTCTACTATGGCTGGAGGTGATTCTAGTTTTGCAGAAGATCTTGCTAGGCTTCAAAGACAAGAGTTTAATGCCAAGAGAGCTGCTGAGATGTTTGGTTCTGGGTTTTCTAAAGAGACAGAGGAGATTTTGAGAAAGGCTGAAGCTGAAGTTAGAAGGCAACTGAATTCGACTAGTGGTATTTCTGTTCCTGCTGATGCCGTTCCTGCTGGTAGTGGATATGTTCCTGCCGATCCTTCTAATGTTTCTGCTGATGTCTCTATTCCTGCTGATGTTCCTGTGTCTTCTCCATCTGTTGATACTTTGGGTATTGATAACTCCCCTGAAAGATTTCCAATCCCTTCTGATCTTGGAAATTCAGTCTCTTCAAAAGATAAGCTGGAAGATCCTCATCATCAATCTAGAACAGGCGTTTTCACTTCTTCCTCATATGATGATGACTTCAACCCCTCAATTACTAATCAGGCATCCTCCATTGATGTCAATCCCATTGTTACCAAGAGGATCAATACAGTTCATCCTCAGTCTTTGATTCTTGGAGATCTTAATTCCCCTGTTCAGACAAGAAGTAAATTGCATCAACCTAAGTTTGGAGAATCTGCTTTTCTCAGTTATATACAGGATCAGTTGAGGAGCAATCATACTGATTACTTACATTGTCTGTATGCTTGTTTCTTATCTCAAGTTGAACCAACTAGTATAGCTCAAGCTCTTGCTAATGAAGATTGGGTTGAGGCTATGCAAGAGGAAATGCAGCAGTTCCAGAATCAGAAAGTATGGATGTTGGTTCCTTTGCCTGCTGGAAAGCATGCTATTGGAACTAAATGGATTCTAAAGAATAAAAGGGATGCTAGGGGAATTGTGGTTCGAAATAAAGCTAGGTTGGTAGCTCAGGGTCATAGACAAGAGGAGGGGATTGATTATGATGAGGTGTTTGCACCAGTGGCAAGAGTTGAAGCTATCCGATTGTTCTTGGCTTTTGCTTCCTTTATGGGGTTTGTAGTATATCAGATGGATGTGAAGAGTGCATTTTTGTATGGAAGGATTGAGGAAGAAGTTTATGTTACTCAACCACAGGGATTTGTAGATCCTCATAATCCTAATTTGGTTTATAAAGTGTTTAAAGCACTTTATGGTCTTCATCAAGCACCAAGGGCTTGGTATGCAAGGCTATCAGCCTTTTTGCTAAAACATGGTTACAGAAGAGGGGCTATTGATAAAACTCTTTTTATCAGAAAGAACTTCAAAGATATCATTCTGGTACAAGTTTATGTAGATGATATCATCTTTGGTTCCACTAATGAAGCCTGGTGCAGGGAGTTTGAAGAATTGATGAAAATTGAATTTGAGATGAGTGCTATGGGTGAAATGACTTTCTTCTTAGGTCTTCAGGTTAAGCAGAAACCAGATGGGATCTTTATTTGTCAGGAGAAGTATGTTTATGACATGCTTAAAAAGTTTGATATGGAGAATGTGAAGATTGCTGCAACTCCTTTTGAACCTCCAAAGCCTAAGTCCAATAATGAACATGATGCTGCTGTTAATGTTCATCTATATAGGTCCATGATTGGTTCACTCATGTATTTGACAGCTTCAAGACCTGATATCATGTTTGCTGTTGGTGCATGTGCTAGACATCAGGTTACACCATTGACTTCTAACCTTAATGCAGTCAAGAGAATCTTTAAGTATTTGAAAGGACAGCCCAAAATGGGACTTTGGTATCCCAAAGACTCTCCTTTTGTGTTGGAAGCCTATAGTGACAGTGATTATGCTGGGGCTAACTTTGATAGGAAGTCTACTACTGGAGGTTGTCAGTTTCTGGGTCAAAGGTTGGTTTCTTGGCAGTGCAAGAAGCAGACTATAGTGGCTACATCTTCTACTGAGGCAGAGTATGTTGCTGCTGCTAGTTGCTGTGGACAAGTTCTTTGGATGCAAAATCAGCTGTTGGATTATGGGTTCAACTTCATGAACACTAAGATCTTTATTGATAATCAAAGTACTATGTGTATTGTTAAGAATCCTGTTTATCATCAAAGGACAAAGCATATTGAGATTCGACACCATTTCATAAGAGATGCTTATGAGAAGCATCTTATTCAGGTGGTCAAGATTCACACAGATGATAATGTGGCTGATTTGCTAACCAAGGCTTTTGATGGACCAAGGTTTAAATATTTGGTGGTCCATATTGGGATGGTAAATCCCTAGCTACTGAGCTTAAGGGGAGGATTGCAGATTAAGGGGAGGATGAAGCTTAAGGGGAGGATGCTTCTTGTTGTTGTTGTATATTTTTCTATCTTTCTTTCTTTTGATTTCTTTTCTTATTTTTTTTCTTTTGGTGTGTTTCTTAGTTCAAAAAAAAAAAAAAAAAAAAAAAAATGTATATTTTGTGTGCTAATAAGTTGGTTTTGAGCAACACCTTGCAGGTACAGTGTTTGTAAAACCCGAAAATCTAAAACGTATTAAAAGACCAAAATGCCCTCATAACTTTGAAATTTAATTAAAATATATATAACTTACAAATAAATCACAAAACGTATGAAAACGAAACAAACATGACATGAAATGATTATGAGGCACCATAAGATAATTATACTAACTACCAATAAGATTGATGACACATTACTTAGTTACTTGAGCCGAAAATCATAAATACTTATGTAATTGTATCTTTAAAAGTTATGATATAAGGTTTAAAGGCAATTAAAGGTCAGTAAATGGTTCAAAAATCATGGGTTTTGTTTTGTTGAGGCCTTGGGCCGATCCAAGCCCTCTCCCCCTTCCAAACCCACGACCAAAGACCCCTTAAATCAGCCCACACCCTTTTTGTCCTCCACACAATAACCGAACATCCAAAAACACAAAAGAAAACCCTAAAAACAAAAAGTTCTGCTGCCTTTGTTTTGTTTGCTGCTGTGTCGATCCAAACAAACCAAAAAGGAGGCTTAATCTTGATCTTAATTCGTGTCTCATCCATTCTAAGGTAACCATGTAACTCATACTATGATCATTTCGAATTGTAAGTAAAGAAAACCCTAAGTTATATATGAATCTGTGACAATCTGCTACTGACCTGGAAATTGGTTCGACTTTAACCGGCTACAACTCAATGATTTGAATGGGTATTGGGATGGTTTTTGAGTCTAAAACTAAGTTCAATGAAAGGGCTACCTGGGAAAATTTAGTTTGTAATTTTTGGAGGCCTGGAAGGCATCTTTTTGATTTTTGTAAAATTATGTGTCTGATCGGATTTGTGAAGTCTGAGAAAACAGTCCGGGTTTTTCATTTATCATTTTAAAACCATAACGAATTAGAGAATTTCCTTTGAACTAAGTAATATAAAACATGTTAGCTAATTACTGGAATTTTTGTAGAATTTTATAAATTTTCTAGACTGGGTAAGCAGATGGATAATGGTCGGGTGTTTTTAAGTGATCCGGTTCTGGAACAGGTTGGGAAAAAGGATTTTTAATTTATACCTAGACAACTTAATAAAATCTGGAAAAATTATCTAAAATACTGATTACCCTGGGGAATGTTTGTGAATTTTTATAGATTTTATTTCGAAGGTTTAATATGGTTTATAAATTATTTAAAACGGGTCCAGACGATACTTAGAAACTGTCAAAATATGTAAAAAGAGTGTAAATTGTTATTTTCCAAAACTAAGGGTTATATATTGTAAAATCATGAAACTTGAGGGTATAATTTGTATAATAGGCTAAATTGAGGGTACACTCTGTAATCTTGGAAAATAAAATGCTTGATGTGTTAATAAACTAATGAGAGGGGTTAAGATGTAAACTATGTAAATCTAGGATTTCATTTTGTAACTTTGATAAGTAAAGGGGTATAAAGTGTAAATTATGAAACCTAAAGGACTAAAAGAGTAATTTGGGAAATCTAAAAGCTAAAAGGAAACTCTGAATAATTTGTGAATATTAATGAGAATATTGGAACCCTGTTAATTATAGAAATATTCTAAATAAGGAAACCTTCTAAAAATGAAAACTTACTAAATTTGGAAACCTGCTAAATATAGAAAGTTACTTAAAATGAAAGGGTTTGTAATTCTTGTCTACCCCTCTAGGTGTGAAGAAAGAGAGGTCCTGATCCACTCTGTGTCATCCATTTCTGAGTTTGTGTTTGCTTTGGAATAAGGTACAGATATTCTGACCTTCTCTGTAAGGTTTCCTGTGATCTCTTTCATGATTCTGATCTGTTTAGCCTCTGACTTGATACTTTGCCATGATTCCTTTGCTTTGAACCTTTGACATATGATATGAACCTAGACTGTGAAAACCTCTTTAATTCTGACCTGAAAATGATTTGAGAAAAAGTTATTTTAAAATGATGATTACAAATGTGATACAATACTCTTTTAATTGGGATTTTTACTAACTTTTATGAAAACCATTTTAAAAGATTATCTTTATGAAAACCCTTTTTGAAAGATCATTTTTATGAAGACCGTTATTAAAAGATTCTTTAAATGGACTCTTAAATTTGAAACCTTTTTAATTGAACTGTTACTATGGAACTTGGACTATTGACCTCCTGATATTGACCTTCTGATATTGACCTCCTGATATTGAACCTTCTGACATGACACCCTGATTATGATATGAACCTTTGACCTTTGACCTTTGACTCCCAGTTTGATACCCGAGCCAAAATTTGTTCCCTAGCCATGAAGGTAACATGGCCGTGTCTGTGATGCACCACTGGCATGACTAGCGTGTAGCCCTAGTGATTTGGTTACACCGTCCCCATTCTGATTCTGATATGCATGCACACTATATGATTTATTATGGCCAATCTGTTCTGGGGGGCAAATGGATGCATCCTAGGTTCGTTCTGTTTTGTGATGATTCTAATATATCTGATATGTGGTGACTGATGATGGGTGCAATCCACGTCTTTCATGTTCTGGGAGCTAGCTACTCCATATATATCTGTTTGATACATGAGGACACCCCTCATATTATCTGGTTGCCTAAGAGGTATCCCCTCTGGTTAAGAGATTATGACTTTGAGTTTCTGATGTTGAGATTTTGACTTTGAGTTTCTGGGCTCGTGGTGGATGACTGTCCTAAACCTTTACTCTTGTACCTTATTTATATCTCGTCATTATGCTACATCTGTTTATTTCTGTTTACATTCGTTTCCGTTTGTTATATATATCTGTTCACTGGGCTTTTTAAGCTCAGCCGCACGTTTTCTTTTCGTGTGCGGCAGGTTTTAGTTGGAAGCTGGGTATGAGTGAAGAGACTTTTTGACTTAGAAGACCTTGATAGTTATTCTGAAGTAGAAGTCATAGAAGGATTTGCTTTGACAGACATAGTATTTAGTTTTTGTTTTTCACTTGTAACCTTGTAGTTTCAGTATTTCATTTGTAACCTTTGAAATTCTATTGTATTATTTAAGTCGTATGTTATGCTTGCCTTTGATATGTCACCATTTACGTGACACTTCTACCCTTGCCGGGTTGGGGTGTTACAAAGTGGTATCAGAGACAGGTTTGCGACTTGTAGTACATCTACCCTTGGCCTGTGAAGTTTGGACCACTAGGTTTCCACTGTAGGCGCTCATAAGATAACCTGTAAGAATTGCTCTAGGATTTCCCTATAGGAACTTAAGTTCTGACCAGTGAGGAATGGGTAGACTATAAGGCATTTGTTTAGGTATCATTACTTCCGCATCACTCTGAATCGTACCTTGCTCTTGGCTAAAGCTTGTTGAGATCACTTTTGTAAATTGAAAGCTTATGCCTTACACCTAAGATTTGAAACCAAATTAAGCTTTGAAACACTGAAATTTGCATAGAAAGTACCTGATACTATTGAACCTTATCTTTAAATTCCAACTCTGATATCTGATCCTTTTGTTAATCATTTTGATGCCTCTTCGGACAATTCTGAGAATCTCCATGGCGATGACGTACTAGATACATTCTGTTGTTTGTCTCTTGCTTTTGATAAGCACCTATGAATCTTCTGACGCTATTTGATTCCGTCTTACCCCTCTCTATCCCTATGAAAAGTCTTGTGATGTTTAACCATGCATATAAGAATGTTTCCCTCTCACTTTTGAATGATAAGATTTGTCTGGTTGATCCATTTTTCTTGGATAGTCAACTTCGATTCCATTCTGATAAGGGATTTGTTGATTGAGCACTCGAAATGTTAACAACAATGGCGGCTACCCTGAAGAGTGAAGGCATCCCTTACAAGGCAGAAGTGTTGGCGATGCAGAAGAAGAAATCTACTCAAGACGGCGAACCTGGAGCTGATGAGGACATGCAGTCTAACTTCCCTATTCACCTTTGTTGATACATAATCTGGCGCGGGCTGGATTCAACGACTCTCCCTGGGCCGTTAGTCGTCTTCTCGAGCCCTATTAGACCTGTATAACAAAGAGAACCCGTTAGGAGTGGACCCGAGGCCGTAGCCCCGGGGTCCACCTCCGACGGTCAAGTTAGTCATCGGTGCGATATAGCGTAGATGAGTATTAGGTTTAGAGTAACCTGTTGAAGATGTCGTAGAAGAGGATCCCATGCCATGTATTTATAGGCATGGATTAGGGTTTAGGCGTAGAGTGGGCCGCTGTCACCCGGGCCTGGCCCATTGTCTGGCCCAGTCCGGACTATGCGTCTACAAGCCCCCCAAGTTTAGTATGACATAGTGCGTGGCTATGTTATGCTAGACTTAAGTTCTGTTCCTGGCCGCGTAGGCTAATCAACAATGACGGCACGGCCCATGTGTGCGCATCCTTGTAGGCACATGGGTCGGACCATACTGCGCAGCCCAAATGCGACAGTGCGCCCTGGGTCTGTGGCGCAGTGCGTGATGACCATGTTGGCGCGTCCTTGTTGGCGCGAATTGAGTAACATTGACATTGCGATTGTGATTGTCTCACAATGGTGAAGGTGTCCGTGGTGAAGGTGGATCCCACATGCTGCATCCTGGGTAAGGGCGTACCCTTGTTCCAGTAGCGATGTAACATGGTGCGACAGAAGATGTACTTCTGTGGCAGAAGTGCGCGTTGTCTGCGACAAAGGTGCGCGTTGTCCGCGACTAAGGTGCGCGTTGTCCGCGACTAAGGTGCGCGTTGTCCGCGACAAAGGTGCGCGCTGTGCGCAATAAAGGTTCGTGCTGTGTGCGAACATTACATCCGTCTTTACAACCAACAGAGGACGTCTCCCCTGCGGCAATAGGGTGCGAATATTTAAATCCGTCTTTGTACCGGGCTTGCAATACCTCTTACGTACGATCTGCTTTCAAATATACCTGCGTGATGCGTACTCACACAGTGCGTATCCTGGTAGCCCCCCAAGTTTGATGGTGCTACCCGTGTAGGAGCATTAAACTTAATTATTCAAATTCTGAAGAAAAAAAAACTTGATGCAAATATTAGAAGTATATGCCGCGAATCGCAACATATAAAAGATAATGAAATAAAAAATTAGCGCATAGCATATATATAGCACATAGCATAAGAAATATAGCAATGCGAATGACACCTATCGTGAGATGTTACAGCTGCATAAACAATTAATTATTTTGTTTTTTTTTTTATTATAGAAAAAACAATGGCGCGGATGGATGTACCGTGACCGCGACTAATAGTTTCAATTGCACGCACAGACGCAGATGGATTTATCGTGACCGCATAGACTCTAGCGTTTGTGGATGATCGCAGATGACCACGGCTTTCGTCCAGTGCGCTCATAGCGATTGACTAGCATCGTGGTGCCTGTATCGTGACAGTGCGCTCATGGCGCCAGTCTGCGAAGATCTCTATACGCATGGCCTAAAGCGGGTAGATTTATCGCGACTGCGCTGTTCGCGGCTAAAAGATATAGTAGATCCGATCGTGCGGATTTAGTGTGACTTAGGTAAAATCGTGTTTACCAAGTTTAAAGATTTATGTAAAATCTAAGCGCATGTCAAATCGTGTCGACCAATCAAATCGTGTTGATTTATAAAAGATTTGCATAAAATCGTTACTGATCTAAAAGATAATATATCGATTTAAAAGATATGCGATAAAGTTCACTATTATGAAATCAATCATTATTGCTACAGTAGCATGACAAAATGGCTTTTGACCAATCAAATCGGCAACAGTACGATAGTAAGTAATAAGATACGCTTTTGCAAAAGTCAGTACAATATCGCATGTTTAATTAATGATTCTGATTCGCAGTACGAATAGTAATAAATAATAAGATCGCATGTACCGATTTAATGATGTACGAATCATAAATAATAAGATACCGGATTTTGAACATGATGGTTACTTTCCGGCTATATGAGAACACGAAACTTGTCGTAGCGTGTCCCACGGATGGCGCCAATCTGTTGATACATAATCTGGCGCGGGCTGGATTCAACGACTCTCCCTGGGCCGTTAGTCGTCTTCTCGAGCCCTATTAGACCTGTATAACAAAGAGAACCCGTTAGGAGTGGACCCGAGGCCGTAGCCCCGGGGTCCACCTCCGACGGTCAAGTTAGTCATCGGTGCGATATAGCGTAGATGAGTATTAGGTTTAGAGTAACCTGTTGAAGATGTCGTAGAAGAGGATCCCATGCCATGTATTTATAGGCATGGATTAGGGTTTAGCGTAGAGTGGGCCGCTGTCACCCGGGCCTGGCCCATTGTCTGGCCCAGTCCGGACTATGCGTCTACATCTAACTTCCCTATTCACCTAGGTTGTACTAAGATGAATTGAGAGCGGAGGCAGACTGGAGGATGAAGGATTTGAAGATCGTGCCAGAAATTCACATTACTCCAAGAAGAACAGCAGGAGGCTTGACGAACCAGACACAAGTTCACAATTTTGTTTCACCTCCGAGTATTCTCAAATTTAAGATCCTCTGATGATTTAAGTTCCTTAGAAGCATTTCAGTTCCGTGTCTATTCGTACGTCCAATGATGGCTTTGATGAATTGGAGAAGATCTGACACTTGTGGACGGCATACCTTAATCTGATAGGCAATCTGGGATTCCGATACTCTTGCAAGTAGTTGTTTTCCCTCTTGACTATGACATCGATTTTGTTGACCTCTGAGACTATAGAGTACTAGGTGGATTAAGATAGGTGGCTTTGTTTACGACTTGAGATAAAGTATGATCATCATGAAGGCATAATTATGTGGTGCTGGTATTATTAACGTGATAATACTTACACCATATAACGTGCCCTCATTGTGGCCATAGGATATCTTGGGAAGTACCTAAGAAGTTTAGAATTTGACCCCGTTTGATTATCCGTAATTAGTGAGACTTTAGGTTCATTCTACCTATACGTATACTCTACCTTCGTTCGTTAAATATCTGGGTGAATTTGGACTCTCGTGTTGCATTTTGTCGACCTCAGTTAGGAATCTTAAACTCCTTGAAGAGCTCTCTGCTATGGATACAATTAATTCGATTTGAAATCTTGTTCGCATCCCGTATGAGTATTCCGTTCTCTATTCTTTCTGCTTTCGGCAAATTTCAAGGACGAAATTTTTTTTGTTAGAGGGGAAGAGTTGTAAAACCCGAAAATCTAAAACGTATTAAAAGACCAAAATGCCCTCATAACTTTGAAATTAAATTAAAATATATATAACTTACAAATAAATCACAAAACGTATGAAAACGAAACAAACATGACATGAAATGATTATGAGGCACCATAAGATAATTATACTAACTACCAATAAGATTGATGACACATTACTTAGTTACTTGAGCCGAAAATCATAAATACTTATGTAATTGTATCTTTAAAAGTTATGATATAAGGTTTAAAGGCAATTAAAGGTCAGTAAATGGTTCAAAAATCATGGGTTTTGTTTTGTTGAGGCCTTGGGCCGATCCAAGCCCTCTCCCCCTTCCAAACCCACGACCAAAGACCCCCTTAAATCAGCCCACACCTTTTTGTCCTCCACACAATAACCGAACATCCAAAAACACAAAAGAAAACCCTAAAAACAAAAAGTTCTGCTGCCTTTGTTTTGTTTGCTGCTGTGTCGATCCAAACAACCCAAAAAGGAGGCTTAATCTTGATCTTAATTCGTGTCTCATCCATTCTAAGGTAACCATGTAACTCATACTATGATCCTTTCGAATTGTAAGTAAAGAAAACCCTAAGTTATATATGAATCTGTGACAATCTGCTACTGACCTGGAAATTGGTTCGACTTTAACCAGCTACAACTCAATGATTTGAATGGGTATTGGGATGGTTTTTGAGTCTAAAACTAAGTTCAATGAAAGGGCTACCTGGGAAAATTTAGTTTGTAATTTTTGGAGGCCTGGAAGGCATCTTTTTGATTTTTGTAAAATTATGTGTCTGATCGGATTTGTGAAGTCTGAGAAAACAGTCCGGGTTTTTCATTTATCATTTTAAAAACATAACGAATTAGAGAATTTACTTTGAACTTAGTAATATAAAACATGTTAGCTAATTACTGGAATTTTTGTAGAATTTTATAAATTTTCTAGACTGGGTAAGCAGATGGATAATGGTCGGGTGTTTTTAAGTGATCCGGTTCTGGAACAGGTTGGGAAAAAGGATTTTTAATTTATACCTAGACAACTTAATAAAATCTGGAAAAATTATCTAAAATACTGATTACCCTGGGGAACTTCTGTGAATTTTTATAGATTTTATTTCTAAGGTTTAATATGGTTTATAAATTATTTAAAACGGGTCTAGACGATACTTAGAAACTGTCAAAATGTGTAAAAAGAGTGTAAATTGTTATTTTCCAAAACTAAGGGTTATAAATTGTAAAATCATGAAACTTGAGGGTATAATTCGTATAATAGGCTAAATTGAGGGTACACTCTGTAATCTTGGAAAATAAAATGCTTGATGTGTTAATAAACTAATGAGAGGGGTTAAGATGTAAACTATGTAAATCTAGGATTTCATTTTGTAACTTTGATAAGTAAAGGGGTATAAAGTGTAAATTATGAAACCTAAAGGACTAAAAGAGTAATTTGGGAAATCTAAAAGCTAAAAGGAAACTCTGAATAATTTGTGAATATTAATGAGAATATTGAAACCCTGTTAATTATGGAAACATTCTAAATAAGGAAACCTTCTAAAAATGGAAACTTACTAAATTTGGAAACCTGCTAAATATGGAAAGTTACTTAAAATGAAAGAGTTTGTAATTCTTGTCTACCCCTCTAGGTGTGAAGAAAGAGAGGTCCTGATCCACTTTGTGTCATCCATTTCTGAGTTTGTGTTTGCTTTGGAATAAGGTACAGATATTCTGACCTTCTCTGTAAGGTTTCCTGTGATCTCTTTCATGATTCTGATCTGTTTAGCCTCTGACTTGATACTTTGCCATGATTCCTTTGCTTTGAACCTTTGACATATGATATGAACCTAGACTGTGAAAACCTCTTTAATTCTGACCTGAAAATGATTTGAGAAAAAGTTATTTTAAAATGATGATTACAAATGTGATACAATACTCTTTTAATTGGGATTTTTACTAACTTTTATGAAAACCATTTTAAAAGATTATCTTTATGAAAACCCTTTTTGAAAGATCATTTTTATGAAGACCGTTATTAAAAGATTCTTTAAATGGACTCTTAAATTTGAAACCTTTTTAATTGAACTGTTACTATGGAACTTGGACTATTGACCTCCTGATATTGACCTTCTGATATTGACCTCCTGATATTGAACCTTCTGACATGACACCCTGATTATGATATGAACCTTTGACCTTTGACCTTTGACTCCCAGTTTGATACCCGAGCCAAAATTTGTTCCCTAGCCATGAAGGTAACATGGCCGTGTCTGTGATGCACCACTGGCATGACTAGCGTGTAGCCCTAGTGATTTGGTTACACCGTCCCCATTCTGATTCTGATATGCATGCACACTATATGATTTATTATGGCCAATCTGTTCTGGGGGGCGAATGGATGCATCCTAGGTTCGTTCTGTTTTGTGATGATTCTGATATATCTGATATGTGGTGACTGATGATGGGTGCAATCCACGTCTTTCATGTTCTGGGAGCTAGCTACTCCATATATATCTGTTTGATACATGAGGACACCCCTCATATTATCTGGTTGCCTAAGAGGTATCCCCTCTGGTTAAGAGATTATGACTTTGAGTTTCTGATGTTGAGATTTTGACTTTGAGTTTCTGGGCTCGTGGTGGATGACTGTCCTAAACCTTTACTCTTGTACCTTATTTATATCTCGTCATTATGCTACATCTGTTTATTTCTGTTTACATTCGTTTCCGTTTGTTATATATATCTGTTCACTGGGCTTTTTAAGCTCAGCCGCACGTTTTCTTTTCGTGTGCGGCAGGTTTTAGTTGGAAGCTGGGTATGAGTGAAGAGACTTTTTTACTTATAAGACCTTGATAGTTATTCTGAAGTAGAATTCATAGAAGGATTTGCTTTGACAGACATAGTATTTAGTTTTTGCTTTTCACTTGTAACCTTATAGTTTCAGTATTTCATTTGTAACCTTTGAAATTCTATTGTATTATTTAAGTCGTATGTTATGCTTGCCTTTGATATGTCACCATTTACGTGACACTTCTACCCTTGCCGGGTTGGGGTGTTACAGTGTTGGTGTTTACACCTGCACAATAAATTGGTACTCAACTCACCATGTCTTGTAGACAAGAAAGAGTTGGCTCACCATGAGGGTACGGCTCTGGTGTGATAATCAAATCCGTTGATAGCTGTAATAGCTTGCTCAAAGCTATAGGGTACTTCAACTCACCCATGATTCAGTTCTGAGAGTTGAAAATGGTTCTCAATTCACCATGGATGTAACCCTTTATGGGATCCAAAGAATTGGCTAGTCCACAAAAGTATGGTTTGTGGGAAAGACATTTGGTATCCATATTTGGTATTCAATTCACCAAGGTTCAGTTGAAACCAAAGAATTGACTAGTCCTGAGCAAACGGCTACAGGTAAAGACAAGTCAAATCCGTTTATAGTTGTTGATTTGCTAATAAATCAGATGGTTATCAGTGTACCATGGTCTAACAAACCTAAACATTGGCTACTCCAGTAGTGATGGCTATTGGTAAAGAGACATCAAATCCATTAATTTTCGATGATTCACCTCACACAGGAGTTAACACACCTGGATGTGATGAGAATAGTATGAAACTTAAGTGATTTGATGTACATATTGTCATAGTAGCAGCCAAGTTCAAGTGAATGTCATGGTGACCTGTATACATGTTTTAAAGAAGATTTCATATTCCTGCTAAACTATTGAAGTTGCTGCTGGATGCTATAGAGGTTGGAATCTTGCAAGTTATGGATGTTGCTGCTGGTTACTACTTATTACTGCTGCTAAGTCGCAGTCCTCAAGCCTGAGAAGTTAAAGCTCTATCACATAGGAATCTTGCAGGTTAACCTAGTCAACCTCAAGATTAGGGGAGGATTGTTAGGATCTCTGGGAAATAAGAGTTTCTCAGTGATGGGAGGATTGTTGGGATATGAGAAATAAGGAATTTCTCATTGCTGCCGATAGTGAAGCTGGTTCCTGCCGATAGTGTTGCATTGCTGCTGCGGTTGGTTCCTGCCGATAGTATTGTTTTGTTTCTGCCGATAGGGTTGATTGCTGCGGATAGTTATTGTTTGTTATCCGTATGTTTAGTATGGTTGTTAGATTTATTTTTAGAAGAGATTGATCTTTATCTCTTCACACGTTTTCTTGTAAGACGGGTTAGGGTTAGGGTTTCTTATTGTTATAAAAGAAACATCCCGTCCATATGTTTAATATACTTTTTAACGAACACAATATTCAATAACACAATTCTTAGTTCATAGTCTGATCCATAGAGGATCATTGTCGTTTAGAGTTTTCTTCTTTATTATACTTGCTGTTTAGTTTCCGCATAAACACTTGTATTCCATACCGAGGTTCTTGTTTAACCAAGCTCAATCTAGCTCGAAGTACTCGATCCTACATGATGATTCCAATTAAACGTAACCATCAGGGGAGAGAAATATGTACACCAAGGACGCACAGCAGGTTCACGTGATCGGGCTTAATATCTAAGGATACATATCATAGATGATCAGTGGTTCAACTTGTTAACTTGGTATTATCGTTTCACCTTTACGTCATGGGCTGATTAATTGTAACCATCAGGGGAGAGAGAATGTGTACATCAAGGACGCACAACAGATTCACGTGATTGGGCTTAATATCTCAGGATACATATTATAGATGATCAGTGGTTCAACTTGTTACTTTGATGTTAGCATCTCATGTGTACGTTGCGGGTTGATGGGTTATATGTAAGGTTACTGGAAGGCATTTGGTGAGATGAAGATGATTGGTATTCTGTTCCCCCAAATGGACAATCTTGAAGAAGGTCGAGTCTTCAGTCTATTCTACATTCTCCGCTGTGGGTTAGAAGACTAAAGACGACATGCATTTGGTTATCAAAAGTCTTCTTCATATTATGGGCGTTCATCCAAAGTCTTCTTCCTATTATGGGCGTTCATCAGAAAGGGTTTCAGTTTGGGGGAGAGCACTAATTAGGGAAGAGTGAAAAGCCAGAATTAATCCCTAACTAAATGTGCTCACATTGCTCTTCAGCAAGTCAAGTGATGGCAGCGGAGAAGATTCAGGAAGCTGAGGAGTAATGGTTTTTTCTCGTATCCTTGTATATATATACTTGTTCATATCTTATACCATTTTGTAAATAGATATATAGAAAACCTACAAATTGTAAATAGAGAATCGTAAAACCAGAAAAACCATAAAAATTGAAAAATAGAAAATACCAAAAATAGTTTCACCTAGGCATGTCTTCTGTTTATCGATAACATTTACGGTCTTAGAAATATCATTCAATAATGACACGGGACTTTAAATGAAGCTCGAGCAGAAGTTATACAAACCGGTTAAAACATGTCTAAATGGCTTGCTATTACTTCAGATAGCAACCCGCGCTTCAAAATGGGGAAAGCACGTCGCCAAAAAGACGGTTGTTCCTCCAACTGGGTGATGTTCACCTGGGCATGGATTACTTTATATCCATGTTTCTTCGATCTGATGTACGTTTCAGTGCATCATTTCTTGAAAAAGAAGAGAAATCTTCTTTGTATGCAAATAGTTTTCATTCTATGATTCTTCTGAAAATTATTTGTAAGACACTTGGTGATCTTGTGTTGCTTGAAATTCTTTTAGACTTGGATTGTGCATAAAATTTGTCACTCAATCAACGACTACAAATCTTTAACTAGAATACGGGTCATTGATTGAGGGGGAGAGTGAATTCAAATTTTATATCATCAAACGGGTTTCTTGATTAATTCAAAATTCTTAGAAAAGGTTTTGTAGTTAATGGGGTATTAGTTGAAGAGGAAATTGCTAAAATTTATATCAAATGGCCAAATGTGTTAGTTGCTAGAAAGTTTAGGGCATTATGTGCAATTTGCTTATAGTTTCTTAGCTTTATGTATCTAGAAGGTTCATTTGTGTTACTTTGGAATCCTCGTTTAATCTCCTAAATACTTTAAAACACAAAATCTAAAAGAAGTTAGAAAACCCATTATGTTTGATGTTCTTGAATACTCCACTGACATTTGTATGATCTGAATGAATGAGTTTCAAATGTTGTTTGACTCTTGTTAGTCGATTGCTGCTCAATTGTTGTTGATATAGTGCATATGTTCTCAGGATTCGCTTAGGTATATAGTTATCATGTTAGAATCTTGTCCCTAAGATCCTGAATTGTATGTTGAAATATGAGTGAATTGCCATGTTCATGATTGCTAATTGCTCTTCATGCTAGATAGTGGTTTGATGTACTTCCTGATTGTGGTTTGATTATGAGATGAACTTGGTATTATGATGTGGCAAGCTGCTATGTGGTAGCTATTAAGGAATAGTGTATCTGTATGTATGTATATCTGTGTTGATATTCTTATGCAGATTCCATAGCCAACATGAAAGTGCCAGTTCCAGCTCTAACCATTTGATCAGATGTTCAAACTCTATTGTTTGGCTCAGTATTCACCACGACAACAACATCGGCAGCAACAACAACAACAACACTGTCATCACCACCACCACCTTCAGTGAAACAAAGCAATATTTATTCCGATCTCGCCAAGTGGGGATCTACAATACTTGGACGTTCTTGTTGGTGGATGGATAATTGATGTTGACCAATGACTCCCTCAGAGAAGCGGATGATCACATCATCTGCGCAAAAAGGTCAATATCATTCGTGTCATAAAAAATCACTTTGTGCAAAATAAGCAGTGAATCTCCCTCTTAGATTAAGGGGGAGCAAATGGACAAAAGGATTTGGCATCTTATGTGAGCAAGGCTCAGACTTCACAAATGAATTGACGAAACATATATTGTCATCAATCGAAAGGACATATCCTGGCCGGGTAATAATTTCAAGCTGGTCTAACCAGTGATGTAAGCGTGTCTCGAAAAGGATGTGTCTGAGTAGAGTGTACCGTTTCGAGAAACTTTCTGTGGACTTGACCAGGCCGGGTAATAATTTCAAGCTGGTCTAACCAGTGATGTAAGCGTGTCTCGAATCGGTCATGTTCACTGAAAGTTGATCAATTCAAAAAAAGTGCGAGCTCTACCTAACATGTGCAAATTTATAAAACAATCATTCGAGCACATGTTGAGGGGGAGCATTTGAAAAATATAAAACTCTCAAGTGTTAGCAAAAATGTGTTTCAGAATCATGTACACTTTGAGAGATTTTTCAAAGATTTGGTTTATGGCAATTCTGGAAGAACACCAAAGACCGACCATTTTATTTATTGTATTGGAGTTATAAGGATGGTAAGGTTAGGTACAAGTTCCCACGATCCCGCCAGAGCCGGAGGGATCTACCCAGGGACAATCCACTAGTTAGTGTAGAAGTCCTTAGGTATGATTAAAAAGGAGAAAAGTGTGATTAAGGGAAGAGTGCCGACTGAGATGGAGCAAGTACTGGAACAAACCCAACAAGGTACTAGTAATGAAGTCTCGGTAAGCACTGAAGGGGTTGAAGAATGAAAAAGAAATGTAAAGATAAAGGGTGAAAAGAAAGAAGCCCTCCTTACACTTTAGGCAGAAACCGGGTCAATTCATATGCTTTCAGAATCACTTGGTTGATTGCTGACATTGAATACAAAGTATCATGGACCTAGTGATACGCTGCACAACCCTCCCTAGCCACTCAAGGTCCCTCAAAGGACTCTTGTTTCAATTGTCACGGAGTTCAATACATTTCTATCGTCTCTCTCACTCCGAGTTAGATGATATTGAAAAGGTGGCAGTCCTCTCCAGCCTCCGATCACCAAATCAAAATGCACAATTGAGTCTAGAGGCACGAGATGCATTATAACATCTCATAGGGACACAAATTATTTCTAAAATGGTAGTTCAACATTAAGGACACCAGTTGTAAACTTATGAGTCCTACGCAGATCTTAGCAATCTGCCAGAACATTTATGAGAGAATTTACAAATGTAATTCTCAGTGATTAAATGGAAATTCCTGCCAGGGTCAACATCAAACAGCCCTGAAAGCAGGTCACTTCGGTAATTCCTTGTGGATTACGCTTAGTGATCGCGGCGGTTTCAAACGGTCTACAGTCGTGGAGTGATCTCCAGCGACTCACCTAATCGTTGATTTGCTACGTTAAATCTTTAAAACCCTATGTGGGTTTCCGATTTAGGAACGGTCTTGGTAAGAATTAGAGAGAGTTTTCACACTATGCTGTTAACAATCTCGAAGTCCGAACCTGTAAGTACCGGACATTTTATTGCTAACTGTCGTATGCAGGAACATCTGGCGAATGTAGCTGATTGTTGTTGCAGCTGCTTGCGGTTGTAGCTGATTGATGTTGCAGCTGATTGCGGTTGTAGCCGATTGCAGAAAAGATGCCAATCCACCACCACATGTTCACACTACATCATCATTACAATCAAAGAAGTCATGATAAACTAAAAGACCTTCAACACAGCTTCTGCAAACTCTGATGCTGAAAGATCATGACACTAAATAGTGTAAGCATGTCGACTCAACAATCACATCTCATGGAGACATACTACGAAAGGATGACCTGGAGACATACGTTGGATGATAACATCAAAGAATCATCAATGATCATCCAAGACTAAAGAACGGTCATCAAAAGATCTCTGCTGAATGTACAAAGATCAATGAATTTGAAGAATCAAAGACTACGAGCTACAAAGTCAATCACACAAGATGGAATGCTAGAATTCATAATATTATTTCCGGGGTGACCTCCCTTAGGGGGAGATTGTTAGGAATATAAATATTCATGTGAAGACTCGGTCACCCCGAGTATCTATTTAGCATTTATGTAGCTCGTAGGCTTATTATTATTATTAGTTTTATTAGTTTTATTAGCTTAGTTATATATATATATATATATATTTGTGGAGTGGGTCGGGTCTTTACCCACTGTCAGCTCACTCCATAGCCCACTAGGGGCACCATATGTTAGTACTATATAAACCCCTTCCCATACTTGGGAAGGGATGGAACTCTTGTAACATTTCACACACTAATCTAATATTTAGTATTTTCTCTCAAAGTTCCCAGCACTCTCTCTCTCTAGTATCTCTCTCTAACTCAACAATGAAGTTGTTCTTCCACTATCCAAGACCACCCGAATCCCACAATAATCAACATGTTTCGATCCTACAGGACTAGTGGCATTCTTAAGTCCTTTATAACTAGGATAGAAAATCTAGTAGATCATAAGGTTAAGGTGATAAGATGTGACAATGGGATTGAGTTCAAAAACAGAGAGATGATTCAGTTTTGTGAGATGAAGGGCATTTTGAGACAATATAGTGTAGCTAGAAATACTCAACAAAATGGTGTAGTTGAGAGGAGAAATAGGACACTAATTGATGCTGCTAGGACTATGCTAGCTGATTCTAAGTTGCCAACTACCTTTTGGCTAGAAGCAGTTAGTACTGCTTGCTATGTGCAAAATAGAGTGTTAGTTGTTAAGTCTCATAACAAGACCCCATATGAACTTTTTCATGGTAGAACACCAACTTTAAGCCTTATGAGATCATTTGGGTGTCATGTTACAATTCTTAATACCATAGATCACTTAGGCAAATTTGATGGTAAGGCTGATGAATGTTTCTTTGATGGATACCATTTGAATAGTAAAGCCTTTAGAGTATTCAATAGTAGAACAAGGATAGTGGAAGAGAACTTGCATATTAGGTTTTGTGAGAGTACACGTAATGTTGTAGGTAGTGGACCAGATTGGCAATTTGACATTGATACACTAACAAGAACAATGAATTATGAGCCAGTTGCTGCAGGTACATAGTCTAATGGTTTTGCAGGTATAAAAGCTAATAGTGATAGTGTATGTCAAGCTAGAATGGAGACAGAACCTGAAAAAGATTAAATTTTGCTACCATTATGTACTGCTGATCCACCATTCTCAACCCAAGATCCAAAGAGTTCTCAAGATGATAAATTCAAACATTCAAGTGATGATGAAAAGAAGGATGATGAAGATTCAAGAAAAGAAAGTAAATGTGATGATCAAGAGCAGGATGATAAAGGAAACAACACTAATGATGTTAATACTGCTAGTGATGGAAACAACACTAACAGTGTTAATACTGTTAGTTCAACTGTTAATGTTGTTGATGAAAAAGAAAGCAATGAATTTCCATTTGATCTAGAAATGCCTGCTTTGGAAGATACTGGCTTAGTTGACTACTCAAGTGCTGATGAAGATAATGTTGAAGTGGCCGACATGAACAATTTGGATCCAGCAATCCAAGTCAGTCCTACTCCAACTACAAGAATTCACAAATATCATCCCCTTGAACAAGTTATTGGAGATGTGTAATCAGCTACACAAACAAGAAGGATGTCAAAGAATCTGAAGGAACAAGGGCTCTTTGATAGAACTCTTAAACAAAGAAACAGTTATAAAGACCATCAAAACTATTTGTTTGCTTGCTTTTTATCACAAGTGGAACCCAAAAATACAATTCAAGCAATAAATGATCCAATCTAGGTAGAGGCTATGCAGAAAGAGCTTCTACAATTTAAGTTACATGAAGTTTGGACTTTGGTGGAGTTGCCTAATGGAAAAAGGGATATAGTTACAAAATGGGGTTTCAGGAACAAAAAGGATGAAAGAGGAATTGTGATAAGAAATAAATCAAGATTGGTTGCTCAAGGGTACACACAAGAAGAATGGATTGACTATGATGAAGTCTTTTCCCCTGTTGCAAGAATTGAAGTAATTAGGCTATTCTTAGCTTATGCTTCCTATAAAGATTTTATGGTGTATCAGATGGATGTCATGAGTTCATTTCTCTATGCGAAAATTGAATAAGAGGTGTATGTATGTCAACCACCAGGGTTTGAAGATCCAGACTTTCCTGATAAAGTATAAAAGGTTGAAAAGCACTGTATGGGCTACATCAAGCTCCTAGAGCATGGTATGAAACATTGTCAACATATCTATTGGACAATGGGTTTCATAGAGGAAAGATTGACAAGAATTTGTTCATCAAAAGATACAAAGGTGATATTTTGCTGGTTCAAGTTTATGTAGATGATATCGTCTTTGGATCAACAAAGAAGGAATTATGCATTGAATTTGAGAAGCTGATGCATGAGAAGTTTCAGATGACTTCTATGGGAGAACTTACATTTTTCTTGGGATTACAAGTGAAGCAGTAGAAGGATTGCATATTTATTAGTCAAGATAAGTATGTTGCTGAAATTTTAAAGATGTTTGGGTATACAAATGTCAAGACTGCAAGTACACCAATGAAAACTGGAAAGCCTCTGCTCAAAGATGAAGATGGTGAAGAAGTTGATGTTCACTTGTATAGGCCAATGATTGCTTCATTGATGTACCTTACTTCTTCAAGACCTAACATTATGTTTGCAGTGTGTGCATGTGCTAGATACCAAGTCACTCCAAAAGTTTCACATCTTCATGCTGTGAAAAGGATTTTTAGGTACTTAAAATGTCAACCAAAATTGGGCCTTTGGTATCCAAAAAATTCTCCTTTTGATTTGGTAGCATACACTGATAGTGATTATGCTGGAGCAAGCTTGGATATGAAGTCTACAACAGGAGGTTATCAATTTCTTGCGTGTTGATTGATCTCATGGCAGTTCAAGAAATAGACTGTGGTTGCAAATTCCATAACATAAGCTAAATATGTTGCTGCTTCAATTTGTTATGGACAAGTGCTTTGGATTCAGAATCAAATACATGATTATGGGTATAATTTTATGCATACCAATATTTTTATTAACAATAACAGTACTATGTGCATAATTAAAAATCCTGATTTTCATTCAAAAATAAAGCATATAGAGATCAGACATCATTTTATTAGAGATTACAATGAAAAGAAATTGATTCAAATGGTTAAAATCCATACTGACAAGAACGTTGCAAATTTGCTTACAAAAGCCTTTGATGTAAGTAGATTTCAATATTTGATCGCAAGTATTGGAATGTTAAATCTTTAAAGTCTTTGATCTCTTTATGTTTTTGCAGAGTTTTATATGGCTTAGTAATGTTATTTAAGATGTTGGGAATGCTCCTAACACGTAAATGGAACAAAATTTATGGGATTACATTAGTTACTATGTAAGCCTCAAACACATGGACTAGAAACGTAATATTGTAATAGTTAGATATGTGTGAGGCTATATATACCCCTCCATACCTCCATGGAGGGGTGAGAATAGTGTGTGTATTTCACTTTCATTATCATTAATAAAACACTAGTTTTCCTTTCTCTCTCTACTCTCTCTCTCTCTCTCTAACCATGGATATCATGTATTATCATCATCCCCGACCTCCCGAATCACAATATCAACATAAAACATGATCCAACAATTGGCATCAGAGACAGGTTGTTAGTTTCGGTTGATTTTTGTGGTATTTATCTTGTCAAAAATGTACTATTGAAACTGTTTTTAACAATGTTTTTCATCGTTTACATATTGTTTTGGTTATAGCAGTTTCATAACAGTTTATGTATCAATATTTTTGGTCAAAAGTCTTAAACTTTTTTTACAAATGATGTGCCTGGTATTTTTTTAACCATTCTTACCAGTGTCATTGTATATCTCATCTATTTATGATTTTTGATCCAAAACCGTGAGATTTGTGGTCAAATACACAGTTGGAATTTATGGTCTGTAAAGTGGTCAATAACATAGCCGGAAAAAGTAGTTAGTTACTCATCGGAATAATCAAACCCCTCTTTTATCGGAATTTCTTGTAAAGAAATTATGACAGACCCTTGTCCATCGGAATTGCACTTCAGGGTTCATCGGAGTAGGAATCGATTTCTTGTAAAGAAATTCGATAAGGTTTGTCGGAATTGGACTTGTTGGATTTTAACTTTTCAGAATTGACCTTGTCAGAATTGAACTTGTTGGAATTGAACAAGTCAACTTTATCGTAATTGAAAAGTCAACGTATCGCAATTGCTTTATCGTAATTGGTACTATAACCACTTATCGAAATTGTAAAGATAAGAAGATGAAGAAAAGAAGACCATGTTGACCAAATCTTAATACCAGACTCAATGCGACCTCAGCTTATTTACATCATCTGCCCAAGTCAAAGAACAAAGAACTGGAAAAATATCACAACCTCGACCAACACCAAACAATAACTAATCCTACATTTAGATACAACCATTACCCTCTCTGTCACTCCCCAACAGTCACAATAACTTATCAAGACTCGATCATATAATTAAAAGTACAACTAATCTCAATCATTTCTTTCGTGCTACTCATGATTATATCAAGACCTTTAAAAGGTCATACCAAGAAACGAAATAAACATCATCAATCTTTGTGAAGATAAACTTCTTTCTTAATATACGAAAAGTATAAAGAAAAGCACCATATCAACATGTTAGATTCTTTCTTATTTTTGAAGTCAAACAAAATGAAAACAACAAAACAAAAACCTACCCGAGACCCCTCAAGGATCTTGAAGCCGTTTATCTTTTAACAACCTGAATTCCGGACTAACATTTTTCATTATATTTTGAACTTAACCTAAGCCCTGATAAATGAATGAGTTATGCTAAACTATACGTTATGAAGAAAAATACAAAATATGAATTATATCCTAAGTATATTTAAATCGACACGTACTAGGGCCTAATGCACTCCTACACGTTTTGTCTAGCTTTTGAAAACCGAATATATGTTGCAAACATAACTCTTCACACGTTCTTATGTTACATTTGAACCGACTTATAGCTATTGGTAAATATGGTACATGGTTTAAATAAATAGATAATACCGTATCAAGTTGAAAGTTAGAAGATTTTTTTTTTATTCCTGGTTTCCCTCAGCTTCACACGTTTTATTAGTTGTGATCCACTCCATTCGCTTCTTCAAAAGCGTATACCTCTCCTTGTGACTCTCCTTTACACTGAATGAAAATACACACCCTTAATAACTTATGTTCCTGGCAAGAAGAGAGAAGAACGAAGCAAGAAGAAGACCAAGGTTTTTTGTACGAATCGTTAGAGTGTTTGGCGTATTGATCCGAGCCGTATGCATGTCCTAGTCGTTTCTTTTCTGTCGACCAAGGTATTTTGTTTTACCTTGTTTTCTTTTATTATTCAATCGACACTTATACCTGTATTAACAAGACTAATAACATGCCAACCAATCACCAAGAACCATGTTGGATATACCTTTGTTGGCCTCGTTAATAATCACACATAAAATCATAAGTTATTCGCCTATATGTGATTGTTTGTGTCGTGTGATTGTGAACTGATTTGGTGTGTTTTTGGTCAGCCCTACAATTGAAAACCCCAGGCATTAGATATAGGGTTAGCGAGGGGATAAAAATTATGATTTTATGTGATTAGGTTTTGATTTCTAAAGCGTATGAAAGTGTGTATACATGCATGGTTGAACCAATCTAAGTTTAAACATCTGATATAGCAATGTTAAAAAGCAGGTCTTATGGAATATATAGCCCTCGTGTACGTTGGTATAAAGTAAACATGTTATATGATGGTTTAAACGGGTTTTGAAATGGGACTGTTTTGTAATCTGAATATGTGTGCCTGATAACGTGAGTTTCTTAAGCTTTTAATTCTTTATTTTTACATGAAAACTTAGTTTAATGTCCTATTTAAGTTTTCCAATTGGTTTGGAGTGAATTGGAGTTGTATTGGTAGCGTTTTTTAATTTTATGCGATCATGTGTCAAACCTGAGTTTTGGGAACATAAAATCAGTCGATGTTTATGATTTTTCATTTTCAAACCACAAGGAACTGAGAGCTCTCCTTTTACAGGGGTGATACTTAAGTTATCTGTCAGTTCCTAGAAATTTTGTGGATTTTTCTGAAGTGTTGAAATGCGTTAATGAAAGACAAACTTTCTGTATGTATCTGCAGTTAACTTTCTGAACAGGTCTAGAAATATGATTTTTAAAACAGTACTTGTGCTTGGTAGTAAAATCTATAATAATTGGTGAAGGTACTTAACTGATATTGGAATCACTGAGAATTATTTCAGAATTTTTGGATCTTAATTGGCAGGCATGAAAAATCATAAGAAACTGGTACAAAAATTAAAATAAAAACTCTAAGTTGTTAACTACAAGCCCTAAAACCAATTTCATACACATAAACCCTAATTTAGAATTAATTGATGTAAAATGCATTGAAAACTCTAAGTTTAAATATTTGTTATAACTAAACCCTAAACTTAACCCATTATCATTCGTAACCATAATCTGACTAATTATGCAAAGTTACTAATTTCGGAAAGTTACTAATTATGTAAAGTTACTAATTAAGTAAAGTTACTAATTATGAAAAGTTACTAATTACGGAAAGTTACTAATTATGGAAAGTTACTAATTATGGAAAGTTACTAATTACAGAAAGTTACTAATTACGGAAAATTACTAATTATGGAAAGTTACTAATTATGGAAAGTTACTAAATTTGGAAGGTTACTAAATATGGAAAGTTGCTATAATTAGCAGGGAACCCTGAATATGTAAATCTGAACAGCAATAAGTACTGAATCAGTAATAACTTATGTGATGGTTCTTAAATAATAAGACGATCATTAATTCGTGTAGATTCGCTGAAGAATGAGTAACTTTCGATCCTTGTGTTTCTAATACTGTTTCATTTGCGGTTTGAGGTACATATATTATATCCCTTTTCAGTAGGGATTTCTAAAGACTTCTTAATCCTTGACTTTGATCATTTACTCTGTTATGATTCCATTTGATATGATTCTGGTTGATATGATTCCGTTTGATATGATCCGTTTGATATGAGCCCTTGCTATGATTCCCTTTGCTAGGATGACTTGACACACGATTAAGGTGGTTAAACCTTCTAACTTTGTGTGTATGATATGTTGTGTTAAAATGATTAAGTGCGCGGAATTCACTCAACCAAACTTAGAAGGTTGTGTATGTTATGGAAATGGAATTGTTATGTTTGTTAGTTAGCAATGAACACATAAAGATTATCACCAAACGATTCAATATTATTAAAGATAATAATACGAGTGACCTTGAAATATCACTAGGGTTACAACCTTGAATCCTTTGTTTCTATCACTTGTGATATATTTGTGTTTGTTCTAACAGTTATGCATGTTCTAACGTATGCATGGACTAACTCTTAATACTTCTTTATTTTTCACACACACTTAATATCACTAGTCTAAGATCTCTTTTATAGTCAAAAGATCTTTACAAATTGCTTAAAGTCTTGACCGACTTACTTGGTTAACTTATCCTATTGAGTGTCAGTACATCAGATACAACATGTATCTATGTATACAACTTGTTAACTAAGCACATGGAGAAAGATATTATCTACCGTATATTGTTGACCAAAATACAATAAATATCTTTTCGATCTTATCCTTCCATCAGCAGAGTTGTTCATTATCAGCAGGAACAATCTATCGCTATCAGCAGAATCATCAGCAGAGTTGTTAAGCCTATCAGCAGAGTGAAATGCTCTATCAGCAGAATCAACATCATCAGCAGAAACCGTTTTGCACTATCAGCAGAATTATACTTAGAGTAGAATCCGATATTAAACATCTTGAATATTTAATTCCCAACAATCCTCCCCTAAACATGTGAATCCTTTCAAACATGTTTCTGAATTAAATCTTGGATTGAAGATCTTTCAAACACTTATGTTCTTCAAGATTGAATATCTTCTCAGTAATTCATCTACTTTGCTCTTCTTTGACTTTAGCAATATTAAAACATATTGAACCTATCTTGGACTAAAAGATGGTGCAATTTCCTTGGATGGAGGAATTATAAGAGGCAATGATGCTGTGTATCTTGGATGCTTGTTTCAACAAGTGAAATCATCTAACCAGCATGTCTTTGAAGTGAAATTGAAACCTTTCTTCGTTTGATCTAGATAGAACTTTCTCCTTTGGAATGTTCTTGTCTTTTTCAACCTCCTCATCATCTTGTATGCTCTTGTCTTCTCCTTCCATATATTGTATTATCTTCCTTTTCTGGGCCATTATTTCCTCCCCTGAGATTGTTACCTCCCCTGAAGCAAATAACTTTTGTTTCATCCTCCCCTTGTTTGGAAGATCTCACTATGTACCTTTGACTGATCTATCAATGTGAACTTGTTGTCAGACAATATTGTACATGAAGCCATCAATTCCTTAAGAGTTTAAGTTACTGCCCTCATCACTTCTAGGTGTGTTAACTCCTATGAGAGGTGATTCATTGGACATTTGACTCTTGGTCCATCAATGGATGGTTTTTGTGAGTCCCTAGAAAAATCCTTTTTAAGAAACTTTTGCCTTAGCAGTATGTTCATGATTTTAGAATTGAAAAATCATACTGCTTCCAACCATTTTGAAAGGACTAAGTGTATAACAGACACACAATCATAATTTCGGTTTAAAGCAACCTCTGGTTGTGTGAGAACCAATATTTTTCAGTTATAAATAACTGCCTGTGTAAAGATAAATCTATTCAAAAGATTTTCTTGACAGGGTTTCCAGCTCGTGGCATTTGTTACCTCTAACACAAGTGTTAGATTCACTTTTGCTCGCTGTTCTTTCTATCAGATGTCCTCAGACTTGCACATTATACTTAAAAGTATAAAATGATAGAAAGTGAGTTGTATCAGTTACTATCTGATCAACTAAGTCATCAATTCAATGTGAAATATCATAACTAGATTTCAAGAAAGAAGTTTTAAGGAGCTTTAAAGTCCCAAACTCAGTCCATCATAAACCTATTATGGTCAGCAGCTAATATCTCAATCCTGCTGTTTCCATTTCACTTGAAACATCCTTTGTGTTTATATATTCATACCTGAAATTGTTAGACTAAAACCAAAAGAACAATGTACAAAGTACTTGTCTTGCATTAGTATAATCATAAAACCAACTATATGAATAACACAATTTTAATTTTGTACTAGCAGCACCTTGTGTGCTTTAGCAGTACCTTATGATACATTAGCAGTACCTTATGAATCAGTAGCAACAACAAAAATTTATTTACAAAAACACATTATTTGAAAATTTTAAAGATTAAGCATTCCAATACTTGCTACCAAGTACTGAAACCTTGAAACATCAAAAGCTTTTGTTAGCAGATCTGCAAAATTATGTTCTGAAGCAATTTTAAGAACTTGAATTAATCTTTTCTCATTGCAGTCTCTTATAAAGTGATGTCTAATTTCAATGTGTTTTGTTTTAGAATGTTGCACTGGATTTTTAATAATACAAATTGTACTACTATTATCAATATGAATAACAGTGTTTAAGAAATTGTACCCATAATCAAGGAGTTGGTTTTGAAGCCATAGAACTTGACTAGAGCAACTTGCAGCAGCTATGTATTCAGCTTCAGTTGTTGAATTTGCCACACTTGTTTGCTTCTTACACTGCCATGAGACAAGTCTACACCCAAGGAATTGACATCCTCCAGTTGTTGACTTTCTGTCCAAGCTAGCACCAGCATAATCACTATCCGAATATGCTACCAAGTCAAAAGGAGATTCCTTTGAATACCATAGACCCAACCTTGGTTGACCCTTGAGATATCTAAAAATTCTCTTGACTGCAGTTAAATGAGAAACCTTTGGAGTAACTTGAAATCTTGCACAAACACAAACAGGAAACATGATATCAGGTCTAGATGATGTAAGATACATCAAAGAGCCTATCATAGATCTGTAATTGTGTACATCTACATTCTCTCCATCTTCATCTTTCAGAAGGTGCTTCTCAGAATCCATTGGTGTGCTTGCTATTTTTGAATCAGCAAATTGAAATTTTCTAAGTATCTCTGCAACATATTTGTCTTGACTAATAAATATGCCTTCAGATGATTGCTTAACTTGCAAACCCAAAAAGAATGTAAGTTCTCCCATAGAACTCATCTGAAACTTATCTTTCATAAGCTTCTCAAACTCTAAACACATTTCTTTCCTAGTAGATCCAAAGATAATGTCATCCACATACACCTGCACTAACAGAAGATCCTTCTTGTGCTGTTTGATGAAAAGTGTCTGATCAATCTTTCCTCTTTGAAATCCATTTTCTAATAAGTAGGAAGCTAGTGTTGCATACCAAGCTCTTGGTGCCTGATGAAGGCCATAGAGAGCTTTCACTACTCTGTACACTTTGTTTGGATGTAATGGATCAATGAAGCCAGGAGGTTGTGAAACATATACCTCTTTTCCAATTTCACCATATAAAAATGCACTCTTGACATCCATTTGGTAGACTGTGAAGCCTAAAAATGAAGCATAAGCTAGAAACAGCCTAATTGCCTCAATCCTTGCTACTGGAGCATAAACTTCATCATAATCTATCCCTTCTTCTTGTGTGTACCCTTGTGCTACTAATCTAGCCTTATTCTTGATCACAATTCCTCTTTCATCCCTTTTGTTCTTAAAAACCCATCTAGTGCCAATTACCTTCACACCTGTAGGTAAATCAACTAGCACCCAAACCTTTTAAATCTTGAACTGAAGAAGCTCTTCTTGCATAGCCTCTAACCAGCTTGAATCATCTAGGGCTGTAAGAATATTCTTTGGTTCAGCTTGTGAGAGAAAACATACAAACAAACAAGAGTTTAAGAGCTCATGTTGTTTTGAAGCATAAAGGGCATCAAGAAGCCCTTGTTGGTCTGAAGACTTCAATTGTTGTCTTGTCTTTACACCTGACTGTATATCTCCAATCACATGATCCAGGGAATGAACTTTGTGAATTCTTGATTGTGGTGTAGTAGGAACTTGATAATTTGATGGAAGATTGTTTTAATCCACCTCATTATCTGAGAATTCTGCCTCTTTTGTTTCTGAAGGGCCAGCAGCAGAGTCATTTGGCCAAACAGCAGAATCAGTAAGCTTATCAGCAGAGTCATCAGCAGAAACAGATACACTACCAGCAGCAACAGAAATACTACCAGCAGAAACACTTTGTTGTTCCTGAGTTCCATACTCTTTACTTTCATCTTCAACACTTTCTTTAGCTTTGCTAGAAGAAGGTTCATCAGTTGTCGAAGTTGATTCCATAATTTTACTTGACCATATTGGCATTATCACATAATCTTGATCTTTCTCTAACTCTGCCTCATTTGTTGTATTTGAACCTGCAAAATCATTAGTTTCTGCAACAAAAGGCACATAATTCATTGAATTTGTTAGATATTCCAGATCAAATAGCCATTTTGGTCCTTGACCTTCTACATTGGATTTGTTTTCTAAAAACTCCACATGTAGATTTTCTTCTACTATTTCTTTTCTTGTGTTGTAAACTCTAAAAGCTTTGCTATTAAGAGAATAACCAACAAAGAAACCTTCATCTGCCTTACCATCGAATTTTCCTAAATGGTCTAAGGTATTGAGAATTGTCACATGACATCCAAAAGGTCTAAGAAATCCTATTGCAGGAGTTCTACCATTAAAAAGTTCATATGATGTCTTATTGTGAGGCTGCACAACTAAAACTCTATTTTGAACATAACAAGCAGTGTTGACTGCCTCTGCCCAAAAGTTTATTGGTAGCTTAGAATCAGCTAACATTGTTCTAGCAGCTTCAATTAGTGTTCTATTCTTTCTTTCAGCTACACCATTCTGTTGTGGTGTTCTAGCAACACTAAATTCTCTCTTAATACCTTTTTCTTTGCAGAAATCATCCATAACTCTATTCTTAAACTCTGTCCCATTATCACTTCTAATGACTTTCACTTTCTTGCTTACTTGGTTTTCTATCTGAGTAATGAAGTCCTTAAGGATGCTTGATGTTTCATCCTTAGTGGCTAAAAAGAAAACCCATGTAAATCTACTATAGTCATCAGTAATAACTAGACAATATCTCTTATGCATTATGCTCATCACTGAAACAGGTCCAAATAAGTCCATATGAAGCATAAACAAAGACTGATTGATAGAGTTAAAAAATTTGGGCTTACAAGTGGCTTTGTGTTGTTTGCCTTTTAGACAAGCAATGCATGTTTGATCATTTTCAAATCTTTTGTGAGGTAAACCTCTTACCAAACCATTCTTAACAATTTTATTTATGGTTTTGAAGTTAATATGACCAAGCCTTCTATGCCATTTCATTGATTCTTCCAATGTGGCCTTTGCAACAAGACAAGTTAAATTCTTTTTAGGAATAATATTCTTCATGTCTACACTGTACATATTGCCCTTTCTAGGAATTCTAAGAAGTACTTGACTTTCATCAGGCATCTTAAAATCAGGAGAAAGTACAAGACATTCAGTCTCACAGAAAAGAACATTATTCTTTTTGTCACACATTTGTGAAACACTAAAAAGATTATAATTTAGCTCTTTTACATAGTACACATCTTCAAAATCTAAATTTCCGGTTTTGATTGTACCTTTACCAGAAATTTTCCCACGAACACCCCCTCCAAAGGTAACATATCCTCCATTGAAAGCTTCAAAATCTGAGAGATAAGACATGTTGCCTGTCATGTGCCTAGAACATCCACTATCTGAGTATCCTTGATCCTCTTCCTGATCATTTGAATGTCCCTGCACATGAATAAGAGTGTTAGTTTCTTTTGGGGATCCAAGCCATTACTGACTTGGATCTGCCTCTTGCATCAATGTAATTGAATCTTTTAAGAATAGTTGATGCAACATTGGATTTATGAATCCAACATGCTGAGGCCTTAACAGCATTTGCCCTTTTTCCCTTATCAGCAGAGTGAACCACACACTTATCAGCAGAATCTGCTAACTTTGTAGTTCTACCCTTTGGTTTCCAAATTTGTTTATGGACCACTGATTTTGATTGAATGGGACTTAGAACAGTTGTAGGTGCATGTTTGATAAAAGGTTTTGCACCCTTAGCTGTTGATTTTGGGTTAATAGTCATAAATGGTCGAGCAGCAGAATAAAATTTGCTATCAGCAGGATCATTTGGTCTATCAGCAGAATCAGATTTTGAGATAGACTTGCTTTTGACTACTCTGGGGTTTGATTTCTTAGAACTAGAGTGAAAGTGAGATTTAGGTGTTTGCCTTTTGAGATTCACTCTATTGTTTTCATACCCAGATACCCATTGGTTGCAGAAAGCTGCAAGATGGTCAAAACTACCACATGTATAACAAGCTTTATTATAAAAAGCAAAGTCATTACCTAATTGGTTAGACTTGAGGTTGTTCCAATTCCTTTGGTTACCTCTGGGCTTGTTGGTGGTTCTGTATTGCTCACAATATCTAACTGGTTGCCTAACATGCTTAATGTTTGTATGAGGCCTATCAGTATTGTGTTTGACTACCTTAGGAACACTTGTTCCTACTTTCTTAACCACTTCAGGTTTAGACATAACCTGTTGTTCTTCATCATCACTATCAGTTGTACAATTTTCAACAACTATAGCATCTCCTTTCTTAGCAAAGGACACCTTGTCCTGATAATGTAAAGTTTTATCTAAACTTTTACTTATCTTTGCTACCTTAAGACTCTTACTAGTCTTAGAACCATATTCCATGATTGGTTCTTGGAACTCAGCTAAGCTTGTATGTGCTAGGTCAACACCTGGAGGTGAAGGAACACCTCTATATGGTGGAGGAACAGTTTTGTAACCTACACCTGAATTAGCTTTATCAATTACCTGAGCTTCCCAAATCTTATTCATTCCTTCCGAGGCATGTGCTAGAGTATCTATAGTTACCTTAACATTTTCTTTTTCAGTTTTGACTTTAGATAACTGTCTACTTTGATCATTAAGTAGTTCATCTCTAAATGCTATTCCTCTTTTTAAAGCATTTACGTCATCAGTAAACGTAGATTCATTCTTTTTATAATGAAGAATCTGTTTTTCTAGAACTCCTACACACCTCTTGTGATTAGCTAAATTATGAAGGGCATCAATTAACTCTTCTCTAAAAGCATCAAATCTCTTTTTAATGTCTTCATAATTTTTAAGATTAGGACATGAATTAGTACAAGTAGGAATAGTATCTACCTCTGAATCAGAAGAAGCCATTAGAGCAAATTCAGTGGCCATAAGAGCAGCATTTGGTGGTGCATCTTCTTCAGTAGCCATAGAGCTCCAATCATATCCAATACCATCAATAGCCAGCATAGCCTTCAGCTCTTCCACCAGTACTTCCTTTTTCCTCTCTTGTTTATACCAAGTGTTCCTATTATCCTGCTTCCTTGGGCTTCTACATTCTTTAGCAAAATGTCCCAACCTATGACAGTTAAAACATTCTACTTTCTTCTTATCGAACCCAGCAGTATCATTACCATTTATGGTAATTTGCTTTCCAGTTTTCTGCCAAAACTTCTTAGCCCTCATGCTAAGTAAAGCAACTTGCCACTTAATATCCATCTCTTCCAAATCATCACCATCAACCTGCTCAAGGTCTTCATGATTTAAAGGAGAACCACTAGCTTGACTGGTTATAAAGGCATAAAATGTTGGATCACTAAGTCCAGCAATATCCTTTTGTACACTAGTAGAAGGACCACCATAAGTAACATTAGAAACACTTTCAACTTCATCTACCTCTTCTGTATGACTAACACTAGGAACTGATAGGAGTGCAACATTCCCAGAACTAGTACCATAATTTCCACCTCTCTTTAGACTTTGTTCAACAATTTTGAAGTTGTTGAACAAATCATTGAGCTTCATTGTTTCAATTTCTGGCTTGTTCATCCAGACAATAACATGAGTATGGAATTCACTAGGTAGACTTTTCAAGAACTTCATGTTGAGATCTTCCCTCTCAGTCTCAACACCCAACACAGCTAACTGACTAACAAGCTTGTGTAGTCTTGAAAATAGTTTGTCAAGAGACTCATTACTAAAAGCAGTAAAGTTTTCAAATTGGTGCTTTAGTAAAGTCTTCTGTGTCTTTTTGGTAGTTTCATTACCACCAAACCATGCACAAATCTCTTCAAAAAGAGTTTTTGCATCAAGATATTTGTTAAAAGATAGCATTTGCTCACCAGGAATGGTCATAAGCAACAAGTTTCGTGCTTTCTGATCATTTCTCTTTTGTATCTTTTCATCATTGGAGACTGGTCCAGTATTCCTTTTTCTTACTGTCTTCCCTTCAACAAGAACATCTGAATAGCCTAAAGTGAAGGAATCACCATACTGAATTATGTCCCAAAGAGCATAATCTTGAACCATGAAATATTGCTCAACTCTCATCCTCCATAACTCAAACTCATTGGGTTTGATCATGGGCAACTTTGCAGCAACATTTGTTTGAACATCTTGAACATCCATTTCTTGTTTCTTCTAAAAACAACAATATCAACTCTAGCTCTGATACCACTTGCTAGGATGACTTGACACACGATTAAGGTGGTTAAACCTTCTAACTTTGTGTGTATGATATGTTGTGTTAAAATGATTAAGTGCGCGGAATTCACTCAACCAAACTTAGAAGGTTGTGTATGTTATGGAAATGGAATTGTTATGTTTGTTAGTTAGCAATGAACACATAAAGATTATCACCAAACGATTCAATATTATTAAAGATAATAATACGAGTGACCTTGAAATATCACTAGGGTTACAACCTTGAATCCTTTGTTTCTATCACTTGTGATATATTTGTGTTTGTTCTAACAGTTATGCATGTTCTAACGTATGCATGGACTAACTCTTAATACTTCTTTATTTTTCACACACACTTAATATCACTAGTCTAAGATCTCTTTTATAGTCAAAAGATCTTTACAAATTGCTTAAAGTCTTGACCGACTTACTTGGTTAACTTATCCTATTGAGTGTCAGTACATCAGATACAACATGTATCTATGTATACAACTTGTTAACTAAGCACATGGAGAAAGATATTATCTACCGTATATTGTTGACCAAAATACAATAAATATCTTTTTGATCTTATCCTTCCATCAGCAGAGTTGTTCATTATCAGCAGGAACAATCTATCGCTATCAGCAGAATCATCAGCAGAGTTGTTAAGCCTATCAGCAGAGTGAAATGCTCTATCAGCAGAATCAACATCATCAGCAGAAACCGTTTTGCACTATCAGCAGAATTATACTTAGAGTAGAATCCGATATTAAACATCTTGAATATTTAATTCCCAACATTCCCTTGTTATGATCCTTTGGATTGATATTCGTTTTTACTATTCGTGGATGTGATATTCGTTTGCTATCCATTTGCTATGTGATGGGTGCGATGTGTCGTTGCGGTTTAGCAGTATTAATGCCAACTCAAGTTTTAAATTTATATTTAGCCGACTTATCAATAACACACACACTTAACGAGCAGTGTACCCGGTCAGTATGAATATAATGGTAAGTAGAGTGTCGATCACTAAGAGTGGAACGTATTATCTAGTTATTCTAATCAGTATTTTAATATCCTAAGTTAGCTATACAACCTAATCTAACGCAAGGGGTTTCAGCCTGAGAGACTGGCACGGTTTGGTTATGATTAAATAGTAAACTAAACTAATGAGCACGAATCAGCGATTAGCACACACGTACACAGATAGATACTTGAGACAATAAGAAGACCTGTCCTGATAATTAAGTAGCTTGTCACTTGTTTTATTGCTAGTTTTATATGAAGTGTATATAATTAACCCTTTCTCGTTGGCTCTAATCTTATCGGCGAGTAAACCCTTAATGATCACTTATGTCTATCCCACTATCCTAGAATATTGAGCATTTGTGATGCCCACGTTTCATATACGCTAGAATAGATAGGCGAGGAAGGGGCATGGCGACCCAAGCAATGCTCAGCTAGACACAGAGGTTATCAATGCACTAATAAAAGTCACCAAAGACATCAACATATAAACTTTAATTAATGGGAAAGCAATTTTAAGGGGTGCGCATGATATTCCGTAGTCACATGACATCAGCCCATCAATCCTGATGAATTAAAGTGTACTAATACAATAAAACAAAACTACTTAATGAATTGAATACATGCAGGACCTTCTTACAGCTCTTGTATCTTCGTTCAGGGTGTGTCTTGTGCTGCTAATACGTCTGAATTCGTCTCTGGTTTGGTACTCGTACGTATGGTATCTTGCACACTGTCCCTCTCTCAAATTCGTCTGACCTTGGGGTATTTATAGTTTCTGTCTGAGGGTTAGATGCGGCGCATAGGATAAGTAGATGCGGCGCATTGACTTAACTTCGCGTGGGGTCCAAGATTAATATATTCAGGAATATTTGTACACCGCCTTAAGATGCGGCGTAACTCCATTTCTCTATGCGGTGCATGTCCTTTGCTGTCTTGGATTGTAACTTGTGAAATCTTGATAGTGATACGCCGTATGTAAGAAGTATGTTGCGGCGTATCTGGAGCAGAATGATCTTGATCTTGTACATTTCAGTAGACTCTTAACATCTTGCTTGTTTTGCTCCATAATTAGTCTAAAATCGCCAAGTTTCACATAATACTTGTTTTTACCTGAGAATTACAAAAGTAAACATTAACGTATCAATTCTCATATATAATATAATAAAACAAGTCAAATAAATAGGATAAATGATGATAATAAAATGTACATATTTGAGTTCATCAAATATCCCCCCACTTGAACTTTACTTGTCCCCAAGTAAACCTTAGAATAAATCTTATGAAAATGTATCCTAAAAGATATTAGGATTTATTTTTATATTTAAGCATGTATTCGTTTTGTCATAATTGCACAACCAAACACTTAACGAATTAGAAATAAAATAAAATATTTCGATAAAAGCAAATCTAATCGTTTAACTGTCCAGTCGTGACGAATATTCTATCATAAGCTTGGCAAGTATACGCATCTCCCCCACTAAAGCCAAGGAATGACAAGTCTAAAGCGATAAAAAGGGTTTGTTGGTTAAGGGTTAATCATTCTTCTTAATCTCTATCGATCTCACATTCCAGAAAAGGCGACAAAATCACAAATACATGATCGAATCCACGACCACGATACTTGCAATTGCTCAAATCATTAACTCGAATGGGCTAAAGATAGGACCAAGTAATCTTCACCAATAATATTATATCAAAAAGGGCGAAAAAATCATAAATACAGAGCCGAATCCACGACTACGATAATTAAGATTGCTCAAATCCCTAATCTCAATAAATCAAAGGTTTGGATAAAGAATGATGTAGGGTATGGATAATATTTGGGATACAAATTGGTGTAAAATGAAAAATAAACAAAACAGATAAATTAAAATCCTAAGTGTGGTAAATTACTTTCCCAACCATCCCATGAATAAGACTCATATCATTGAATAACTCACGCTTTAACACTTGAAACACACGCTTTAGGTAGACACGAATTATGCTCAACAAAATCTCAATCAAAGAATAACCTTAGTTGGCGTTCCCATAACGGCCAACTCCTATTTAATCCATAAATATAATATAAAACAAATAGTGGTGATGTCTCCCACTTAATACAAAACTTTACATAAGTTGGTTAAAACAAACTTCCAACTTTTTCTTTTTCTTTTTCTTTTCTATTTTTTTTTTTTTTTTTTTGACATCAACATATGTGTAAAATTTCACAACTTTTCTATCACTATTTTTCCGGATAATTTTTCCATACTCGTCATACTTTCAGAAATAACTGTAATAGTGAAAGTAGCAAACACACGAAAAATAAACTCAAAGTTATACAATATTTACTTTCATACCAATTGCATTGTGCAATTTCCCGACCTAACCAAAGATAATGAATTACGCACGCGAACACAGGTAATGTAAGGAAACACACATTGCCTAAAGCAATTAACCACGGATTTTAATCTACAGGGTAGGCTAAGGTGTAAGGGTGTAACGAAACATTATAACAAAGGTGTAAGAAACGAAAGGAATGGCTCTGAGGGTTTTTCTAGAGGTATCTTACTCTAAAAATGAGAGTAACAAAGGGTTTATACGGGGGTTAGCTAACCAGTGTAGTTAGTTAATATCACATAACATATAAAGGCTATTTGGGTGTAATCCTAGAAATTTACCAATTTAGACAGGTCATTCCAATTATATAGATAATACTTATTATGGTGGTCTCGAATAGTATATAAGCCAAGTTCTAAAGTTTACAAGTCACCGGCACACTCATAGATTTGTGAATTTTTATAAGTTCACAATTTTTGAAAATAAGGTTATGTGTGCAGCTATGCAACTTAGATTAAACAAAAAACATGCTAGAAAAATTTTAAATTTAAGCATATTAAGTACATATTAAGCATATTTTTGAAAAATAAGGACAAGTAAACGTTCTAATTCTCCATCCCCCCACTTAAGTTAAACAACGTCCTCGTTGTTTGTGTCAAAGGTTAAAAACTGGAAAATAAAAGAATTAGAACAGAAAAACTCCCCTGAGATTTGCTCGGTATGATCCTCCATTATTCGTATAAGAGCAAAAATCATCATTCTTGTGGATGAGAACGTTTAAGCTTCATAGATGATGTATCCACAGAAATGCAGGAATCTATAATACCATTTAGACTTTAACACACCTGAGTTAAGAAGGTTGAAACTTGCATAATACATTAGTAGTTAGAAAAAACTAAAAAAATAAATAAAACTTAAAAAATTAAACTGTAAATCATCAGGTCAGTCGATACGCCGTATCTTATGGAAGAAGATACGCCGTATCGAGCCTGGAATAAAATATGAATCAGAATAAAAGATGCGTCGCATCCTTAACCAGGGATGCGCCGCATTAAAATACTGACAGAAAGTTTTAAAGTAAAAAAAAGTAAAAATGCAGAAAATAAAATAAGATATGACCAGTGCAGGTGATGCGTCGCATCTTAGGATTGAGATGCGCCGTATCTTCTGCAGGTCTGACAGACTCGACACGGAACAGAAAAGTAAAAATTTTTCTTCCGGGTTGTCTCCCGGTTAGCACTTGTCTTTATTCCAGAGTCTTCAAGTTAGACTCACGTTCAGCTCCTTATTCTGTTCTATTGATCCCCACATGTCCGTGCACGATGTAGTTACGAATTACTTCGTCACGAACATATTCCGGCCCCAATTCAAGTACACCTTTGTAGAATCCTTTCATCTTTTGATACGGATACTCGATCCCTTTCTCAGCGTCATTTTCATCTACAAAAAGAAATGGTGTAAATTTGTAACAAAATTTGTTAAGGGCATGTTTAAACCTTGGGTGAGCACGAGCCATCATGTAAGTGATGCCGTTGCTTCCACTTTTAAAGGTGATCTTTCCTTCAAATCTTTTAGCGTTGATTTCGACCTCCTTACAAAATGGTTTCCCAACGATCGCATCACCCATCTCAACATCACGATAAGCATCCATGTTTTCCACCACGGTGAAATCTGTAACAATATTTAAATTCCCAACAAAAATAGGTACATTCATGAACATTCCAACTACGTTTTTCTCTCTATACTCAATTTTGTTTTTCATTATAGAATTATAGAAATCTTTTGACATTACATTAATTGGTAAAATAGGGAAAAAGTTGGCACTAACCTGTTTAAATCCTATCATGCAAGGAAATTGTAAATTATAAGCACAATCTACATGGATCTTTCTACCATAATCATAGAAACTAGGATATCCTTCAAATTCATCATAATTCTTAGTGTTGATCATATTGATTCTAGGCACATCCATAATTTCTCCTTCTTCAATTTCGGGTTCAAAATCCTCCATAAATTGATCATTGATTCCTATTGGTAAATTAAGATCATTTAATTCAATGTAGTCTCCACTATAGGTCTCAAGTGATTAATTGTTTACCAAGGTTTCTCCCATAAACCTAGCTTCTAGATCGAGGTCCATACGTTCTCTTAATCCTAGCACATAGACGCCTCTAATTATGCTTTTAGCAGGATTTTGGCACTTATAGACTAGTTTATTATTCCCTGCCTTTAATGAGATTTTTCTTTTAAACATATTAATCTTAGCATGGGCGGTAGACAAGAAAGGTCTTCCAAGGATTAAAGGAATCTTAACATCCTCGGGCATATCTAATATAACAAAGTCTACGGGTAAAACAAACTTCTCAATCTTAACTAGCACATTTTCAGCAATCCCTTCAGGTCGTTTTACCGTTTTATCAGCCAATTCAATAAGCAGCTTAGTTGGTGCTAATTTTCCTAGTCCTAGGGTAGTGAATGTCTTAAGGGGCATAACACTAACGCTAGCTCCTAAGTCAGCTAATACATTATTGAAAGATAAGTCATTAATTGAACAAGGTAAAGTAAAACTTCCTGGGTCCTTTTCTTTATGAGGCAAGGCACGTAAGTCGGTTGCAGAGCTCTCTTCATTCATTGTAGCCTTGATCTCCTCTTCAATCTTTGCCTTTTCTTTGAGTAACCTCCTTAAACTGATTAAAGAATTAAAGAAAAATTTGAGCTTTGCAGCATCATTACCATTCATCAATCTTCTAGGAAAAGGTATGTTAGGCGTGACTTCTTCAGTAGTGCATATGGCCTTGACATGATCTCTTGAGTTAGTTTCAGTTGAGCTTGGTAAACTTCCGTATCCCCTTTCTTGAAGAACTTTGCTCATTTGTCCGATTTGTTGTTCAAATGCTTTGATCGAAGCTCCTTGATTTCTTGTTATAGTATCCGTTGAGGCTCGGATTTCTTTGATCATAGCAGTGTTCTCTTCATGTCTTTTAGCAGCATCGGCCATAATTTGCTTTAAAGTGTCATCCAAAGTCTGCCTCCTTTCTTGATAAGTGGGATTATAGTTGTTTTTTTGATAGTATCCCGGAGTAGCTTCCCTAAATCTTCCTGAAGGTCGGAATGGTTGTCCAAATTGTGTGTAGTATGCTTCTTCAAAAGTCTCACTTTCATTCTTATTAGGGCAATCTTTAGTGTAGTGAGGTCCTTCGCACTTTTCACATCCAACTTGGGCAGCATAAACTTTCTCATCACGCTTCTTCATCTCTCTACTAATTTTATCCAATTGAGCTTGAATTGCAGCAAACCCGTCAAAATTAGTGCTGCTCTTAGATCTAGTAGAGGTTCCGTCGTGCCATTTTTGAGAATGATCAACAGCTTCTTGGATAGCTTTTCTAGCATTGGTTGCACTCATTTGAGGCACAGCTCCCTTAGCATCCAAGATTTGTCTAGTAGGCACGTCCAATCCTTGATAGAATAATATTATCTCCTGCATTGGACTTAGATAATGTTCAGGGCATTTCATCAATAAGTCTTTAAATCGTTCCCAAGCTTGATAAAGAGTTTCATCAGGCTCTTGCTTGAAACTGTTGATAGCCTCCATCTTTTTAGCAGATTTAGCAGGTGGACAATATCTTTTCAGGAATTTGCTCTTCAAATCTTCCCATGTTGTGATTGAACTAGCACGTTCATTCCTTAGCCACTTATTAGCAGCTCCTTTTAGCTAAATTGGAAAGATTCTTAGCATAAGTTGATCGTCAGAGACTCCTTCAGTAGTAAACAAATCTGCAATCTCGAGGACTTTTTCAACATGTTCATTAGCATCTTCATGTTCTGTTCCACTGAAAGCATTTTCTCTTAGCTCCTTGAGAAACTGACCCTTCAACTCAAACTTTGACTTTTCATCAAACTTCGGTCTAGCAACTCCTGAACTGTAATCAGCACGGGTTTTGTTCATGTATTCCTCCATAGTAGTGTTTTCCATCATTGTTTCTGTTTCTTCTTCCTCTTTCTCTTCAGAAAAGTAATCAAGCTCGAACGAACTTGAGATTTCAACGCTTTTTGTGTTGAAAAGCCTTTAAAGCGAATGTAAGGCTCGTTCAGGATCTTCAAAAGGTGTAATCAAGTTCTTAGTCGAACTCCTGGTCATGCACTTCCTGAAACCATCACAAAAGCATCAGTAGGGTATGTTCAAGAAAGTACTATATCAGAAAATTAACAACGAAAACGGAATACGAAAAATAAAAGTTACTGATATCTGCAAACGATGCGCCGTATCCAAAAAGTTAGATACGCCGTATCTTATTACGTTAAAATTTAATCAGACTTTTATTCAGAAAATAGATACGCCGCTTAGAATTAGAATGCGCCGTATCAGTTTTAAATTATCAAAAATCGTTTATATTTATTAAAAATAAATGCGTCGTATTAACAGAAGCTAATGCGCCGTATTTTCGTTACGTTTCAAAATACAAGATTTTTGATTCAGAAGATGCGCCGTATCGACAGGGATCGATGCGTCGTATCTGTTTAATAATTCGAAAACTGTTTTTAATTTAAATAATAAATACGCCGTATCTATGAAAACAGATGCATCGTATCGCGTTAGGGTTTAGAAAAAACTTCTTATTAAAAACAGAATACGCCGTATCTTGGGGAAAGATGCGTCGTACTCGAATTTATTAAACGCGTTGTATTTTATAAAAATTAAACGCAATACGCCGTATCTGTGAAAACAGATGCGCCGTATCGTTTGTATCAGCACAATACAACGATAGCAGAATGCAGAAAAATACAGAAAAACAAAAAAAAACAAAAAGAAACACAAATTACAGAAAATAAAAACACACAAAAACAGAAAATATGCAAATTATACAATGAATGCAATCTATCTAATATACAACGGGTTAGTGGTTAGAATAAAAAAAAAAAAAAAAAAAAAAAAAAAAAAACTAATTAAAATACTAATCAAATTAACAGATAATAACAATTCACTCCCCGGCAGCGGCGCCAAAAACTTGATGGGTGCGATGTGTCATTGCGGTTTAGCAGTATTAATGCCTACTCAAGTTTTAAATTTATATTTAGCCGACTTATCAATAACACACACACTTAACAAGCAGTGTACCCGGTCAGTATGAATATAATGGTAAGTAGAGTGTCGATCACTAAGAGTGGAACGTATTATCTAGTTATTCTAATCAGTATTTTAATATCCTAAGTTAGCTATACAACCTAATCTAACGCAAGGGGGTTCAGCCTGAGAGACTGGCACGGTTTGGTTATGATTAAATAGTAAACTAAACTAATGAGCACGAATCAGCGATTAGCACACACGTACACAGATAGATACTTGAGACAATAAGAAGACCTGTCCTGATAATTAAGTAGCTTGTCACTTGTTTTATTGCTAGTTTTATATGAAGTGTATATAATTAACCATTTCTCTTTGGCTCTAATCTTATCGGCGAGTAAACCCTTAATGATCACTTATGTCCATCCCACTATCCTAGAATATTGAGCATTTGTGATGCCCACGTTTCGTATACGCTAGAATAGATAGGCGAGGAAGGGGCATGGCGACCCAAGCAATGTTCAGCTAGACACAGAGGTTATCAATGCACTAATAAAAGTCACCAAAGACATCAACATATAAACTTTAATTAATGGGAAAGCAATTTTAAGGGGTGCGCATGATATTCCGTAGTCACATGACATCAGCCCATCAATCCTGATGAATTAAAGTGTACTAATACAATAAAACAAAACTACTTAATGAATTGAATACATGCTGGACCTTCTTACAGCTCTTGTATCTTCGTTCAGGGTGTGTCTTGTGCTGCTAATACGTCTGAATTCGTCTCTGGTTTGGTACTCGTACGTATGGTATCTTGCACACTGTCCCTTTCTCAAATTCGTCTGACCTTGGGGTATTTATAGTTTCTGTCTGAGGGTTAGATGCGGCGCATAGGATAAGTAGATGCAGCGCATTGACTTAACTTCGTATGGGGTCCAAGATTAATATATTCAGGAATATTCGTACACCGCCTTAAGATGCGGCGTAACTCCATTTCTCTATGCGGCGCATGTCCTTTGCTGTCTTAGATTGTAACTTGTGAAATCTTGATGGTGATACGCCGTATGTAAGAAGTATGTTGCGGCGTATCTAGAGCAGAATGATCTTGATCTTGTACATTTCAGTAGACTCTTAACATCTTGCTTGTTTTGCTCCATAATTAGTCCAAAATCGCCAAGTTTCACATAATACTTGTTTTTACCTGAGAATTACAAAAGTAAACATTAACGTATCAATTCTCATATATAATATAATAAAACAAGTCAAATAAATAGGATAAATGATGATAATAAAATGTACATATTTGAGTTCATCACTATGATATGTTTTCGTTCAGTTGATATGCTATGATGATATGATATGATGACTTGATATGATTTGTTCTGTTCTGTTGCTCGAGCTAACTAGCCATGCCATGTCATTGATGGCACCAATGGCATGACACTTTCTGTGGATGTGTGATTGATCCACGGCATCCCCATTTGATATGATATGATATGATATATGATCACTTCGCCATTATGATATGTGTGTATACTTGTCTAGTACAGGGTACATATATGATTTATTTTGTAGGGGGCGTATGGATGCATCCTAGGCATTTTGTTTCATTTTGGTAGTGATTGGGTTGTGCGTGCCTTGCACCCCCTCAATTCTGGGAGCTAGCTACTCCATTTTGTATTCTGGAGGTCTCCCCTCCAGGTACACATATGATTTGACGGATATGTGAGATTATGTGATTATGTGGTCTATTCGATTGTCTCGTTTAGACAGGCTTGTGGCTATTCCGTTTATTTCATTATGTGGTCTATTCGAGTGTCTCGTTTTGACAGATTCGTGGCTATTCTTATTTGATTCCTTGATTCCTTGTGATTATCTGATCCGCTGTGTCTCTTGATCTCTTACTTCATTTGACTCATTTGACTTATGATATTTGTTCAGTTGATCTTTGATCTCTCATTCTTTTGACTGATGATATTCGTTTCAGAAGGAGCTTATGTTTCCTTTTACCTATACTTATATATGTTTTGATTATTCGGTTGTTATATATATATCTGTTCACTAGGCTTTTTAAGCTCAGCCGCATTTCTTTTCCTGCGACAGGTTTTAGGTTGGAAGTTGGGTTTGAATGAAGAGTGCATAGGAGCTCTTAGTGGACAACTCTGACGATAGACACCCATTTGCTTCTGGATTATATTGGGATTTACTTTCAGTTAGGCTAGTTTGACACCATAATGTGGCACTTTGACCCTTGTTGGGCTGGGGTGTTACAATTATGGTATCAGAGCTCAGGCTTCGACTTGTAGCACATAAGTTATGGCCTGTGAAGATTTGGACCCTTAAGTTTACACTATAGGAGCCTATGGAACGACCTTTGAAAATTTTGCCTTAGGTTTCCCCTGTAGAAACTTTAGTTATGACTGGTGAGGATTGGGTAGATTATGTGATAAGGCATTGGTTAGCTATCTTTCTTCCGCACTACTCTGATTTATGCCTCTACTTTCTGTTAAGCCCTTATAAGATCATTCGTTCTGGAGATTTAGAAATTTTATATTTTAATTAGCATGATACGCAACATAAGTTTAGCGATCAAATAAGTTTAGAATGCTTTGAGAATTTTGTAGTAATGCCTTACAGGTTTCACTTTCTGAGGTTATCACATTCTTTCAAATTTCGATCCTTGATTCGTTTGTTATTCGTTTAGATACCTTTCGTTCATTCAGAGAATTCGTATTTGTATGAATCCGATGTGTTCGACACATTCTGTGGTTTCTCTTTCTATTGCTAAGCATATTAAGGTCTCCTCTTCACTGTTAGAATTTGCTATACCTAGTTCTATCTCTATGAGAAAATCTTGTGATTATACATCACGAGTATCAGAATTGTTCAGTACGTTTTGATGATATTTGAAGATAAGTTTCTTTCTGCTACTCTGTTTCCTTTGGAAATATCTGATTCGATATTATTTTGGATATGGATTGTTGACTGAGCATCGAGATGCTAACAACGGTCATATTAGATTTGTCACCTTTGGCGATTTGAGAAACTCAAAATTCTGTACCATGGTTCCCAACCTGGTAAACAATTATGATCACCTCTGCTTTGAAAACTCGTACGTTAATATCTTGCGGTTGTGAAGATACTTCGTTTGATGAAACTCGCCTCGAGAGTTATTCGGTTGTTTGAAATGTTCACGATGTATTCCTTAATGAACTACCAAGATTACCATCTGAATGTGAAGTGTTTTGATCTGGTTATGAGAATTTGTTTAGTCGTGACTCGAGGTAGAATGTGATTGCAATAAAGGCATGTGTATATGATGCAAGTATTATGACGCTTGGATAACGTGATAATAGTTACATCATATAACTGGACTTATTGGGATCATAGGATGTCTTGAGAAGTACCTGAGAACAGTAAGTTGGTTGATTCAGAAACTCTATCCGTATAAGAGCTACGTTTTGCCTAATTCTGAAACTCCGTATTGAACAACTGTAGTTGAAGGGAAATAATTGAAGGAACAGATTCTAGGAAGTGGTTTTGTCTGTTTGAGAGTGTATCTGTGTAGGATATTCACTAACAAAGAAACACAAATTTAGGGCGTGTGAATGGATCGAATAGAAGTAGATGTAGAGAGAGAAAGAGATGGAACCTCTTAGAGAGAGAAACTAGTGATATTAGATTTAATGTGAAATGAGGTCCAACCCTTCCCAAGAGTGGGAAGGGGTATTTATAGTTCTAACATATTGTGCCCCTAGCGAGCTGTGGAGAGAGCTGACAGTGGGTAAAGACCCGACCCACTCCACAATACTAATAATAACTAATCAACTAATAATATTACTGATAATCCTACGAGCTATGATGTGCTAATATTCATAGTACTCGGGGTGACCGAGTCTTCAGCAGAATATTCATATTCCTAACAATCTTCCCCTAAGGGAGGTCACCCCGGAAGTGATGTTCAGAATTCTAGCACTTTATCCTTGGATCTTGACTTCATAGCTCGTAACCATTGATTCTTCAATTTCATAGATCGTTGTGCATACAGCCGCGATCTTCAGATGACTTCTCTTTTGTCTTGGATGAACTTTGATGATTCTTTGCGAGGTATCATCCAACATATGTCTTCAAGTCATCTTTCAGCAGTATGTTTCCATGTGATGAGGTATTCTTTGAACCGTCATGCTTACTCTAATCTGGTTCATGACTTTCAGCATCAGAGTTTGCAGAAGCAGTGTTGAAGGTCTTTTCGTATGTCATGAATTCCTCGAATATGATGATGGTGTAGAGTAAACATGTGGTAATGGATTGTGTTAGTTGAGTCGACATGCTCACACTTTTCAGGATCATGATCTTCAGCTTCAGAGTTGCAGAAGCAGTGTTGAAGGTCTTTTAGATGTCATGATTTCCTTGATTATGATGACGAAGAGTGAACATGTGGTGATGGATTGGCATCTTGTTCAGCAAACAGCTACAACTGCAACCAGCTGCAACAGCAATCAGCTACAACCGCTAGGTGTTCCTGCATACGACAGTTAGCAATAAAACGTCCGGTACTTACAGGTTCGGACTTCGAGATTGTTAACAGCATAGTGTGAAAACTCTCTCCAATCCTTACCAGGACCGTTCCTAATCGAAAACCCACAGAGGGTTTTTTAAGATCGTACCGTAGTATATCAACGATTAGGTGAGTCGCTGGAGATCACTCTATGACTGTAGACTGTTTGAAACCGTCGCGATCACTAAGCGTAATCCACAGGGAATTACCGAAGTGACCTGCTTTCAGGGCTGTTTGATGTTGACCCTGGCAGGAATTTCCATTCAATCATTGAGAATTACATTTGTAAATTCTCTCATAAATGTTCTGGCAGATTGCTAAGATCTGCGTAGGACTCATAAGTTTACAACTGGTGTCCTTAAAGTTGAACTACCAGCGTAGAAATAATTCGAGTTCCTATGAGATCTTTTTATGTATCTCGTGGCTCTAGACTCTATTGTGCGTTTTGATTTGATGATCGGAGGCTGGAGAGGACTGCCACCTTTTCGATATCATCTAACTCGCAGTGAGAGAGACGGTAGAAATGTATTGAACTCCGTGACAATTGAAACAAGAGTCCTTTGAGGGACCTTGAGTGGCTAGGGAGGGTTGTGCAGCGTATCACTGGGTCCATGATACTTTGTCTTCAATGCCAGCAATCAACTTAGTGATTCTGACAGCATATGTATTGACCCGGTTTCTGCCTAAAGTGTAAGGAGGGCTTCTTTCTTTTCACCCTTTATCTTTACATTTCTTTTTCATTCTTCAACCCCTTCAGTGCTTACCGAGACTTCATTACTAGAACCTTGTTGGGTTTGTTCCAGTACTAGCTCCTTCTCAGTCGGCACTCTTCCCTTATCCACTTTTCTCCTTTTTTTTTTTAATCATACCTAAGGACTTCTACACTAACTAGTGGATTGTCCCTGGGTAGATCCCTCCGGCTCTGGCGGGATCGTGGGAACTTGAGCCTAACCTAACCATCCTTATAACTCCATACATTCATTAAAATGGTCGGTCTTTGGTGTACTTCCACGATAGCCATAAACCAAATCTTTGAAAAATCTCTCAAAGTGTTCATGATTCTGAAACACATTTTTGCAAACACTTGAGAGTTTTATATTTTTCAAATGCTCCCCCTCAACATGTGCTCGATTGATTGTTTTATAAATTTGCACATGTTAGGTAGAGCTCGCACTTTTTGAATTGATCAACTTTCAGTGAACATGACCGATTCGAGACACGCTTACATCACTGGTTAGACCAGCTTGAAATTATTACCCGTCCTGGTCAAGTTCACAGAAAGTTTCTCGAAACGGTACACTCTACTCAGACACATCCTTTTCGAGACACGCTTACATCACTGGTTAGACCAGCTTGAAATTATTACCCGGCCAGGATATGTCCTTTCGATTGATGACAATTTGTGTTTCGTCAATTCATTGGTTACGTCTGAGTCACGATCTCATGCACATGCGGTGCCAAATCCTTTTTGTCCATTTGCTCCCCCTCAATATGTGCATCGATATACGAAAGAGTTTAGCACATATGGGAGAGCCTAACGTTTAATTCCAAAACATCACATTTTCATCAGTTTTCATATTTAAATCACATTCTCTCCCCCGATCAAAAATTTCAAACCTTTTGAGATTTGTGATCCCAATTGATTTAAATAAGTTAGAAAATGTGGGAGAAAATGTGTCCAATTTAATGTAGTCTGATGATGAAACATACTATGCTCCCCCTTAAACTAAGAGGGAGATTCACTACTTATTATGCATAATTCGACAATTATGACACAAATGATATTGACCTTTTTGCGCAGATGATGTAATCACCCACTTTTCTAAGTGAGTCGGTGGTCAACATCGCTTATCCATCCACCAACAAGTACGTCCAAAAATTGTAGATCCCCACTTGGCGAGATCAGAACAAATATTGCTTTGTTTTACTGAAGGTGGTGGTGGTGATGACGGTGTTGTTGTTGTTGTTGCTGCCGATGTTGTTGTCGTGGTGAATTCTGAGCCAATCAATAGAGTATGAACGTCTGATCACATGGTTAGAGCTGGAACTGGCACATTCATATTGGCAATGGAATCTGCATAAGAATATCAACACAGATATACATACATACAGATACACTATCCCTTAATAGCTACCCTTCAGCAGCTTGCCACATTATAATGCCAAGTTCATCTTATAATCAAACCACAATCAGGGAATACGTCAGACTACTATCTAGCATGAAGAGCAATCAGCAATCATGAACATGGCAATTCACTCATATTTCATCATTCAATTCAGGATCTTAGGAACAAGATTCTAACACGATAGATATATACCTAAGGATATCCTGAGAACATATGCACTATTTCAACAACAATTATGCAGCAATCGACTAACAGAAGTCAGACAACATTTGAAACTCATTCATTCAGATCATACAAATGTCATAGGAGTATTCAAGAACATCAAACACAACTGGTTTTCTTACTTCTTTTAGGTTTTGAGTTTTGATGTATCTAGGGGATTAAACGAGGATACCAAAGTAACACAAATGAACCTTCTAGATACATAAAGCTAGGAAACTATAAGCAAATTGCACATAATGTCCTAAACTTTCTAGCAACTAACACGTTTGGCCATTTGATATAAAGTTTTAGCAAGATCCTCTTCAACTAATACCCTATTAACTACAAAACCTTTTCAAAGCGTTATGAATTAATCAAGAAACCCGTTTGATGATATAAAATTTGAATTCACTCTCCCCCTCAATCAATGACCCGTATTCTAGTTGAATATTTGTAGTCATTGATTGAATGACAAATTTTTATGCACAATCCAAGTCTAAAAGAATTTCAAGCAACACAAAATCACCAAGTGTCTTACAAATAGTTTTCAGAAGAATCACAGAATGAAAACTATTTGTATACAAAGAAGATTTCTCTTCTTTTTCAAGAAATGATGCACTGAAACGTACATCAGATCGAAGAAACATGGATTTAAAGTAATCCATGCCCAGGTGAACATCACCCAGTTGGAGGAACAGTCGTCTATTTGGCGACGTGCTTTCCCCATTTTGAGGCGCGGGTTGCTATCTAAAGTAATAGCAAGCCATTTAGACATGTTTTAACCATCCATTTTAACTTCTGCTCGAGCTTCATTTAAAGACCCGTGCCATTATTGAATGACATTTCTAAGTCCGTAAATGTTATCGATAAACAAAAGACATGCCTAGGTGAAACTATTTTTGGTCTTTTCTAATTTTTTGATTTTTATGGTTTTTCTTGGTTTTAATATTTTTCTATATACAATTTTCTGGTTCTATAATTTTCTATTTACAGTATGTTTTAAGATATGTACAAACTATATTATTCAGTTTAAGATGATGATGAAATGAATACCGAAATGAGGATACGTTCAGTATGTTGTAGAAATCTGTGGTCAATCATCTCTTAAACTTTCACCACCAAAGCTTTCGAGGCTCCTGAAAAATCGACAAAACTTGAGCCTTCCCAATGTACAGCTTTGATAGCTTCCCCCCAAACCGACAATCTTCTTACTGAGCAGATTCTAAGCTCTCTTTCAAGCTTACATAAGGTAAGTGTACAGTGGAAACCGTAGCAAACCACATCAAGTATTGCTGCTCCTTTTTAAGAATAATCATCGTGATTCTCCATCCGGGGATCCTCAAATAGATCAGCAACGAATCATCTCTCATTTGAATAATTCTTCTCACATTTCTTCCAGCTGAAGACTGAAGAAATGCCTACCAAAAGTATCCAGAGACCACTTCCCCCCAAGTAGTTGAAGAGATTCAAACAGTCTCATTGTATGAAGCCCGAAAACCCGAAGTACACACTCAATCCCATTAATGAAGTCAAAAACGTAACATCAAGATCAATTAAGACCTAGAAATCCCCTTTTCTCCCTTCAGGAAATTGCAGATGAGAATTGTTACACCAAAGTCAACTAAGTCCCGAGTGTAAGCAATTTATCCCGTGTGTAGTCGAGATGATAACACCAAGACAGTACCGTGAAAACCAAGTAAGTCCCGGATGAACACATTTCCTTTTGTAGGATACTGACTAACCAGAAGTCATCATACAATTGTGAACCTCTTTAATTATCAGAAACTGTTTCATACATATCTTCCCCCACGTAGTTGGAATAATACATCAAGACTCAAGAGTTAAAACACTGATTTTCTCTACGGTTATGACATTTGTCTTCCCGGAATAACTTCATTAAAGAAGAAGTATAAAGTTCATCATGTGTACTCGTTGTGCGTTCAGATGTATGTCTCCTTCCCCCTTGCTGGTTTTGATACCTCAGAATCAGCAACACATCTTACGCACAAATACTTGAAATCTTGTGAGAAGAACAAAATTAGCTCAAATGTATCAAGTGAGAATCAACCGCTACCGAAGCACTTTCTGACTATCTTTACCAACCCTTAAGTAGGCCATCTGAATTGATAACTGATGAAGCAAACCCGATATACCAAACTTGAAACTGAAGTAGAATTCCCCATTCTTGTGACTTGAACCTGCACTAATGTTGGAAGAACGGTGTAGAGAATTAGTGCTCCACGCAAATCTCTAAGTACTCAATACCCAACCAAGGTATGAGACATTAACACCTCTTATGATTATCCACAACGTCAACGGCGTGTGACACTGAGTACTACATCGTAACTCCTTTAAGTGATAGTTACCCCGACTGCTGGTAACTAGATAACCTAAGTCTTCAACTTAAATCTTAAGCACGAGTAAGTTATCATTGAAGGTCATGCATCCAACCAACCCCGAATTCAAGATAGAGTAAGATCATGCCTTTGAGAAAGTCAACTTCAACCCCAAATAAGTGATACCTGATCAATTCCGTAGTCACACTTAGATGCCCAACAAGTGATTGTTTGTTCGCTCACTTGTTCACACTTCTCCCCCTCAAAAATTGCATATGAGGATGCCATTTTTGATTGAACAAGTTCATATGAGGTTGATCCACTGTTCACACTTCTCCCCCTCAAAAATTGCATTCGAAATTGCATCTGATGGAAGTAGATCCACTTGATGTCTGAATGCGCGTGGAGCAAGTATGAAGCCTTTAGATAAGAGTAGTCAGAAACAAGAATATTCGTATGACCATTTCTCAACTCTCAATCACCATGTAGTTTATTCACCCTTCTCCCCCTCAAAAATTACATATGACGACCAACTGCCATTTTTGATAGACCAGGTGAATAAGAATATACTCCAATGTACGTTTATCCCCTTTGGTGACTGAATGAGCATTTGAAGAACATGAAGCTTGATGAGAATGGTCATAAATAAGAATATTCTTCTTCTTCCAAAGATAAAGCGCACTCAAGCGTACGCCTTTCTTTTCTTTGATGAACGGCGCCTGAATAGATGTCAGCAGACGCCATTGTTATTGAAGAGCGAGGCCTGAACTGATGTATTTAGACGTCATAATGTTGAAGAACGAGGCCTGCACTGATGTGTACAGATGTCATAGTTGTTGAAGTTCATTAAGCTTGAATTACTTGAACTCCTACATCATGAGTGATATCACTCTTTTCGGCACCCAAACCCAGAGTCTTTCCTTAATGTGAGTGAACGATGTACCTGCACTGACATTAAGAGTTTGTTTGCATTTATATGGGTTAGTGATATCAGCATCTCGACCATTTGGGGTTTCCTTGTCAACCTTGGTTTCGTACTTAGTGAACATCTTTCGAATAGGCATCCATCTAAGACCAACAATCTTAAAAGTTCTACCCGTTGGTATCCACCTAAGGCAAGATCTAGGAGTGTTTGGCTTCTCATGTACAGTGGAAGTCTTGTTTAGAGAAGACCTTTGTCCTACAACAATCTGCCTACCAGGTTTCTGAATATAACTCTTTGGTTCTACGGGTTCATTGTTGTTTCTAGTCTTAGAGGATTGAACCTTATTACGAGCAAGTACTTCCTTCAGGAAATTTGTTACACAATCATCATGGTTTGCCTTAAAAACACATTTCTGACAGGTCGAGCAAACAGAGTGTTTGGAATCAGAAAAAGACCTAGGATTCTTAGATTGATCTGCTACTGGATTTGCCTTAATTGGAACGCAACTACTCTTAGAAACAAGCAAATTCCTAGTCTTTCCAAGTGTGTTTTTCTTAGCATCCTCTAGGTCGTGATTTTGAACACTGTTTTTAAGTCTAACATGTTCCTTTGGTGTCACTAGTGACACACGCTTTGAACTGGTCCTAGAAGAGTTAGAGGCACTCATGTGATGAGGTTTTGCAAGAGCACATTCCTTTTCATTAGGTCTCAACTGTGAAGTGACTGGTTTTGACAAAACTTGTTTCGCATCAACTTGGGAGGCAAACGGTGGTTTTGAGTATTTTGGTCGTTCAGATCTAAACGCAGTCGGTTGTCTAACAACTGATTGGTTTCTAAGTGGTGGTTTCCCCAAGATTGATGGTTCTGCATACTTAGTGTTCACACTATTTCCTGTCGATTTTCTCAACTCGTTTTTCAATGCAGCAATTGCAAAACCCTTTTCCTGAAGTTGAGCTTTGAATTCATTAATTTTGGCAATCAAAGAGGTTGTCTGCTCTACAGTCTTAGTTTTTGCTTCTTTGATTGAGTCACACAGTTCTTTGCAATAAATTTTCAAAGTCTCATTTTCTTTAAGCAATTCAGTCACTTTATGGTCTAATTGAGCATTATTTGTTGCAATAACATCATTATCATGTTTAGCCTTAACTTCATTCATCATATCACACATCTCAGCAATACGTTTTTTCAGTTTTTTGATCGTTAAGTATTTGGCTTCTAGCTTAGCTTTCAAATCATTTATAATAAAGAATTCACGGAATTCAGGGTGTTCCGGATTTTTACATGGTAGTTTAGTTTGAAAACTTTCTTCCTTTTGTTGCATTTCAATTTCAAGAGAAATACAATGTTTTTCAAGCTGTAAAAATCTTTTTGAAAGTTCATTATAAACATCCTTTTTGTAACACCCCCAAAATTATAGCAGCGGAAGATAGATCACTGAGGTATTACTTCCTAGCACAAAGTACAAGTCATGGAAAACGACCCTTGAAAAGAGACGTTTTAAAAGTGTTTCACATTTGATACATTAAATTCTCAGAGTTTGCAAAGGTCCCAACAGTTTTCATAAAACACAATGTTTTCAAAAGATTTGCAAATGTTTTAAACATAACATAAATCTTTAAAATATAGACTCTTCAAATGTGAAAATATGCCGAGTCCTCAAAATATATCCGTGCGACTCCATCCAAGACCTTCATGCCTTTAAACCTGAGATAAAACATGCTAAAACGGTCAACACAAAGGTTGAGTGAATCCATAGAGTTTTAGTAATAAGCAGTTGATCACAATATCGTTTATAAAAGTGACTAAGCAACAAATGCAGAGTCTAGTAAGGTAATTATTGCACTAAGCTCATGACATCGACGCCTTATGTAATAAGTATGTAAGTTTGCCCCAGTGGGTGCCTTGCCAAGCACCTAGAGACCTCAAATATAGTGCATATGGTTGCCCTTGCAAGGGCAGCGGTCCAATATGGGGAGTTCAATCCCAAATAGATCTATTCACAATATTCGCGCTCACTCGCAAGTGATTAACGATTCATGATACGGGGACTTCATGGCAATAGTAGTACTTAGTGTCAATAATACATTCAGTTTAGAATACAGTTTTCAAGCAGTTGTGATCATAATAAAAGTAAGTAGCATGTATCTCCCCCACAGGGTTTGTAAATAGTTAAACAAGTAAAAGGTGGGGCTATGAACTCACCAATAATGAAGTAGCAACGGAAATCGGAGAAGTGTGCACGTCGAGAAAAACCGCAAAGATCACAAGTGACCTAGATAAAATATAACACGACTTAGGCTCGGGGATTAAAGTATAATACTTATTATTTATGACTTAACTCAGTACTTGAACTCAAAATATCACATGGTCATTTATTTAAAAGTCTTATAGCAAGACATGGGTCGAAAGACGTTTAATAAAGTTTATATGGTTTAAAAATGCAATGCTGATGGAAATTTTATAAAATTGCCGCACCAATTGGGTCGCCATTTCTAAACCGTGAAGGCTAAAATTATGAACTTTATATAGCTTAGAAAGGTATGACTCTGTAAAATATGAAAATCAAGGCCTCACATTACTGAGAACTTCAGAACATGGGTAAAATTACAAATTTACCCCTGTTGTTCTTTACAACATTTTAGAGTAATTAGCCTTTCAAATCTGACATGCATTCCTGGACCAGTTTTAGTGTGGATTTTCTATAAAAATCTCCAGGACGAATTAAGAGGTAAGGTTTTCGGGGAAATGATCCTAAGACCTGTGGCTAACTCCCAATATTTTTATTTTTTCTTAAAACCTTCTGAGTACAAAATGGTGAACGGATCTTGAAGCATCAAATCTGGGACAGACTATTGACCAATCAAAATGGCTACTTTTGTACATTTATTACCTCTAATACACATGCATGCTCAAGACCAATGATTCCTACTCTTTTATTCATCCAATAACTCAATATTTCCAGGAGATAAAAGATTATCTTTAGTTTTAACTTCAGTTTTTATAAACAAAACATTTGGAGAATCATTAACAACTAATCAAAACTCATTTTTAACCAACTCTTGCAATCACTAATCAAATCAATCCTAGCCAACTATCTAACAACCTATTTCCTATGAAAACTTGAATCAAGATCTTCCAAAATAACACATTCAAGAGTTTATTAGCTTAGATCTAGAAAAACATCTAACAATTATAAAAAGAAAATGGGATTAAACGGGATACAAGGGACTTACCAAGATCAAAGACTAGTTAATGTGCACAAGATTTTGAAGTAGGAAAACCAATGATAATGGATGAGATGGGGGTGCTATGCCACGACCAAAAAGGGGAAAAGAGGTGGGAGCAAAAGCCTTGAGAGAAAAATGAGGAGTTTATTTGGTGAGATGAAAAAGAAATGGGATAATGATTAACTTTTGCATGTATGTAGTTATAGAATGGAGTGTTGGGAGAAAAAGTATGACAAGTGTCTTATGACACTTACCTAGGCCGGCCATAAGAGAGGAGGAGGGGAGTGATGATCATTTTTATTATTTTGCACAAGTTATCTATGTTACGGAGTGATTTAAAGGCCAACGGAGCTAAACCGGTAACGTTTTATGCATAGTTTGTGAAAATAAATGTCATGAAGATACTATTTTCTAAAAAAATGTTAAATGTAACTTAAAATGACCTAATTTGATGTTTCATAAATTTCCCGAGCCTTCCGGAGTGTTATAACGTCTTTAAAGTTCAAACCGCGAGCCGAAAACGCGTAAAACGTAAAATGTGCACACTTCGCGTAGAAATGGAAAATTACATTATTCCATATGAAAACAAGTATGTGGGGATACATAAATCATATTAATGGGTAGTCTAAGCATAGCCTGACTCAAATTACAAATTTCAGTGTACGTGTCACGACGTACGCGGGCAACTTTTCCGGCAAAAGCCAATTTACTTAAAATAGCATAATAAGCAAATAAAATTAGTAAAATAATGACTTGGAAATTTCTCGGTTGTTACATTACCCATCCGTTAAAAAGGAATCATGTCCTCATGATTCAGTTTATCTTATCGGCTGACGGTGTGTCGGAAAAATAAAATGAGGGTACTTGTAGCGAATGGTTTCTAAGATAATTAGCGATGTAGTTTGATCAGTCGCCTTGGATTTCGGTGTTGAATGAGGCTGATTTTACATGGTGAAGGCAGGATAAAAGTCTGATTAGTTGTGTAATCTTAAGAAAATTCACAAATTGTTTTAAGGATATAAGTGAGAAGTCGTTTTTAATAAAACTTACCGGTGACTGCTCCCAGCATAACATGATCCCTCCAGAATTAGACATAGGTAATTAGGCTATGTATAATTGAGGAACGATAATGTAATATTCGGTTTAGTCAAGTAGTTTTATGATCTTAACTGGTTCCTTATTAAAGTTAACCTTGTCGTCAAGCTGAATCTCCTCTAGTGGAATGATGAGAGTTTCATCCGATAGGCACTTCTTCGAGTTCGAATCGTAAAATGTGTTGTGCACGCTAGTGGGCTCTTTTGGGTGGTTCAAGTCGATAAGCTACCGGTCCAGCTTTTGCCAAATTCTTGAAGGGTTCAACGTACATCGAGTTCAGTTTTCATCATTTTCCGAAACTTAGCACGTGCTTTCGTGGCGAACTTTCACGTAACTCTCTTGACGATCTTGTACTGCTTGCAGCTTGTTGTCCTGGAGTGTTGTTCCTACGCCCGATGCGTACTAGCGATTAATGTGAATGGGATTACTACAGGAGCGTACTATCAGTCGTAAGAAGTAGATTCCAATGCCTTGGGGTTAAAAATAGTTACAAGGAGTAATTAATAATACCAATGAAAGATCTTGATGAATCACAAAAATAATAATAGAATTCTGTTAATTGTAATGTTTTAGGAGCAAAGACTGCTTAAAAGGGATAGATTAGATATCTGTATGAACGAAGAAGCAAACTGTTATCAATCGATGCAAATGAAAGGGTCAATGAATCAGAACAATAATGAATGGATCAAGATGTCCATATCATTCGTACTAGTATGAGCATAGAGTGCTCGGAAGAAAATTTGATATTCATACGAACGAAGAAGCAAATGAAAGGGTGTGTAAAAGAGAGATCAATGACTCAAATTAATGCAAACAGGAGGACCATAAATCATAATAATAGTAAAGCGAAGGGATATAGAATATTAACATGAATAATCAATAAATCGAAACAACCAATAAATCGAGACAACCAACAAATCAAACCAATAATAAAAGAGGTCAATACTGAAAGATAGAATTCCAAATAAGGTTCAATAATAAACGAGACAGACAATATTCATTACGAATGTCAAATGAGAATGAATGAGGAAAATCCATAACTGAGAAGGATAATAAACATACGATTGTTGAAAGTGCGGTAAGTGAAATAGACAAGAATTAAGAAAGCAATAAGCGTAACGATACCTTAGATGAGAACAAATGAGATAGACAATAAATGTGAAGGCAAATAGTAAAGGAGAAAGACGATAAATGTCATGGAAGAGAACAAATGGTAAATGATGAAATCCATAAATATCACGAATGTTATATAAGAATAACTGGGAAAATCAATAATTTAGAAAGACAATGTGCATCTCGAATGCTAAATGAGGAGAAGAAATGAGAACGATCAATAAATAAGAAATACAAAAAGCAGCACGAATGCTAGCTGAGGGTAACAATTAATGAGAAATGCAATAAGTGACAAAGACAATAAGCATTGTGATTGCAATTGAGAATGAATGGGTATCAACAATAAATGAGAGAAGCATTACGTTGAAAACATGCATTTTAAATAGGAACAACATAAAATGAGAGAGGCATTGAGTATCACGAAAGTTGTTTGGGGTTAAATGAGAAGAAATAATAAATGGTAAAGTCAATAAATATCACGAATGTTGATTAAGTGAGATCCGCACTTGGATCCTTGAGCTTTACTCTACTCCAACGACTGTAGGTTGGCCATTGCAGCTCATTTTTGCTGACGTGTAATATCTGTCATGATGTGGCATGTGTGTCACCAATGATGAGATGCTGTGTTGGATGGGCTCTCTTGTGATAGGCTTTCATCGAGCGAGAGGAGTAGGTGCAGTAATGGTTTTCCTTCTCTTCTTCCGAGGGGTTCTTCTTCGAGTTAGTAATCTTCTGGTTTGAGTTCACACTCTATAGCCTTGTCCTCGAATGGCTTTGTCTCACTATTTGACGTTAGTATACAAGTTGGTGAAGTGGGTGTCAGAATGGTGGCAGAAAAGTTTCCAAATTATGTCCTCAGAATCGAAAGATAGTATTAAGTTAAGGTAAACATTGTTATCAAGCTTCGGTGTTACCTTCCTAGCGGCGTGATTCTTCAAAACACAAGGAGTGAAAGAGAATGGGACGTTAAAAGTCGTGTTCCGAAAATAGGGTGTTCCAAGGCGGCACATTAAAGTCATGCTCTAATCAACCGGCGTATCTTTAGGCGATGGTTTACGAGGCGATGTAGGTGTTCAAGAAGTATTAGACCAATGTTCCAACTCGTCTTCAAAGGCGAATAGTAAGATAGCCGAGGGAAATCGATAGACTGCAACGGGTTTGCATAAGACAATGATACGAAAGGTCATGAAAAGTTTTAGCGAACCACGGTATTACTCACGATGTTTGAGAAAATAAGAAGATCATTAAAATGCAAGTATAGGTATGTAATCAGGGAAAACAAGTTTTGAGCTCAAGCTTCGAAATAAGCGTAAGAGGTCGAAATCAGTCAAACATTTATATAATTAACCTTTATATAAATAATAGTGATGCTTAATAAATAAGCATAGTGATCAAAAAGTACACCAAGTGTGTATATAAATAGCATGTAAGTCGATAGAATAGCGGTGCTCCAAGAATGAGCATAAATGTTCGAGTATTTATATAATTATCCTTTATATAAATAAGAGTGTATATCATTATATTTTATATAATACCATTAGTGATGACATATAAGTAACAACATAGGCAGTCTGGTGGTACACGCGCACGGATATCGGATACGGCAATGAGAGACTCTTTAGTGAAAAATAGTTATAGTTTGGGTTTTGAAAACGACCCAGTTCTCTATAAGTGTAGCTCTGATGCCAATCTGTAACACCCCCAAAATTATAGCAGCGGAAGATAGATCACTGGGGTATTACTTCCTAGCACAAAGTACAAGTCATGGAAAACGACCCTTGAAAAGAGACGTTTTAAAAGTGTTTCACATTTGATACATTAAATTCTCAGAGTTTGCAAAGGTCCCAACAGTTTTCATAAAACACAATGTTTTCAAAAGATTTGCAAATGTTTTAAACATAACATAAATCTTTAAAATATAGACTCTTCAAATGTGAAAATATGCCGAGTCCTCAAAATATATCCGTGCGACTCCATCCAAGACCTTCATGCCTTTAAACCTAAGATAAAACATGCTAAAACGGTCAATACAAAGGTTGAGTGAATCCATAGAGTTTTAGTAATAAGTAGTTGATCACAATATCGTTTATAAAAGTGACTAAGCAACAAATGCAGAGTCTAGTAAGGTAATTATTGCACTAAGCTCATGACATCGACGCCTTATGTAATAAGTATGTAAGTTTGCCCCAGTGGGTGCCTTGCCAAGCACCTAGAGACCTCAAATATAGTGCATATGGTTGCCCATGCAAGGGCAGCGGTCCAATATGGGGAGTTCAATCCCAAATAGATCTATTCACAATATTCGCGCTCACTCGCAAGTGATTAACGATTCATGATACGGGGACTTCATGGCAATAGTAGTACTTAGTGTCAATAATACATTCAGTTTAGAATACAGTTTTCAAGCAGTTGTGATCATAATAAAAGTAAGTAGCATGTATCTCCCCCACAGGGTTTGTAAATAGTTAAACAAGTAAAAGGTGGGGCTATGAACTCACCAATAATGAAGTAGCAACGGAAATCGGAGAAGTGTGCACGTCGAGAAAAACCGCAAAGATCACAAGTGACCTAGATAAAATATAACACGACTTAGGCTCGGGGATTAAAGTATAATACTTATTATTTATGACTTAACTCAGTACTTGAACTCAAAATATCACATGGTCATTTATTTAAAAGTCTTATAGCAAGACATGGGTCGAAAGACATTTAATAAAGTTTATATGGTTTAAAAATGCAATGCTGATGGAAATTTTATAAAATTGCCGCACCAATTGGGTCGCCATTTCTAAACCGTGAAGGCTAAAATTATGAACTTTATATGCTTAGAAAGGTATGACTCTGTACAATATGAAAATCAAGGCCTCAAATTACTGAGAACTTCAGAACATGGGTAAAATTACAAATTTACACCTGTGTCTCTAGATAGTTATACTCAGCATCCAAATGGGTTTAGGAAAAAGAGTGTATCTTCTTATCTACAGGTCTAATGGACACATGGATTGGGGGAAAAGTTTTCTACAGGTCTTGGCTACAACTTTCATGTTTACACCAACCTAATGTTCTTTACAACATTTTAGAGTAATTAGCCTTTTAAATATGACATGCATTCCTGGACCAGTTTTAGTGTGGATTTTCTCTAAAAATCTCCAAGATGAATTAGGATGTAAGGTTTTCTGGGAAATGATCCTAAGACCTGTGGCTAACTCCCAATATTTTTATTTTTTCTTAAAACATTCTGAGTACAAAATGGTGAATGGATCTTGAAGCATCAAATCTGGGACAGACTATTGACCAATCAAAATGGCTACTTTTGTACATTTATTACCTCTAATACACATGCATGCTCAAGACCAATGATTCCTACTCTTTTATTCATCCAATAACTCAATATTTCCAGGAGATAAAAGATTATCTTTAGTTTTAACTTCAGTTTTTATAAACAAAACATTTGGAGAATCATTAACAACTAATCAAAACTCATTTTTAACCAACTCTTGCAATCACTAATCAAATCAATCCTAGCCAACTATCTAACAACCTATTTCCTATGAAAACTTGAATCAAGATCTTCCAAAATAACACATGCAAGAGTTTATTAGCTTAGATCTAGAAAAACATCTAACAATTATAAAAAGAAAATGGGATTAAACGGGATACAAGGGACTTACCAAGATCAAAGACTAGTTAATGTGCACAAGATTTTGAAGTAGGAAAACCAATGATAATGGATGAGATGGGGCTGCTATGCCACGACCAAAAAGGGGAAAAGAGGTGGGAGCAAAAGCCTTGAGAGAAAAATGAGGAGTTTATTTGGTGAGATGAAAAAGAAATGGGATAAGGATTAACTTTTGCATGTATGTAGTTATAGAATGGAGTGTTGGGAGAAAAAGTATGACAAGTGTCTTATGACACTTACCTAGGCCGGCCATAAGAGAGGAGGAGGGGAGTGATGATCATTTTATTATTTTGCACAAGTTATCTATGTTACGGAGTGATTTAAAGGCCAACGGAGCTAAACCGGTAACGTTTTATGCATAGTTTGTGAAAATAAATGTCATGAAGATACTATTTTCTAAAAAAAATGTTAAATGTAACTTAAAATGACCTAATTTGATGTTTCATAAATTTCCCGAGCCTTCCGGAGTGTTATAACGTCTTTAAAGTTCAAACCGCGAGCCGAAAACGCGTAAAACGTAAAATGTGCACACTTCGCGTAGAAATGAAAAATTACATTATTCCATATGAAAACAAGTATGTGGGGATACATAAGTCATATTAATGGGTAGTCTAAGCATAGCCTGACTTAAATTACAAATTTCAGTGTACGTGTCACGACGTACGCGGGCAACTTTTCCGGCAAAAGCCAATTTACTTAAAATAGCATAATAAGCAAATAAAATTAGTAAAATAATGACTTGGAAATTTCTCGGTTGTTACACTTTTCAACCATATCATTTGATTTGGAAAACTCAACCGTAGGCAAAGAACTTAACGCATTATTATGTTCAGCATACTGATAAATTTTTCCCCCCTTATGACTCATATTTGTTGAATCAGAGGTGATATTGCTATCAGTCTTTTCCAACAGATATGTGTCATAAGTAGGTTTACTTTGATCAGTATGTTGATGTTCATTAGTAAGGACATTATGTTGAACAGTTAAATGTACCTCAGCAAATGGCTCTTGGTCATTTACTGGTCCGATATCAGCATCCACAACATGTGTGATATGAGTCACATAACTGCTGCTACCGTCATGCTTGTCTGATTCTGTTCCATTTCCCACATGTTGAGCCCTTTCATCAATGAACCCCTTAACATTACTCATAAGTTGAAGTAATGTCCTTCTGAACGCGCCAACCTCGATTCCAGTGTAATTAACAAAACACTTTTCCGTCATTTGACTGTCATAGTCATAGTCCTCAGTGTATTGCGAATCAATGAACACCTGGAGTTGGTTGTTGATCACACTGAAAGCTGCTCTGGATCTAGCTTCAGAGAATTCTTCTTTGTCAAGCTGTTGTTCAAGTTGATCTAAATATAGAGTCATTTTGACTGTGAAATCATGAACATCTTGACCAAAGAGTGCTGTGAAGGCCCGTGTGTAAACCATTACGTATTCAGGTTTTTCAAACAGACCCTTGAGATGTGAGTGAAGTAATCGAAAACATTCAATGTGACTTTCCTTCTCATTTTGCGACATTAGTGACTGAATCAACTCTCACTCATGCGAACTCGGGCTTGAAGATTCCACATTAGTAATATCAGAATCACACACGTTTATTTGTTGTACAAGGTTGGAATTCATTTGTTTATCATACGTATCGTACAACCTGAGTACCTCAGATATGAAGGAATCTGAAGTAGTAGACATGACGTAAACGTGCACGGGATTTTACAATTCAATGATTTAAACCGAGAAATAGACTCTTTCGCGGGATTTTACAAAAATCAAGAATAAACCGTGAAAGGATAACGATTACTTGAATGTGTTATGATTAGTGATTGGGTAGACTTGTTGATCTGTTGTTTAGTTGTGATTTGGTTTGGTTGATGCAAGTTGTTACGGTGAAATTATGGTCTGAAACCTTCACAGCTCGATAACTTCTTTCTGGAGCGATTTCAGGCTTCGAAAGTTGGATTGAATGAATAAATCTTTTCAACATGTCCTTCTCCTCGGTCTCACGGTCGTTTTGACAGGTTGTGGGCTGAAAACGGAGTTACGGTTCAAAAGTTATAGTCGTTTGAAGTTTTGACGTAAACAGTCAACTTTGGGGATACAAACCGCAAGAGACAAACAGCAACAGACAAACAGCAACTCTGAGGATACAAACCGTAAGAGACAAGTCGCAACCCTAAGGACACAAACCGCACCAGACAAACCGCAACTTTGAGGATACAAGCCGCAAGAGACAAGCCGCAAGTCACAAGAAGACAAAGCTGTCACTGTCTTAGACAAACCGCATGACACAAACCGCACAGACAAACCACACAGACAAACCGCACAACACAAACTGCCAAACACGTCGCTTTTTACCAAATCCGGTAATAGGACAAAACGCTTCTTCGAGGTAACACAAACCGCACCTTTTACTTGTACAGAAATAAACAAACCGCAACTTAGAATTTAACTCCGAGAGACAAACCGCACCGATGAACACTTTTTTCACCAACACACGATTCACCCAAAAATCACCACACAAAGCCTAAATCTGTGATTCCAAGCACCAAACACTACTCTTATACTATCCCTAAGCTAGAAAGTACAAGATCTAACACTTTTTACCACTAAACAAAGCGCAAATTAGGAATATGAGAAAAACTCTATTCGAACCAAAAGTGCCCAAATCTACACAAATCCGTGAATATAAGCACACATGGACCTAACCTGGCTCTGATACCAATTGTAGGATATTTACTAACAAAGAAACACAATTTTGGGGCGTGTGAATGGATCGAATAGAAGTAGATGTAGAGAGAGAAAGAGATGGAACCTCTTAGAGAGAGAAACTAGTGATATTAGATTTAATGTGAAATGAGGTCCAACCCTTCCCAAGAGTGGGAAGGGGTATTTATAGTTCTAACATATTGTGCCCCTAGCGAGCTGTGGAGCGAGCTGACAGTGGGTAAAGACCCGACCCACTCCATAATACTAATAATAACTAATCTACTAATAATATTACTGATAATCCTACGAGCTATGATGTGCTAATAAGTACTCGGGGTGACCGAGTCTTCAGCTGAATATTCATATTCCTAACAATCTGTGTCGTGCTCCAGTTTGTTTGTGAAGAGGAATTATGATAGTATGAAGTTATGTATTGATTTTTGAAAGCTGAATAGTATTGTGGTTAGAACCATTATCTGTTAACTCGAATCGACGATTTGATTAATCAAATTTCTTTGTGTGAATTTTCTCAATGCTTGATTTTAGATCTGATTATTTTCAGTTTCGTGTAAAGGAGCGAGATGTTCCTAGAATTACCTTTCGTATTCATTATGGTCTTCATGAGTATTAGTGATGCCAATTGTATTGGCTACTGCTCCGACTGTTCCTATGGACTTGTTGAATCGTGTCTTTCATGAATACTTGGACAATTTGTCATAGTATGACATATTGGTATATTCAGAAACGAAAGAGAAACACGGGGATCATATTCGTATTTTGTGTTGAAATTTCTACGTCAGAAGAAGCTCTATGTAATATTTCCGAAGAGTAAATTTGGTTAGGATGAAGAATGAGAGGAGAATTTTGAAAAGCTGAAAAGAGATTTCTTTCTATTCAATAAGGAGACTTAGCTATGTATTTATGCAACACAGGAAGATTATTGGTTATGCATCAATACAGCTAGAACCGTAGGAAGTGAACTATCCGACGCATGACTTGGGAGTGATTTAACAAACATGAAGAAGCTCAGAAGAAAGACGGTGGAATATGATCTATGTTTGAAGACTTGAAGGAAGTGGTTTGATTGAAGCACACAGTTCTACTTACTCTATTCATATTAGTTGTACTATTATGAATAGAGATTTGAAGTAAAATTTTGATGAAATTGTATGAAGACGATTGTGACTACCTTGGTGGCGAAGTGTTTAACGTGTAAACAAGTTAAGAGTCAGCATCCGCGTATAAGTGGTTTTCCTTAGCTTTTGATATTCTTATGTGGGAGTGAGATAAAAACTTTCAGGAACTTTGTAACGGGATTTCCGCGCACATGATGCGTGTTGCGTGTCGTTGCGGTTTAGCAGTTTTAATGCCTAATCAAGTTTTAAATTTATATTTAGCCGACTTATCAATAACACACACACTTAACGAGCAGTGTACCCGGTCAGTATGAATATAATGGTAAGTAGAGTGTCGATCACTAAGAGTGGAACGTATTACCTAGTTATTCTAATCAGTATTTTAATATATTAAGTTAGCTATACAATCTAATCTAACGCAAGGGGGTTCAGCCTGAGAGACTGGCACGATTTGGTTGCAATTAAATAATAAACTAAACCAATAGGCACGAATCAGCAAGTAGCACACACGTACACAGATAAATACTCGAGACAATTAGAGGGCTGTCCTTATGATAAGTAGTTTGTCACTTGTTTTATTGCTAGTGTTATATGAAGTGTATAGTTCGATGCAACGCACCGAGATTAAGTCCTTTCTCGTTGGTTCTAATCTTATCGGCGAGTAAACCCTTAATGATTACTTATGACTATCCTATTTATCTTTCTCCTACTTTTTTACAGACCATAGAATACATAGGCATCTAATAAACAGGCGAGGGCAGAGGCATGGCGACCCGATCAACGCTCAGCTAGCCACAGAGGTTATCAATGCACTAATAAAAGTCACCAATGACACTAACATATAAACTTTAATTGATGAGAAAGCAGTTTTAAGGGAGTGCAACCTTTCCGTTGTCACGTTACACAAGCCACCAATCTTGATGAATTAAAGTTTACTAACACAATAAAACAAAACTACTTAATGAATTAAACACATGCAGCACCTTCTTACAGCTCTTGTATCTTTGATTTGGGTGTGTCTTGTGCTGCTGCCTTGACTGAATTCGTCCTAGGTTTCTGGTCTTCGGTCACGTATCTAATATATGTCCCTCGAATTCGTCTGGTCTTGGGGTATTTATAGTTTCTGTCTGAGGGTAAGATGCGGCGCATCTAGTAAGTAGATGCGGCGCATGTACTTAACTTCGCGTGGGGTCCAAGATTATAATATTCAGGAATATTCGTACACCGCCAGAAGATGCGGCGTATCTTCATATTTGGATGCGGCGCATGTCCTCTTGTATCTTGGATCGTATCTGGTGAAATATTGATAGTGATGCGGCGCATGTAATGAGTGAGATGCAGCGCATCTGGAGCAGAACAAGTTGGTTATTCTTCGTTGACCAAAGTTTCATATGCGGCGCATGGGATAAATCCATGCGGTGCATTCTTCAAAGTCAGGCAGTGGTCTTCATTCTCTTCATTCCAACAACCAATTCCAATCTTGATCATTTTACTCCATTTTTAGTCCATAATCGCTAAGTTTCACCAAATGCTTGTTTTTACCTGAGAATTACAAAAGTAAACGATTAAGTATCAATCCTCATACATAATATAGTAAAACAAGTCAAATTAATAGGATAAATGATAGTAATAAAATGTACTTATTTGAGTTCATCAAATATCCCCCCACTTGAACTTTACTTGTCCCCAAGTAAACCTTAGAATTAATCTTATGAAAATGTATCCTAAAAGATATTAGGATTTATTTTTATATTTAAGCATGTATTCGTCTTTTGTCATAATCACACAACTAAACACTTAACGAATTAGAAGTAGAATAAAAATATTTCGATAAAAGCAAATCTAATCGTTTAACTGTCCAGTCGCGACGAATATTCTATCATAAGCTTGGCAAGTATACACATCTCCACCACTAAAGCTAAGGAATAACAAGTCTAAAGCGGTAAAAAGGGTTTTTAGGGTTAAGGGTTAATTATTCTTATTCACTATCGATCTCAAATTCCAGAAAAGGTGACAAAATCACAAATACATGATCGAATCCACGAACACGATACTTGCAATTGCTCAAATCCTTAACTCGAATAGGCTAAAGATAGGTCCAAACTTCACCAATAATAATACATCAAAAAGGGCGACAAAATCATAAATACATAGCCGAATCCACGACTACGATACTTAAGATTGCTCAAATCCCTAATCTCAATAAATCAAAGGTTTGGTTGGATAAAGAATAATACAGGGTATGGATAACATTTGGGATATAAATTGGTGTAAAATGAAAAATAAACAAAACAAATAAATTAAAATCCTAAGTGTGGTTAATCACTATCCCAACCATCCCATGAATAAGACTCATATCATTGAATAACTCACGCTTTAACACTTGAAACACACGCTTTAGGTAGACACGAATTATACTCAACAAGATCTTAATCAAAGAATAATCCTTAGTTGACGTTCCCATAACTGCCAACTCCCATTCAATCCATAAATATATAACAACTAGTGGTGATATCGACCACTTACATAACTTTACATCGTTGGTTTATCAATCTTCCAACTTTTTTCTTTTTCTTTTTCTTTTCTATTTTTTTTTTTTTTTTTTTTTATAATAACATAAACATAGATGTGTAAAATTTCACCACATCACCAAAACAATAATTCTGGATAATTTTTCCATACTTTTCATAACTTCAGAAATAACGGTAATAGTGAAAGTAGTAAACACACGAAAAAAATAAACTCAAAGATATACAATATTTACTTTCACTCCAATTGCATTGTGCAATTTCCCGACCTAACCATAGATAATGAATTACGCACACGAACACAGGTAATGTAAGGAAACACACTTTGCCTATAGCAATTAACCAACCACGGATTCTAATCTACAGGGTAGGCTAAGGTGTAAGGGTGTAACGAAACATTTTAACAAAGGTGTAAGAAACGAAAGGAATGGCTCTGAGTGTTTTTCTAGGGGTATCTTACTCTAAAAATGAGAGTAACAAAAGGGTTTATACGGGGGTTAACTAACCAGTGTAGTTAGCTAATAACACATAACATATAAGGCTATTTGGGTGTAATCCTAGAAATTTACCAATTTAGACAAGTCATTCCAATTATATAAAATAATACTTATTATGGTGGTCTCGAATAGTATACAAGCCAAGTTCTAAAGTTTACAAGTCACCGGCACACTCATAGATTTGTGAGTTTTGAAAAATCACAATTTTTGAAAATAACGTCATGTGTGCAGCTATGCAACTTAGACTTTAAACAAAAACATGCTAAAAAAAAAATTTTAATTTTGATATATTAAGCACATTTTAAGCATATTTTGAAAAGTTTAGGACAAGTAAGTGTTAAGTGTTCTAATTCTCCAATCCCCCCACTTAAGTTAAACAACGTCCTCGTTGTTCGTATAAAAGGTTAAAAACTGGAAAATAAAAGAATTAGAACAGAAAAACTCCCCTGAGATTTGCTCGGTATGATCCTCCATTAGTAGTAGAGCAAAAATCATCTTTCTTGTGGATTAGAACGTTTAAGCTTCATAATAGATGTATCCACAGGAAATGCAGGAATCTATAATACCACCAAGGCTTCAAAACACACCTAAGATAAGAAAGGTTCAAACTTGCATAATACATTAGTAGTTAGGAAAAAATAAAACATAAAAATTAAAAATGAAAATCATCAGGTCAGTCGATGCGCCGTATCTTATGGAAGAAGATACGCCGTATCGAGCCTGGAATAAATACGGATCAGAATAAAAGATGTGCCGCATCCTTAACCAGGGATGCGCCGCATTTAAAATAAACTGATAAAAAGTTTTAAATTCGGAAATAAAAAATGCAGAAAAATAAAATAAAATAAGATATGACCATTGCAGGAGATGCGTCGCATCTCAGAATTGAGATGCGCCGTATCCTCTGCGGTCTGACTGACTCGACACATAAACAGAAAATTAAAAGATAAATCCGGGTTGTCTCCCGGTAAGCACTTGTCTTTATTCCAGAGTCTTCAAGTTAGACTCACGTTCAGCTCTTCACTTAGTTCTTGTCACGGTCCATCCTTCTTCCTTCATCCGAAAGATGTTCCCGTATAGTTCTGCGACGTTTTCTTCCGTTCGACTTAATCTAGTATAACTCTTGGTCGTCGTCGCAACATACTCTTCCTCCGGTCCCAAAGAATATTTGATGATTTTAAACTTTTCAGAAATAATCATGGGTGGCTTATTATAAGGGATTCCAAGTAGTTGACACTTTCTTTTGGTGAATTCTTCCTCGTCATTATCAACATACTTAAAATAAGGATCCTTAATCAAATAGTCATCTAGTTCATCAATTAATGACTCATTCCTATCATCTTGAATTGCCTCCCATTCTCTTTCCAATTCCCATTGTAGCCGTCGACTAAGCTTCGTGTAATCATCAAATTGTTCATGCACCCATTCCCAGAAAGTAGTATTTGTTGTTCCCTTAAGTCCTTTCAAACGTTCAATTCTACCCTTTTCTTGCAAAGCTTCCGTTTTTCGTGGGCAGTCTTCAACATTATCGTACCATTCATAATCTTCAAAGGTTACATCTTTTCCAACCCGTTTCATCCCAATAATACTTCCCCCATTACAGGTTCCGTCACTCTTATAATCACAGGTCGGCCAAACACTACTCCCATCCTTGAAAACGAAGGGTGTACAGGTGTGATTAATGTGCTCAAATTCCCATGGTTTATCCCAAACCCATGGTACTTTGTCATTCCATTCATAGTACCAGGTATTTTTGAAATCATCATAAGTCTTGAATCCTGGTAAATCTCTAGTAAGCACATCATCGTCGACTTGAAGAAGGTAGTTAAATTCCTTGAATTGCTTGCACAAGGGCGTCTCATAATCGAACACGTCAATGTCTATTCTGAATAATTCTTCAATTCCCTCATTGACTGTAGAATCATGAAGTGACGACCCATAATTGCTTTCTACTTCTTCGTCTTCACCTCTTATCCAATATACCCATAATGCATCCTTAGTAGCTCGATCCATGCTCTTATGGTTATTAAACTTACTAGCCAACCATTCTGAAAAATCAACATCTTTAGGATCGTGGTTAACGTCAAAGCAAGTCTTTTCAATCATTTTCCTCTTTATCTCCATGAACTCGTTAAATTGCTCCCTAAAACTCCGTGTCAACCATGAAGTCATAATCTGCTTGACTTCATTTGCAGGGGCAAATTTCGGACTACCATATTTAAGCTCAAGCCAATCATTGAGGGAGAGGTCCATCAATCTTACCAATCTGCCATGAAATAGTAACTCCGCCACAGCATAAATTCTGTCATCATCCAGATAGTTCTCATTTAGTCCCCAGTACTGTTCAGAATAAGGCATGTAAGAGATTTGGCTATTGCCTCCACCACAGCTTTTGTTGCTCGAGTTCATGTATGCAAGATAGAATTTCCCATCATCTTCTTCGATAGTAGTCCAGTTAAATCCTTTGGATTCAATGATAGGCCATAAGAGCAACAGTTCATCTCCAGTGTACCTCACAAATACATCATACGAGAATACCCCTTTGTCAATGTTGCATAAACGCATGAATTCCTTAAAAGCAGCTTCAAGAGGGGTCTCCCAAGAGAATAAATCTGCATCGATCATGAGCACATTGAATGAATCTGAAAGCAAGCATTCCTTAGCAAGATATCCGTAAACTGACATGTCTTCCATAGCAAAATCTGTCATCAAAGGTAAAATCATCAGTAGGATTTGTTCGCTAGAAGAGAAATTAATGAATATAGAAACGGATATAAGAATACAAATAGCTGATATCTGCAGACGATGCGCTGTATCCAAAAAGTTGGATACGCCGTATCTTATAATCGTTAAAATTAAATCAGACTTTATTCAGAAATAGATACGCCGCTTAGAAATTCGAATGCGCCGTATCAATTTTAATTATCAAAAATCGATATTTATTAAAAATTAAATGCGTCGTATTAACAAAAGTTAATGCGCCGTATCTTCGTTACGTTTCAAAATATAAGATTTTTGATTCAGAAGATGCGCCGTATCGATAAAAATCGATACGCCGTATCTGTTTAATAATTCGAAAACTGTTTTTAATTAAAATAATAGATACGCCGTATCTGCTGAAGCAGATGCGTCGTATGGCGTTAACGTTTAGAAAAATTTTTATCAAAAACAGATACGCCGTATCTTGGGGAAAAGATGCGTCGTATCGCTTTATCGCTTAGAAAAAATTTTCTTATTAAAAACAGATACGCCGTATCTTGGTAAAGATGCGTCGTATCGAATTAATTAAACGCGTTGTATTTTATAAAAAAAATTGAACGCAATACGCCGTATCTGAGGAATCAGATGCGCCGTATCGTTCGATTTAGCTCAGTACAACGATAGCAGAAAACAAAAAAAATACGAAAAATTAAAACAAATAAAAACACACGAAAATAAACACAAACAAAAGCAAACAAATAACACGCAAGAACAGAAAATATGCAAAATAGTACAATGAATGCAAATTAATCTAATACACAACAAAATTAGCGGTTAGAAAAAAAATTAAAAACCTAATTAAAATACTAATCAAATTAACAGATAATAACAATTCACTCCCCGGCAACGGCGCCAAAAACTTGATGCGTGTTGCGTGTCGTTGCGGTTTAGCAGTTTTAATGCCTAATCAAGTTTTAAATTTATATTTAGCCGACTTATCAATAACACACATACTTAACGAGCAGTGTACCCGGTCAGTATGAATATAATGGTAAGTAGAGTGTCGATCACTAAGAGTGGAACGTATTACCTAGTTATTCTAATCAGTATTTTAATATATTAAGTTAGCTATACAATCTAATCTAACGCAAGGGGGTTCAACCTGAGAGACTGGCACGATTTGGTTGCAATTAAATAATAAACTAAACCAATAGGCACGAATCAGCAAGTAGCACACACGTACACAGATAAATACTCGAGACAATAAGAGGGCTGTCCTTATGATAAGTAGTTTGTCACTTGTTTTATTGCTAGTGTTATATGAAGTGTATAGTTCGATGCAACGCACCGAGATTAAGTCCTTTCTCGTTGGTTCTAATCTTATCGGTGAGTAAACCCTTAATGATTACTTATGACTATCCTATTTATCTTTCTCCTACTTTTCTACAGACCATAGAATACATAGGCATCTAATAAACAGGCGAGGGCAGAGGCATGGCGACCCGATCAACGCTCAGCTAGCCACAGAGGTTATCAATGCACTAATAAAAGTCACCAATGACACTAACATATAAACTTTAATTGATGAGAAAGCAGTTTTAAGGGAGTGCAACCTTTTCGTTGTCACGTTACAAAAGCCACCAATCTTGATGAATTAAAGTTTACTAACACAATAAAACAAAACTACTTAATGAATTAAACACATGCAGCACCTTCTTACAGCTCTTGTATCTTTGATTTGGGTGTGTCTTGTGCTGCTGCCTTGACTGAATTCGTCCTAGGTTTCTGGTCTTCGGTCACGTATCTAATATATGTCCCTCGAATTCGTCTGGTCTTGGGGTATTTATAGTTTCTGTCTGAGGGTAAGATGCGGCGCATCTAGTAAGTAGATGCGGCGCATGTACTTAACTTCGCGTGGGGTCCAAGATTATAATATTCAGGAATATTCGTACACCGCCAGAAGATGCGGCGTATCTTCATATTTGGATGCGGCGCATGTCCTCTTGTATCTTGGATCGTATCTGGTGAAATATTGATAGTGATGCGGCGCATGTAATGAGTGAGATGCGGCGCATCTGGAGCAGAACAAGTTGGTTATTCTTCGTTGACCAAAGTTTCATATGCGGCGCATGGGATAAATCCATGCGGCGCATTCTTCAAAGTCAGGCAGTGGTCTTCATTCTCTTCATTCCAACAACCAATTCCAATCTTGATCATTTTACTCCGTTTTTAGTCCATAATCGCTAAGTTTCACCAAATGCTTGTTTTTACCTGAGAATTACAAAAGTAAACGATTAAGTATCAATCCTCATACATAATATAGTAAAACAAGTCAAATTAATAGGATAAATGATAGTAATAAAATGTACTTATTTGAGTTCATCACGGGATTTCCGCGCACATTTAGGAAGGAAAACATGAATTGAGTTGTAGTGGATCACTTGACTAGGTCGGCTCACTTGAAAGATTGGCAGAGATTTCTTTCGGTAGAAGATTATTCAAGCTACATGGCGCACCTGAAGTGATCGTGTCAGAGATTCACGTTTCTACTTCACATTCCTAGGAAGAGCTACTGAAGGCTAGATGAACCAGACTCAAGTTTAGTAATGCTTTGCACCTCCAAACTGATGGATAAGCCGAACAACTATTTGAGCTTGGAAGATGTGTTGAGTAGGAACTTGACAAGTGTTAGTTCTGGTTGTATTTTGCTCACTAAGTTTGATGGCATGAAAGTGACGAGGGGTTCTTTCAAATCTTTGTATAAATGGAAGAGTAGAGCACCTTTTAGTAGAATTAGGTCGGGGAGCTGTTTATTAAAGGTCCGGAGTTGATTACAATGACTAATGGATTAGTTATCATTGTGGAAGAGAAACTTTGAAATTTTAGACCGAGAATTTGTGTGTTCCGTATGATGTCCTTGTACAGCAGTGCTAGACGTTTTAGCATATAAGGAAAATTTAGTTCAGGATATGTTAGTCCTTATGTTCATTCTTATCCGTACGATTAGCCTACCTATTCCATTATGCTTCTGATACGTTTTGATATTCCGATATGTGCTTAGTTGATCGTCAGTACGATAATGCTACCACTCTTTACGAAACTCTCGATACGTTTGATAATTCGATAAGTGCTTCTCTGCTCATTAGTAAGTTCCCATAATCTGTACTAAATCTGGATAGAGTTGATGAAGTTTTATCGTTTAGCACTACCTCCGTATTTTCCTTGTGTGTATATGTGTTTCATGTATCTCTTTGTGAGATTACAACTGTCATCTGCTACATATTTGTTTCGTATTCGTTGGATTTATTGGATCAGTTTTGTTATAATTTGTGTTCTGTGGAAAGCCTGGGGCTATCTTAGTTTGTCGGGATCGGGTCATGAGAAATAAAACTATTCCGTTTGTGAAGATGCTTTTGGAAAGACCTCTCCGAGCGTGAGGCTAGTTATTGTCATTTCTTTTCGTGATTAATATGTCTCCGTCTAACTTTTGCGACTTCAAATTTTTAGGACGAAATTTTTCTTTTTAGAGGGGAAGAATTATAACAACCTGAAATCCGGACTAACATTTTTCATTAGATTTTGAACTTAACCTAAGTCCTGATAAATGAATGAGTTATGCTAAACTATACATTATGAAGAAAAATGCAAAATATGAATTATATCCTAAGTATATTTAAATTGAAACGTACTAGGGCATAATGGACTCCTACACGTTTTGTCTAGCTTTTCAAAACCGAATATATGTTGCAAAAAGTTCTTATGTTACATTTGAACCGACTTATAGCTATTGGTAAATATGGTACGCGGTTTAAATAAATAGATAATACCGAATCAAGTTGAAAGTTAGAATATTTTTTTTGTTTCCTGGTTTCTCTTAACTTCACATATTTTATTAGTTGTGATCCACTCCATTCGCTTCTTCAAAACCGTATACCTCACCTTGTTACTCTACTTTACACCGAATGAAAACACACACCCTTAATCCCTTATGTTGCTGCCAAGAAGAGAGAAGAACGAAGCAAGAAAAAGACCAAGGTTTTGTGTAAGAATCGTTGGAGTGTTTGGCGTATTGATCCGAGCCCTATGCATGTCCTACTCATTTTTTTCAGTCAACCAAGGTATTTTGTTTTCCCTTGTTTTCTTTTGTTATTCAATCGACACTTATACCTGTATTAACAAGACTAATAACATGCCAACCAATCACCAAGAATCATGTTGGATATACCTTTGTTGGCCTCGTTAATAATCACACATAAAATCATAAGTTATACGCCTATATGTGATTGTTTGTGTCGTGTGATTGTGAACTGATTTGGTGTAGTTTAGGTCAGCCCTAAATCGACATAGAATGCACCTAAACAAGCCCTAAAAATCTGTATTGAATGATCATTAATGAGCTTCTACAATTGAAAACCCTAGGCGTTAGATTTAGGGTTAGCGAGGGGATAAAAATTATGATTTTATGTGATTAGGTTTTGATTGCTAAAACGTATGAAAGTGTGTATACATGCATGGTTAAACCAATCTAAGTTTAAACATCTGATATAGCAATGTTAAAAAGCATGTCTTATGGAATATATAGCCCTCGTGTACGTTGGTATAAAGTAAACATGTTATATGATGGTTTAAATGGGTTTTGAAATGGGACTGTTTTGTAATCTGAATATGTGTGCTTGATAACGTGAGTTTCTTAAGCTTTTAATTCTATATTTTTGCATGAAAACTTAGATTAATGTCCTATTTAAGTTTTCCAATTGGTTTGGAGTGAATTGGAGTTGTATTGGTCGCGTTTTTGAATTTTATGGGATCATGTGTCAAACCTGAGTTATGGGAACTTAAAAATCAGTTGATGTTTTTGATTATTCATTTTCAAACCACAAGGAACTGAGAGCCCTCCTTTTAGAGGGGTGATATTTATGTTATGTGTCAGTTCCTGGAAATTTTGTGGATTTTTCTTAATTGTTGAAATGGATTAATGAAAGGCAAACTTTCTGTGTGTATCTGCAGTTAACTTTTTGAACAGGTCTGGAAATATGATTTTTAAAAAAGTACTTGTGCTTAGTAGTAAAATCTATAAAAATTGGTAAAGGTACTTAAAATGATATGGGAATCACTGAGAATTATTTCAAAATTTTTGGATCTTAATTGGCAGGCATGAAAAATCAGAAGAAACTGGTACAAAAATTACAATAGAAACTCTAAGTTGTTAACTACAAGCCCTAAACCCAATTTGATACACATAAACCCTAATTTAGAATTAATTAATGTAAAATGCATTGGAAACTCTAAGTTTAAATATGTGTCATAACTAAACCCTAAACTTAACCCATTATCATTTGTAACCATAATTTGACTAATTATGGAAAGTTACTAATTACGGAAAGTTACTAATTATGGAAAGTTACTAATTACATAAAGTTACTAATTATGGAAAGTTACTAATTACGGAAAGTTACTAATTATGGAAAGTTGCTAATTATAAAAAGTTACTAAATTTGGAAAGTTACTAAATTTAAGGTTACTAAATATTGAAAGTTGTTATAATTAGTTGGGAACCCTGAATATGTAAATCTGAACAACAATATGTACTGAATCAGTAATAACTTATGAGATGGTTCTTAAATAATAAGATGATCATTAATTCGTGTAGATTCGCTGAAGAAGAAGTAACTTTCGATCCTTGTGTTTCTGATATAGTTTCCTTTGCGGTTTGAGGTACACATATTCTATCCCTTTTCAGTAGGGATTTCTCATGACTTCTTGATCCTTGACTTTGATCATTTGCTCTGTTATGATTCCGTTTGATACGATTCGGTTGATATGATCCCTTGCAATGATTCCCTTGTTATGATCCTTTGGATTGATATTCGTTTTTACTATTCGTGGATGTGATATTCGTTTGTGATGAGTGGCCTTTTACTCATCATTTTATACCCGAAAAACCCCACAAAAACGACCAAAAACACCCAAATGGACAATATATTGTTGCATATATCCTTGGATTGTGTTTTATGTGTTTCAGGTACAAAAGGATTGAAAACGAGACAAATATGGACAAAACCGAGCGTGATATGGAAAAGAGCCGAAAACCAAAGCCGGAAAAGACATTTATTTATTCGGATAAAATTCAAGCTCGAAAATCCCAATTGGCCCTTGGATTATTTTTAATTGGCAATATTGGTCCCTTGTTCAACTTTGAAAGATTAACAGATTTGGTCCTTGAAGTTTCAACAATTACACTTTTGGTCCTTATTAATTTAGCCAAATCCCATTTACCCTATACCAAAATACCATCCGGATCCATGATTTATCCCATTAACCCAACAAAACCCCACAAGCCCAACTACTAAAAGCCCATCCCTAGTATTTAACCTAATACCCCGGTCAAAGGATGGTCAAACCCAACATCACCCTCTTTTATAATACGGTTCGAACAATAAACCCAGTCAAACTCCTTAATCCCTATTCATCATCTTCTTAAAACAATTAACCCGCCTAAGCACCCTAATCACCCAACCAGTCACCATCACCTCCCACTACCATCCAAGAACCATCCCACATGGGTGTGTTTCCCCCACTCCACCTCATCAATCCGTGGACAAAAAGTATAATCAACGGTTATCATAAAAAGTTGTGGAGAGCAAGAATCATCCAAGGGTCAAGATTAAAGCACAAGCAGCACGAAGGGAACACACTCACACGAAAAACACACTCAGAAAATTAGGGTTTTGTATTTTTTAGTATAAATAGAAGATAGGGTAGCAGTAGTTATCCAGGTTTATTTTTTAGCTTAAAATTAGGTACTTTTTTCTTTTATTGTTATTTATCTTGTTTTTTTTTTCAGTAATGTAATTTTAATTTTAGTTAATGCAAATTTAATTTTTCTTGTTTTTATTATCTTGGTCACAATTTTATTTTACTGTTCACTGGCACCTTGGTTAAGTTTGATTTATATTATTCTAGTCTAGTTAAGTGGTTTGAGGTTCCTGCTATGCTTATTCCACAGATTTTATAAGTTCTAGTAGATTTACCTTTAAATATACTCCCTGTCTGTTCAATTATGCTTTTATGAATTCATTGCTTGTTCTTGTTGTTTTTAGGTTCAGAGTAGTGTATCAAAGAGGTTTTCAAAGGTTGGATAGATTGCATTAGGACTAGATTTTAGTTCTAATTGTTATCAGTTGTCTGCACTTTTCCTAGATCAGTCCCTTATAGCCTTTTTTCAATCTTAGTTTTAAACTAGTTAAAGTAGGATTAGATTTCTAATTTTTGTTTTATAAGTAGCTTATAGGTTAGACTTCATGTGTTTCAGCTTATATTTAGATTTTCAGCTTATTTGGTTGGTTATTTTAAGCCTGCAAAGTCATATCAGTAACTTAATTATGCCCTGCACAGCCATTATTTTTTGCTTTTCCTCCTTTTTGCAGCCCCTTTGGTAATTTTCGATTCATTCTATATCAGTAGTTATAAGCTAAAAATTGGTATTAATAGAGTTGGGATGGTCATCTTGTTAGTTTTTATTTTATGAATTTTTTTTCAAGTAGCTTATAGTAGCTTTTTCTAGGCTTGAAACAGCCACTTTTTCCCCTGCACCCTTTTTAAGATCAGCAGACCCTTATGGTCTTGTGGCTTATTCTGTGCTCATCAGCTTATTTCAACTGCTTACATAGATTAATATAGCTCCATTAGATCCCTTTTAGTCCCTCATAGCTTATTTAGCCTCTAACTTTTAGCTTGTAGCTTATTAAGTAGCTTGTTAGTTTTCAAAAATTTCCTTTTAAGCTTTCTAACATCAACTGCTCTTAGTTTCTTCTTGCAATGAGCTTATTTGAGCTTTTCCAAAAAGTTGACTTCACAAAAGTTGCTATTTTTTTGCTTATATAAAAGTTTGTTTTTAAATTTTTCCAAAAAAATAAATGTTGCAAAAAAATGCCATGTCTGGGGTTCGAACCCCAAACCTCTAGCATACACACACAACAGCCAAACCATCTGCCCTAGGGACTTTTTCATTCACTTCATGCACAATTTAATACTTAACCACTATTTTCTTCTATTACTTATTGAAACTGAATTGCTTAAATCTGCTTATTCTTCACAGCTTTTTCCTCCTTTTTATTTTTCTTAAGTTCCTTTGAATATCAGTAAATTTTTATAAATTTTTTATATTTTTATGAACAGTTTTAATATTTTTAAACATTTAATTTCTTCAATTTAGTTTTTAATTCGTATTTAATTATTAAAAAGTCAAAAAAATATAATTCTTTTTTTTCAAAATTTTCTTTTGTCATTTAGGACGTAGGAAAATTATTTTGGTACCCGTAGGTTCATTTTTCATAGATTGTTACGTTTATGCACGTTTTTAGTTTTCCGGTTACGTTATTTTATTTTCGTTTTCGTAGGTATTAGTAACCCAATCAACCCTCATTATTTCAAGCATTTTAATTCCGAACCTCAAATGATATCCTCAATTTCACACCTCGTTGGGACTCCGACCCGGGTACACGCTTATCCGGTTTATTACAATTGATTGTTGCGTCGAGTGTCGCGAGTTGACTTTTCTTCGTGAGAGGTTTGACTTGTGACATACTTTGACCATCGATCAGTTTGCTATCCATTTGCAATGATATGTTTCCGTTCAGTTGATATGCTCTGATTAGGTATGATATGATGACTTGATATGATATGATATGATTTGTTCTGTTCTATTGCCCGAGCCAACTAGCCATGGAGGTACCATGGCCATGTCATTGATGGTACCAATAGCATGACACTTTTTGTGGAGGTGTGATTGATCCACGGCGTCCCCATTTGATATGATATGATATGATATGTGATCACTTGGCCATTATAATATGTGTGTATACTTGTTTAGTACAGGGTACATATATGATTTGTTTTGTAGGGGGCGTATGGATGCATCATAGCCATTTTGTTTCGTTTTGGTAGTGATTGGGTTGTGCATGCCTTGCACCCCCTCACTTCTGGGAGCTAGCTACTCCATTTGTTATTCTGGAGGTCTCCCCTCCAGGTACACATATGATTTGACGGATATGTGAGATTATCTGATTATGTGGTCTATTCGAGTGTCTCGTTTAGACAGATTCGTGGCTATTCTTATTTGATTCCTTGATTCCTTGTGATTATCTGATCTGTTGTGTCTCTTTATCTCTTACTGCATTGACTCATTTGACTTATGATATTTGTTCAGTTGATCTTTGATCTCTCATTCTTTTGACAAATGATATTCATTTCTGCAGGAGCTTATGTTTCCTTTTACCTATACTTATATATGTGTCACAACTCGTAAATTCTGGTCATTTCTCGAACTTTTCAAATTTACTATTCATCAGTTACTATTCACCAAACACTATTCATCATTTCACTATTCATCATTTTTGGAGTCGATTAGTGATATTGAGATGTTTTTCAGAAATTTTACTATTCATCAAACACTATTCACTCCCGGAGAAAGTTTGTCATTCATGCGTGAGTTTGCATCATTTCAGTATACGTACGGTTATCTATCTAATAAACGTTATTCCATGAGCTATTATTTTGAATAATTGATCCGACAATCCCGACTATGATCCTAATATATTTTTATATTCATTTCAGTAATATAAAAGTTATAATATTAATTTACCCGACGTTTTGAATTTATTTGATATACGTATTGTTAAACGTTTATAACTACGACGGTTTTCTTAATTTCAATACGACAACTATTTATTCACCCTATACCCGCGAGAAATGTGATTTTATAATTTTTACGACTTTCATATATCTTATTTTGTTCCGTTAAAATTTATTTTTAACAAACACAGTAACCAAAACTTACAACGTAACACGTTATATACACTAAATGACTAACAATACACTTAATACTACACAAAATACACAAGTATCTACTCTAAAAACACCATGGTCGACATTTTAATCAAGATTTGCAAGACTTTCACTTTCAATTGACAACTTAATCACCATTTTGCCATTAACTTAGATATTTGCAAGACTTAAACACATAATACATACACTTATTCATTATATAGAATCAAAAAGCAATTTTCTTTCCTTCTTTCCTCCCTAGTTCACGGCAAGACATCAAGAACACAAGGAAGAACAATTTTTCAATAATCAAGCCATAAACTAGTTGTTTATATAACCCTTGTTAAGGTTTTGAAATAAAAACCTCAAGGTATTTAACCTAATCATCTCCAAACCCTTCAATAATTATCAAGTAAGTTTCAAGTAATGTTTTTCATAATTTTATACTTTCATATTCATGATAACATGTTGTATTTTCTATTATAATAGCATACATGCAAGTATAAATGTTAAAGATACCATTTTTACAAGTATAATTGTTTTTATGAACATATAATGAACCTATGATCATCCCTTTGTAATCCTACAAGTTTTATGAATATTAGGAACCCATGACACCCTAAGAAGGTGTATGGTAAGATTAGACTAGCTTGTGGTGTATTGAAGTGGTTTAAACATAAACTAGAAACTAGAAAAGTGATTTTTACACAAGTATAAATAGGTTCTGTCCCATTTTGTAAATTCCAGAAAAATTCAGGGGCTGTGGTGAAATTTTGTTTTCATATTCAGAAAATACTTTCAAAAAACGAAACCGTAGCCGCCGGAATCACTAAAAGATCATTTACGATGAGAAAGTTATGCTAAAAACGAGTTTACGACGACAATTATTATTTTCAGAAAATACCTTGCTGTCCCACGTTTTTCAAGGGCAAATCTGAGGCATAAAACTTGAACTAGCCGTCCCGACTTATCAAAAATATGTTAATATGTTATCCCACGATTCCGGGGATATAAAGAACGTAGAAAACGAGCTTATAACGAAAAAGATACAAGCGTTTGAAATTAGACGATTTTAACTATTTTCCTTCAGCACTATTATTATTATTTTGCCGCAGAAACTGTCTTTACGAGGTGCCATTTTCTCGACTGTTTTTCTCTATGATCGGATCAGTTTGAGTCCGAGCCGTAGTTAAGTAAAATCAAGTACTCCCAGCAGGCTTTCCAAATCAATTGGCCGTTTGTCCATTGGACTTATAACGGAAAAGATATACACGTTTGAAATCCGACGAAACTTATATAATTTTTACAGCTTTTACTATAATAGAATTTTCTAAGTGTTGAACACTATATTTTCAAGTAACGACATTGGAAGCAATATTTCTTACCCATCGAGGCGCGTATGATTAAAAGTCAAATGAGACGAGATCTAGATATTGTTACAAGGTTTTCAAAAACGCCGAGTTTGAACATTAACACCTAACGTACTATAATTCCCTACTAGTTTTATAAAGATATTTGGACATATTTTTCCTAAGTTATGAAAAGTGTTAAACTACGCCGAAACCCTTATATTCACTAATGGAACACTAAACGAGGATCATAAAGTATCATTTCAACGTATTTACATGAGAAGTAGTGTATAACTTAATGAGACGATAACAATATACTTTTCAACGATAAACGTTATTTTTCAAAAACGACAAGTGGTATCGATAACGTACGTATACGCATGTGTAGCATTGTTTCATTTCTTACATTAGCATCATCTCATTCATAATAGGTTGCGGTTAGGGAATCGAGCCTATTTCTGTTCAGTCACTAGCATTATTATAGCTGTTGCATCAGGTGAGTTTTCATAGCCCCGCTTTTACTCTTTTACTACTCGTTTTAAACTATTTGGGGGAGATACATGCACAAATACTTGCTTTAATACTTGAACGTTTATACTTTTATACTACGCTAAGCTTTTAGTACTTTTAGCAAAACTACGATATGTGCCTTAATGTGTAAATCTTGATTGTGTATTCTTGAGCAATGTAATATCTTTGGGAATTGGCACCCAGTGGGCTCTTATCTTTGGGAAATGACACCCAGTAATCTGATACCTTTGGGAAATGGCACCCAGTAGTCTAATATCTTTGGGAAATGACACCCAGTGGTCTTTAATCTTTGAGCAGTGGAATGTACACATATTGTATACACATATGTTTTAATCATACTATATATTAGCAGTGGGTTGTGAACACACAGGTTGCAGGTTTTGTATGGGCGGGATTTGCAACTGAGTGGATTTACGATGCCTTTGCTGTGTGATCATTTTCTATAGGCTTTATTCGTTAAACAAACTCTATGAACTCACCAACCTTTGTGTTGACACTTTTAAGCATGTTTATCTCAGGTTAGTAAGGCGATAGCAGATGCTTGGAGCAGAGAGTCTTAGGGCACGTTTTTCTGAAGACTTTTGCTTTTATCATTTACCATTCGATATACTTTAAAAACTTATGTACTATTCTACTTTGGGATCCTTTGCTTGTAAACTATGACTTTTATCTATTCGAATGGTAACTTTTCAAAACGTCTCATTTAGAGGTCGTTTTCTATATCTTGTACTTTGTGCCCTGAAGTAGCATCCCAATGACACTATCGTTCCGCTGCGATAATTTGGGGGTGTTACAGATTGGTATCAAAGCATTGGTTATAGAGAACTAGGTTGCTTTTAGAGCCTAGACTATAACTACATACATTTAGACTCTCCTCCCTATCGCCTTGCACTTTTCATACACGTACGCTTGCTGATAACTTTTCGTCTAGACCTACGCTATTAGATATTTTATGGTACTGATGGGGAAGTCCCAAAATCTAGTCGAGTCATCAGAAATATGGAGCTCGGTAATAACTGATTATTTAACTTGATCTTGTGACAGTTCTTGTTTGATGAGACATGAGACCGAGTTAAATAAAGGTTATTAGTTAGCTGTAGAGATTTGATGATTTGCCCGAGGATGGGGGTTCTCTTGAGGATACTCTTGAGAAACCGTTAGAAACTAGACTTCCCAGTGACTTTAGCACCTAAGGGAGAATCCTTTGTACTGAGCATGACATTCCCTAGATACCCATTTAAGCAATGTCTACCACTGAGATATGTGTGCCTGGTGATATGTACACCTGTGAAAGGAAACATTTATAATTGTGGTGGCCAACATAATTATAAGTGCTTCACGACCCACGTGTACATGTGACTATGCTTACGTAGATCGGTGTTGGCACAACTTAGGAAACAACTGGTGGCGTGGTATTATGCATGAGGATGTTAAGTATAGACTTTGGATAATCAACGGTTTTCCCTCATCTCTGACGTTCACTAAATGTCCTTCCTCGCAGAAAATCATGGCACCAAGGAGAGTGACTCGTAGTTCTGGCCGAGGAGGCGCAACACCAAGAGGTGGAAGGACTGGTGGACGTGGAGGAAGAGGAGGTGATAGCGGCATAGGTAATGACAGTAATGACGACGGGAATCCTGATTTCTCCACCATTATCGCTCAACAGCTACAGAACTTGCTTCCCACTATAGTCACCCAGGTTTGTTAGGAATATAAATATTCAGATGAAGGCTCGGTCACCCCGAGCATCTAATTAGCATTTCTATAGCTCGTAGGCTTATCTATATTATCTTAATATTATTAGTATTAGTATTAGTATTAGTCGTATCTATATTTGTGGAGTGGGTCGGGGCTTTCCCCACTGTCAGCTCGCTCCACAGTCCGCTAGGGACATAATATGTAGTAGTATATATATCCCTTCCCACACATGGGAAGGGTTGGACCTTTACAATCTAATACATTACATGTTTCTTTCTCTCACTAAAGGCTCCCAAAACTCTCCTACTTCTCTCTAAAACTCTTACATATTCGATCCACATACAAGCCTCTCAAGAGTGTTTCTTGCTTAGTGAATACCCTACAATTGGTATCAAGAGCCATGGTTAGGTCCATGAGAGTTGGTATTCACGAATTTGTGTAGTTTGTGAGGTGTTTATACTTGGGTCGATTTGTAGTTTTCAAGATCTTTCTTGTTCGGTTTGTAGTTTTCAAGATCTTTCTTGTTCGGTTTAATTAGTTGCACACGGTTCATTTTGTGTTTTTGTTTAGTGATTAGAGGTTGTTTTATACTGGATTTGTGTAGTTCTTTAAGTTTTTTCTTGGTTAGATTTGTTTAGATTTGTAGTTTTTAAGGTTTTAGTTCGGTTTGTTCAAGTAGCATAAATTTCATCATTGTACTTTGTTTAGTGTTTAGAAGTTGGTTTTCTTTGTACTTTCTAGCTTAAGAATAGTATTAGAGTGGTATTTAGTGCTTGGATTCACAGATCTAAGAACGGTGTGGTGATTTTGAGAAAATTCGTGGGTTGTAGTTGGGTTGTTCTTGGCAGCGGTTTGTCCATTTTGGTCGACTTTTGGACTCGGTTTGTGTCAATCTTGGACACGGTTTGTCCTTTTTACCCGTTTAGGCAAAAGGACAAAAGGCAGTGATAGTGACGTGCCTGGGAGTTTGTGCCTACTCGGTTTGTCCCTGCTGCGCGTACTCGGTTTGTCCCTGCTGTGCATACTCGGTTTGTGTAGACTCGGTTTGTCTCTAAGAATTTACTCGGTTTGTGTAAATTTACTCGGTTTGTGTAGACTCGGTTTGTCTCTAAGAATTTACTCGGTTTGTGTAAATTTACTAGATTTGTGTCTACTCGGTTTGTCCCAACTGTGTGTACTCGGTTTGTGTAGACTCGGTTTGTCTCCGAAGAAGGTACTCGGTTTGTGTCTACTCGGTTTGTCTCAGCCACGTAGACTCGGTTTGTCTCAGTTGAATCTACTCGGTTTGTCTTTCAGACTTGTATGCAGTTTGTGTCTTGGTGATTTTAGTAATTCCCGCGAAAGATTCAATTTCTCGGTTAAATCACAAGTTCTGTAAAATCCCGTATTCACTATGACAACTAACTCAGACTCCCTTATTTCGGAGGTTCTCAAACTGTACGATGTTATCAAGGATCATGGGAACTATAATTTCACATCTATAACAGAAACAAATGATACTGATTCTGATGGAACTGATGAGTCACATTCGCGGTCACACATGGATGAATGCCTTCAGGTTATGCAGTTGGCTAATGATAAGGACAGTCAAGTAGCATGCTTCAGTTCACTTTTATCACACATTAAGGTTTTGTTTGGTAAACCTGAATACGTGATGGGGTACAAACGGGCTTTCGCTTCACTCTTTGGTCAGGAACTTGGTGATTTCACAGTCATGATGACATTATATCTGGATCAACTAGAACTAGAGCTGGTCAAGGAAGAATATTCTGAAGATAAATCCAGAGCGGCTCTCAATGTGATCAACAATCAACTCCAAGTGTTCATCAACTCTCAATACACTATGGATTATGATTATGACTGCCAAGTGACTAAAGAATGCTTTGCTAAATATACTGGGTCAGAAGTTGAAATGTACAAAACGACACTGCTACTGTTGATAAGAGATGTTCAGGGGTTCATTGAGGAAAAAGGTGAACTGGGTAGGAATGGAACTATATCTGACAAGACGGATGATGGTGTCAACACAGGAAGTGACTTTACAAGATGTGAGAAGGAATCATACGAACCTGAAAAACACCAAGCACAGACCACTGTGGTACATCTGTCTCATCTAGATAATACGGTTTCTAATGAAAGTGTGCATGATAATTCGTCGGATTCCTTGCCTACGGCTGAGTCTTTCAAATCACCTGATATGATTGAAAAAAGGGTTTACAATGAACTTTTAAAAGGATTTTCAAAACTTGAAAAACATTGTGTTGATCTTGAAATTTCAATGCAACAATTAAAAGAAAAGTTCCAAATTAACCTTCCATCAAAAAATCCGGAATTACCTGACTTTCGGGAATTTTTCATGATAAATGAGTTGAAAGATCAGCTGGTGGCCAAGAACGCGACTATTAAAATGTTAAGGACCAAACTAAATGAATTGCAAGAAAAGATCAATGATGATAAAACCTCACATGACGCAAACACTGTTGAGTTACAGGCTGATAATGATCACCTTCAAACACAAAACCTTAGGAAAAGTGTCTCATTAGCTTCTCGTAGGAATGAGGTAAAAAAGTCGACCAAGAACAGGGTGAATCCTAAGTTTGTCAAATCACCAGTCTTGGGAACACCTTCTCCAAGGCGTGCTCCCCAAGTTGGTGAGACTAAGAGTTTGCCTAAATCAGTCACTTCACAACCTAGACATAAGGGAACATTAGCTAAGAGTCATTTTCAGGATAAGTCTCATATAGCACCAACAAAGGAAGATAATGATCATGTCACTGCATCCATTACGTCGACAAATAGTCACCATAGGCCTGTAGAATTAATGAAGCACCCTAGGAAGCCTAATAGTTCTAGTGCAGAAAAACGAGAAACTTTCTCTCGTAGAAACACTAAGGTGCCTCAGAAACAGAGCATATTTAGATCGTGCCTAAAATGGTTGCCGACTGGTAGATTATTTAAGAAAGTTGGTTGTCAGTGGGTACCTACTGACACGGAGAATGCCTCTATGTATGTCTGCAAGAAATCACAGAAACAGGATCCCATAGTCACTAACCAATACATATGCAATCAAAATATTTATGATAGTGCAGGGAGACGGTTTCCGCGTGCAGCTACTCTCACAGAATGCATCATGAAGAAACTCAAGGTGTGGCTACCAAAGGGGAGATCAACTTCCAAAGAGGAGGTTAAGAAAACACACCTGTGATGCAAGGTGACAATGACTTTTGAACATCTCAGTTCAAAACTCGTACTGTTCTGATGAAAAGATTCTCATGTATCCTTTTTCATTTGCTTGTTGTGTATAGTATCTCATTGTTTATAGGTGCATATGTTGTGTGTATATAGTCATATGAATAAGGAGAGGCATGTCTTCTGGATATCGATAACATTTACGATCCTAGAAATGTCATTCAATAATGACACGGGGTTTTAAATGAAGCTCGAACAGAAGTTGTTCCTTATAAGTAAATCATGTCTCTAAGGTTTGCTATTACTTTAGATAGCAACCCGCGTTCCCAGGTGAAGACAGTTCGTCATGTTGATGACAACTATTCTTCAAAGGTGATGTTCACCTGAGCATGGATTACTTTATATTCATGTTCATTCATTGTTATCACCAAGTAATAAATTGCTGCTCAATCAATCAATGTCTACATTTCTGTACAGAAGGTTAGTCATTGATTGAGGGGGAGAGTTACAGCAATTTAAACTTGCCTATGAGCCAAATCTATAGCAACTGTTTGGGCTATCACTATGAGTTTGGGAATTCTGTGAGTTGAGATCACTATGAGTTTGGGAATTCTGTGAGTTGAGTTTGAAAGCTGTGGATGCTGTTGAGTATAAGAATTCTGTGAGTTGAGGTTGAAAGCTGTGGATGCTGTAGAGTGTAAGAATTTTCTAGTGTCAGGATAGTCAGAGACCAAATGTGCCATTCAACTGAATTGAGAGAGTCAAGAGTTGGAATCTTAACTTATCATCTAGGCGGTTTGTCTAAGTTAACAACGACAGGGACCAAAAGTGTCATTGGGTCAATGTAGAGTGTTAGGTATAGTTATTTATGATCAAATCTCACTCGGTTTGTCTAAGTTAACAACGACAGGGACCAAAAGTGTCATTGGGTCAAAGTAGAGTGTTAGGTATAGTTATTTAAGATCAAATATCACTCGGTTTGTCCCTAATCACACATTCTCTCTCCTCCTTATCAAACCGAACCCAGTTTTTCTTTTCTCTCTCAAAACCCTCGATCGCTAGTGTTCTGTCTATCCATTGAGTTTCCTCCTAGGTAATTAAAGATCCTCTCTCATATCAGTTGACTTATTCTCGTATCAGTCCTAGATTCTTAACGTTTCATGTGGTTTTGTCTAGGTTGATTCATTCGACGCGTCAATCGATCATAGGTTTGTCCATTGTTATCTGATTTTGATTGATGGGAATCTTATCTTTGTGTGTAATAACTGTTATTGTATGCCCTGATTGTTTCATCTCTTAAGATAAGACTTGGATTGTTGTGATTTATCGAACGAAGATTGACTCCTAAAGTCAAATTCATTCATGTGTCTAAGAGTACTTAGTATAATTATAGATTGGCATGTCTAAGAGTAATAACTGTTATTATGTGCTTTGATTGCTTCATTGTAAAGATATGATTCGTAGTGTGGTGATTTATCGAAAGAAGGTTGACTCCAAAAAGTCAAATATGTTCTTGTGACTAGGTGTAGTTAGCATAAGTTTCGATTGGCAGGTCTCTGGGGTTAAGTGCACTATTTTTGCTAACAAGTTGAGGAATTTGTTCGTTTAATGAATTATTGGATACACTATGTCGATTGTTGGGTGTTTCGGTTATGAGTGAGGATGGGTTAAGATAGGTTTCATTGCCTTAAGGTCTCGCATAGTTCCTTGTGTATATTCTCAGTGTTTAATCTAATTCGTGGGATTATGGTCAACGATGTGAGTTGAAGACTCTTGGTTGAATATTTGCTATGCGTTGTATGTAAATTCAGTGTGTTGTTATTGATATGTTTGAGACGTAATTAGGCATTTCGAGTGTTGATTAATGTATTGTCGAATCTGTAATTATTGCGATCAAACTTTATCAAGAGTGTATGTTTAGATGGTATATTTTTCGATGCGGTTTGTCTAAATGGTTATGTGGCCGCCTGTATGATTGCTCACTGACTCGGTTTGTCCAAATGGTCACTGACTCGGTTTGTCCAATTGCTCACTGACTCGGTTTGTCCTAGTGATCACGGACTCGGTTTGTCCTAGTGCTCACGGACTCGGTTTGTCCTAGTGCTCACGGACTCGGTTTGTCCTAGTGCTCACGGACTCGGTTTGTCCTAGTGCTCACGGACTCGGTTTGTCCTAGTGCTCACGGACTCGGTTTGTCCTAGTGCTCACGGACTCGGTTTGTTCTAGTGCTCACGGACTCGGTTTGTCCATGTGCCCACGGACTCGGTTTGTCCATTTGCCTACGGACTCGGTGTGTCCATGTACTCACAGACTCGGTTTGTCTATGTGCTCATGGACTCGATTTATCTGAACACCCACGAACTCGGTTTGTATAGTTGCTCTTGAATTCGGTTTGTCTAAATGCTCATGAAGTAGGTTTGTCTAAATGCTCATGAACTCTGTTTGTCTGAATGATATAGAATGTTGTTTGTTTATGTGGTCATGGATGTTGTTTGTATACTTTGTCATGTGTAGTCATTTAAGCAGTTTGTCCACGTATTCACGATCTCAACTTATCTATGTGCTTATAAACTCAGTTTGCCTATATGCTCACTTGTATACATTTAAGCTGTGCAGTTGCTTCTTTAGTATGTGCCTAATGTATGATGCATATTTGAGTGCTACTTGATTTACTGTAGTCTCTTGCAATGTTCACATAGGCTATGTACTAACCTTGAGGATTAACTCTCGTCTAACTTGTATGGGCATACTGTCTTTGTGTGAATGTGTGTCTGTAGATACAATGACTGATACAGAGATCACCACTTCTTCCGAGCCAAACCCTGAGGACTCAACACCTGTTCGCACAGATGAACAAATCCTTCCAAAGAACAATTGGATCCCTATTGGAAGGAGCAACTGTTATATAGATGTGGCAAGACCTCAACCCAATCCTATTTACAAGATATCTGTTGATATCTTAAAGGAAACTACCTTCTTCAGGGCATTCACAGCATGTGCAACCGTTCCCTCTGTTTACATACAGCAGTTCTGGAATACGATTCAACTCAACAAAGACACCGGAAATTATCATTGTCAGTTAGATGAACAATGGTATGATCTGACCAAAGACACCATCAGAGAAGCTCTTCAGATCTCACCTGTTGTCACTGATAAACCCTTCACTCAACCTCCTACATCCGAGGCTCTCGTTCACTTCATTAATGATTTGGGTTATCCATCTACCGTCCTCAAGGTGTCAACGGTTGTTACCAGTGAAATGTATCAACCATGGAGAACACTCGTCACCATTCTCAACCTATGTCTTACTGGGAAGACTTCGGCTTATGAAAAACCTAGGGCTCCCGTGCTTCAAATTCTATGGGGAATTGTTAAACGTTCTAACATAGATTTCGCTGAGAGGATCTGGGAAGAATTCATTCACTCCATTCACACTTTCCTAGAAGACAAAGTTAAACTGGAGTCTAATCTGGCCAGCAGGAAGAAAGTTAGAAAGATATTAATCCCTAGCATCAGATTCACCAAAATGATAATCCACCACCTCTACTCTCTTCACAAGTTCCATCCCAGAACTAATTCTCCACTCCATTTGTCCTCTGAAGAATTTGTTCTGGGAAATCTCAAGTGGGCTGCTAAAGGAGCTGATCAAGAAGTATTTGGAAGACTTATTCCTGAGTTCCTTATCTCAGATAATATTCGTCAAGCCTCCTATTATAAGGAGTATCTGAGCAAAATAGAGCAATATCAGAAGTCCCTCTCTGATAAGGTAAGAAGTGAAGCCGAAACCCCTGAACCAGAAACCCAGAAATCCATCAAACAAACCCAATCTAAATCGAAATCAAAGAAAAGAAAGGATGCACCCACAGAGGTTGAGGGATCTAAGAAAAGTAAGAAGATCAAAAGGAAGGCATCGAGCAAGAAGGTGAAATCCAAGAGAATCAAGAAGAAAGGTCAAGATGATGATGAAGAGATGGTGATTCCTGAACTAGGTCTAAGAGATGAAGAAGATCCGGATCTACAACAAGCCCTGGAGCTGAGTGCTAAAGAACACGCTGAATCAACGAAGAGTACTATGAAAGGAGTTGTCCTGAGAGAACCTGTTGCTGAAAGCAGTAAACCTTTACCTGAAGTAGAGGGCAAAGGTAAAGGAGTAGCTACAGAGGTACAAGCTGCTAAGACTCTTCTTACCATCTCATCTCCGGCATCCAAGACAACAACACGATTTGAGCTCAGGAAACGTGATCAGGGATCATCCAGAGCACTTGATCTTTCTGAAGGACATCAAGATGAATCACCAAGCATGGAAGTTGCCCAAGATTCCAGTGATACAGAAAGCGATGAACAGGTGTACAAAGAGAAGAAGGTGGAGATGAAGATCACACATACAGAAGTAAAGGATCCACAGGATCAAAGTGAGAGTCATGAAGAGGAAGTTCATAAGGAAGCTGAGTCTGGTAATGTTGTTAAAGAAAAGAAGGAGGAGATGAAGGTCACACATACTGTAATCAAGGATCCACAAGATCAAGGTGAGAGTCGAGATGAGATATTTCATAAAGAAGCTGAGTCTGAAAACATCATTAAGGAAATTCATGATCAGAAAACTACAACCACTACAGAACCTCCACAAGAAATACACCATGAAGAATTTGTGGCTTCGACATACCCGGGGGTTCATGAGAATCTGAAAATGAAGGAGGATGAGCAATCTCACCTAAATGAACCAACAGGGTCTACTGGCACTCTATCGTCTCTGAAGAACCTTGACACCGACTTCAACTATGGTGATCAATTCTTCTTGGATAAAGCCAACGACAACACCACAGAGACGAACGTACCACATGATGATAAAGAAGTGGAGTCAATGGTGTCTGTACCAATTAAACAAGACATGTCTGGTATTAGACCTATGACAACTCCAGTGTCCACAATAGCAACTATCATAGTAGATCCCTTACCTGAAGCAACACCATCGACACCCATTCCTCAAGAAGTACCATCTAATTTAGCATCACAACTAACTGCCGCCACAAAGCTCATTGATGACATGTCACGGACAATGAAGAATTATGAGCAGAGACTACTTGATGTGGAAAAGCTTAATATAGAACAAAAGGTGGCTCAAGCTGTGAATGATCAGGTAGAGGAAGCAGTCAGATGGGCAATGGAAGCTCCTATGAAGACACGATTCAGAGATCTTCCTACTACTGATATGAAATCAATCCTCTATGACCGAATGTTTGAATGTGGTCAGTATCAAGGCCATGAAGATCATCAGCGACTTTATGAAGCCTTGGAAAAGTCGATGAGTCGTGATAATCAGGATTTCCTCATGGCTGAGCTTGAAGAACGACGGAAGAAGAAGAAGAGAAGAAGACAAGATAAACCCCGTACGCCCCCTGGCTCTCCACCACATCCTCCTCCACCTCCACCACCTGCTGGTGGATCTGGAGCAGCAAAGATGTCAGGAGCTTCAGAATCCACCCAAGCTCAAGCTCATCATCATCCAGCTGAATCTTCTGGTGGTAAAGATCAAACCACTACTTCTTCTGGCCCAAGCTCATCTAAGGGTGTTTCAAAGGCAGGCTCGCGTGCATGGACCACTGTTGATGACAGATACAAGCCTTCGTTCTCACCAGCTCCTGAGGATTTTGTCATGAATGAGGAATCGGTTGCAGATGATTTGTCTACTCAAACTGATGAAGAAGATGTCTCTGCAAACACCAATATCCCAACAGTTGATCCTAATCAAAAATGGTGGTTGGAATTCTTACGCACAGATACATCTGATGACTCTAACTCCACGCGTAAACGCTTCACCAAGGAAGACAGGGAATCATGGGTGAAACCTGTACCAGAAGAAGAACAAGAACCAGTTCCTGAAATAGATTGGTCTATTCCATCATCAGACACAAGTGTTCCTAAAAACAATTGGGCAGCTACCATTGCATCACAACACAACCCACCTCCAGAGAACTCACTGCTAGCGAAAACAAAAGACATGGGGGCATTCATTAGTTGGTTCTGTAAGAAGAAAGGCATCACAAATCTCACTCCCTAAGACTTGGAAGGTCCTGCATATGAAATCGTCAAAGTGTTTCATCCTGATGTGATTCATCTCCAATATCAAATGGAAGAATGTCATAGACTATTTACTGATCAAGTTGATGACCGGATCCTTTCCTACGATGTCAACCGACCTCTTCCCTTTGATGGTCCACCAGGTCAGAAGAACATTCAAGCAGATCTCTTCTTTAACAACGATCTGAATTATCTCCGGTTTGGGAATAATGGTGATCGTCAAGCATTATCCATTTCCAAGATGAAGGCGGCTTACTACCCTGACGTTGGGCTAGAACAAATGGTGCCTGACCAAGTATGGTCAGATGAAGAATACAAGTTTGAACTTACTGCATCTTATGGGGTCACACATTGGTGGTTCCACAAGAAACGATTTTACATTGAAAGGCACGCAGGAGAGGGAAGTCGTCGGGGTATACGCTCTCATCTAAGAATCTTAAGAGTTGTCAAAGTTGATATTCACCCAATGTATGGATATGAGTATCTTAAAAGGATAGTGCTTCGTCGTGCTGATCAAAAGGAGTATATCATTTCTGAAAGCGATTTCAAATATCTATCTCCGAGTGACTTCGAGGATCTCTTCCTTCTGAATCTTCAAGGGCACCTGAATCATCTTCCACCTCGCGACAAGAAGGCGCTTGCGGCAGCTGTTAACTTATGGATCCGGGGTCTTGTTATCAGGCAGAGGGTGAGTGATTTTCAACTAGGGATAGAGAGCTATCAGACCAAACTCAATCTCACTAAGCCATATTGGGAACGTGAGGGTCTCGAGTACATTCACGACTTTAAAGTACTCGAATCTCCAAGAGCTGTCAAATTCACTGATCAACATGGGACTCCTATGATGATGCAATTCAGTGAGATTCATAAATTCAGCGATGGTACCCTGAGGATGATCGATGAAGCACTGGATTTCAGGATTAAAGACTTCAAGCTAAATCCTCACAATCCACAACTGAAGACTCAGTTCTGGACTGATCTGGATGTACAAAGGAGCAAAGAGTTTATGAAAGCCATAGAGCGAAGACTGAAAACAAGAAGGATCTTTCGCAGCTTGGAAAGCTTCGTTGGGGGAAGAGTTCGTGAAGGAGATTACAGACTGATGGAAAGAACGACATGAGCTGACTCGCTTCATAAGTGATCTTTGTAGTGATATTACTCATTTATTAAGCACTTGTAATTTCTACAATGTAATTTCCCCTAATCTTGTAATACTCTATGTGTAATATGTGTATAATGAGCAGTGAATTTCTCCGACTTGATGTACGTTTCAGTGCATCACTTCGTATATAAGAAGAGAAGTCTTCTTTTCATCAAGATTCTCTATCTTGTTTGATTATTCAAGAGAGTCTTGATGTTACACAAGGTGGTAAATTGAACTAAATTTTCACAAATGTCCGTCGCTCAATTGAATGACTACAGCTCTTTTAATGGAAAACGGGTCATTAATTGAGGGGGAGCATATTTGTCCAAATTTCCGACACCTTACCAAATTTGTGCAACATCAGCAGTGACACTCTCTCGTTGTTTCAGGGGGAGCATCGTATGCTCCTAAATCAGAATACATTTAAACCTGACCACATTTTCTCCCGAATTTTTTCTAAACGTATTTAAATCAATTGGGATCACAAATCTCAAATGGTTTGAAATTTTTGATCGGGGGAGAGAATGTGATTTAAATAGGAAATTCTGATAAAATGTGATGATTTGGCAATTAATGTAAGCTCTCCCGTATGTGCTAAACCATTTTGTATATCAAGGCACATATTGAGGGGGAGCAAAATGTTTTGGACATAAAAGCAAGCTCCTCCATAAGTACGAAAATCTTTCTTATATCAATGCATATATTGAGGGGGAGCAAATGGTTTTACAAAACAATGGATTATGGCATCGCATGTGGCTGTGACTCAGAATTAACAAAAGAATTGACGAAACTTGAATTGTCATCAATCGAAAGGATACGTCTTGGCCGGGTAATAATTTCAAGCTGGTCTAACCAGTGATGTAAGCGTGTCTCGAAAAAGATGTATCTGAGTATAGTGTACCGTTTCGAGAAACTTTCTATGGACTTGACCAGGACGGGTAATAATTTCAAGCTGGTCTAACCAGTGATGTAAGCGTGTCTCGAATCGGTCAGGTTCACTAAAAGTGGATCAATTCAAAAAGTGCGAGCTCTACCTAACATGTGCAAATTTATAAAACAATCAACCGAGCACATGTTGAGGAGGAGCATTTGAAAAATATAAAACTCTCAAGTGTTTGCAAAAAATGTGTTTCAGAATCATGAACACTTTGAGAGATTTTTCAAAGATTTGGTTTATGGCAATCGTGGAAGTTCACCAAAGACCGACCATTTTAATTAATGCATGGAGTTATAAGGATGGTTAGGTTAGGCTCAAGTTCCCACGATCCTGCCAGAGCCGGAGGGATCTACCCAGGGACAATCCACTAGTTAGTGTAGAAGTCCTTAGGTATGATTAAAAAGGAGAAAAGTGAATGAGGGTAAAGTGCCGACTGAGATGGAGCTAGTACTGGAACAAACCCAACAAGGTACTAGTAAGGAAGTCTCGGTAAGCACTGAAGGGGTTGAAGAATGAAAAAGAATTGTAAAGATAAAGGGTGAAAAGAAATAGCCCTCCTTACAACTTAGGCAGAAACCGGGTCAATACATATGCTGTCAGAATCACTTAGTTGATTGCTGGCATTGAAGACAAAGTATCATGGACCCAGTGATACGCTGCACAACCCTCCCTAACCACTCAAGGTCCCTCAAAGGATTCTTGTTTCAATTGTCACGGAGTTCAATGCATTCCTATCGTCTCTCTCACTCCGAGTTAGATGATATTGAATAGGTGGCAGTTCTCTCCAGCCTCCGATCACCAAATCAAAACGCACAATTGAGTCTAGAGCCACGAGATAAATAATAAGATCTCATAGGGACACGAATCATTTCTACACTGGTTGTTCAACATTAAGGACACCAGTTGTAATCTCATGAGTCCTACGCAGATCTTGGCAATCTGCCAGAACATTCATGAGAGAATTTACTTATGTAATTCTCAATGATTGAATGGAAATTCCTGCCAGGGTCAACATCAAGCAGCCCTGAAAGCAGGTCACTTAGGTAATTCCTCGTGGATTACGCTTAGTGGTCGCGGCGGTTTCAACCGGTCTACAGTCGTGGAGTGATCTCCAGCGACTCACCTAATCGTTGATTTACTACGGTAAAATCTTAAAAGGCCCTCTGTGGGTTTTCGTTTAGGAACGGTCTTGGTAAGGATTAGAGAGAGTCTTCACACTATGCTGTTGACGATCTCGAAGTCCAAACTTGTAAGCACCGGTCGAATTATTGCTAACTGTCGTATGCAGGAATTTCTGGCGGATGTTGCTGTGGAATGCTGTAGCTGGTTGCTGTTGTAGCTGGTTGCAGAAAAGATGCCAATCCACCACCACATGTTCATACCACATCATCATCAAAGAAGTCATGATCACCCTAAAAGACCTTCAACACAGCTTCTGCTAACTCTGATGCTGAAGATCATGACACCATATCGTGTGAGCATGTCGACTCTAAGTATATTTCATCACATGGAGTATTACTACAGAAAGATGACTTGGAGACTCAAGTGGGATGATACTTTCAAAGATAACTCAATGTTCATCCAAGACAAAAGAGAAGTCATCTTTAGATCACTGATGTTTGCACAACAATCTATGACATAGAAGATTCAATGAGTACGAGCTATAAAGACAAGTTCAGAAGAAAGAATGCTAGAATTCGAATTATTATTTCCGGGGTGACCTCCCTTAGGGGGAGATTGTTAGGAATATAAATATTCAGATGAAGGCTCGGTCACCCCGAGCATCTAATTAGCATTTCTATAGCTCGTAGGCTTATCTATATTATCTTAGTATTATTAGTATTAGTATTAGTATTAGTCGTATCTATATTTGTGGAGTGGGTCGGGGCTTTCCCCACTGTCAGCTCGCTCCACAGTCCGCTAGGGACATAATATGTAGTAGTATATATATCCCTTCCCACACATGGGAAGGGTTGGACCTTTACAATCTAATACATTACATGTTTCTTTCTCTCACTAAAGGCTCCCAAAACTCTCCTACTTCTCTCTAAAACTCTTACATATTCGATCCACATACAAGCCTCTCAAGAGTGTTTCTTGCTTAGTGAATACCCTACAATAGTCACCCAGGTTGGCAATCATATCAATAACTTGGGAAACCACGGAAGCGGAATTAACAACACCAATGGTATAGGCCAGAATGGTAATGGCAACAGCAACAATAGAACTGGATGCACATACAAGGAATTCTCAACATGCAAACCAATAGATTTCAATGGTGTAGGAGGCGCGTTGGTGTATACTCGATGGGTCGAAAAGATAGAGTCGGTGATCGACATTAGTAACTGTGCAGCACATCAAATGGTGAAGTATTCCGCATGCTTGTTGTCAGGAAAGGCATTGACATGGTGGAATACGCAGATTCAAGCTAGGGGTAGAGATGCAGCTGTAGGTATGACATGGGACGACTTTAAGGCATTACTGAAGGAGGAATACTGCCCGGACAACGAGATGCAGAAGCTGGAGGATGAACTTTATCATCACTCTATGATAGGGGCTGGTCATGCAGCCTACACAGATCGATTCCATGAATTAGCCAGACTAGTTCCACATCTAGTTACCCCTGAGTCCAAGAGGATCGAGAGGTACATATATGGCCTTGTCCCAGAAATTCGTGGGACTGTGAAAACAACTGAGCCTTCTACAATTCAGAGTGCAATATTGGGAGCAGGGACTCTGACAGATGAGATGGTTAGAAATGGAAGCTTGAGGAACAGTGATAAAAGGAAGGGAACAAGCGAGGCGAACAAGCAAGTGAGCACGATAGCTGACAACAAGAGGGCAAGGACCTTTGCGGCGACTAGTTCTGGTCAGAAAGTGTATAGAGGCCCGCATCCTAAGTGTACGAAATGTAATTTTCATCACCAAAAGACTGTGCCCTGCCGTATGTGTGCAAATTGCAAACAGTCTAGTCATTTTACAAACCAGTGTAGAGAACCAGTAAATGTGGGCAATATGACGAACAACCAAAGGACATGCTATGAGTGTAACAGCCCAGATCACTTTCGGAACACCTGTCCTAAGTTGAAAAGAAATCTTAACCAAGGAGGCAATCGTCCAAATTTAGCATTAGCCATTGAAGGGCCACGAGATGAGGCCATTGAGATTCCACTCGCACGTGGCAGAACTTACTTCTTAGGAAATCCTATCACCCAACATGTCCGCGATAGCATAACGGGTACATTCTCTTGAACAACTATCTTATTTTCGTAGCACTTAAGTCTTAGTATAAGACTTATACACAACATCGACTAATCTGAGACCTAGCATCATCAACCTTAGTTATATTAATAGTAGTTGATTTGATTGGTCCAAGCAATTCCAAAATCGAGCCAATCTTTCAAAAGACCTTTTTCAAGGATGTTGAATCCAGACAGATTGATTTTTAGCTTGATTCTAGTGACAGTTCTTGTCTGATGAGTTGCGAAAATCAAGCTAAAAGTTAAGTCATCACCCAAACCGATTTAGCCTAATCGCATGACAGTTCTTGTCTGATGAGTTGTGGGATTAAGTAAAAATCGGTTACATAAAGGATTACCTAAAGGAGGTCTTTTGAGGGCTATGCTCGAGATTGGGAAAGTTTGACTCATCATATCTGACCACGAGAACGTACGTATGTGGAACGAACGAGCTGAGCTTCGGGACGAAGTTCCTTTTAGGGTGGGAGACTGTCACAACTCGTAAATTCTGGTCATTTCTCGAACTTTTCAAATTTACTATTCATCAGTTACTATTCACCAAACACTATTTATCATTTCACTATTCATCATTTTTGGAGTCGATTAGTGATATTGAGATGTTTTTCAGAAATTTTACTATTCATCAAACACTATTCACTCCCGGAGAAAGTTTGTCATTCATGTGTGAGTTTGCATCATTTCAGTATACGTACGGTTATCTATCTAATAAACGTTATTCCATGAGCTATTATTTTGAATAATTGATCCGACAATCCCGACTATGATCCTAATATATTTTTATATTCATTTCAGTAATATAAAAGTTATAATATTAATTTACCCGACGTTTTGAATTTATTTGATATACGTATTGTTAAACGTTTATAACTACGACGGTTTTCTTAATTTCAATACGACAACTATTTATTCACCCGATACCCGCGAGAAATGTGATTTTATAATTTTTACGACTTTCATATATCTTATTTTGTTCCGTTAAAATTTATTTTTAACAAACACAGTAACCAAAACTTACAACGTAACACGTTATATACACTAAATGACTAACAATACACTTAATACTACACAAAATACACAAGTATCTACTCTAAAAACACCATGGTCGACATTTTAATCAAGATTTGCAAGACTTTCACTTTCAATTGACAACTTAATCACCATTTTGCCATTAACTTAGATATTTGCAAGACTTAAACACATAATACTTACACTTATTCATTATATAGAATCAAAAAGCAATTTTCTTTCCTTCTTTCCTCCCTAGTTCACGGCAAGACATCAAGAACACAAGGAAGAACAATTTTTCAATAATCAAGCCATAAACTAGTTGTTTATATAACCCTTGTTAAGGTTTTGAAATAAAAACCTCAAGGTATTTAACCTAATCATCTCCAAACCCTTCAATAATTATCAAGTAAGTTTCAAGTAATGTTTTTCATAATTTTATACTTTCATATTCATGATAACATGTTGTATTTTCTATTATAATAGCATACATGCAAGTATAAATGTTAAAGATACCATTTTTACAAGTATAATTGTTTTTATGAACATATAATGAACCTATGATCATCCCTTTGTAATCCTACAAGTTTTATGAATATTAGGAACCCATGACACCCTAAGAAGGTGTATGGTAAGATTAGACTAGCTTGTGGTGTATTGAAGTGGTTTAAACATAAACTAGAAACTAGAAAAGTGATTTTTACACAAGTATAAATAGGTTCTGTCCCATTTTGTAAATTCCAGAAAAATTCAGGGGCTGTGGTGAAATTTTGTTTTCATATTCAGAAAATACTTTCAAAAAACGAAACCGTAGCCGCCGGAATCACTAAAAGATCATTTACGATGAGAAAGTTATGCTAAAAACGAGTTTACGACGACAATTATTATTTTCAGAAAATACCTTGCTGTCCCACGTTTTTCAAGGGCAAATCTGAGGCATAAAACTTGAACTAGCCGTCCCGACTTATCAAAAATATGTTAATATGTTATCCCACGATTCCGGGGATATAAAGAACGTAGAAAACGAGCTTATAACGAAAAAGATACAAGCGTTTGAAATTAGACGATTTTAACTATTTTCCTTCAGCACTATTATTATTATTTTGCCGCAGAAACTGTCTTTACGAGGTGCCATTTTCTCGACTGTTTTTCTCTATGATCGGATCAGTTTGAGTCCGAGCCGTAGTTAAGTAAAATCAAGTACTCCCAGCAGGCTTTCCAAATCAATTGGCCGTTTGTCCATTGGACTTATAACGGAAAAGATATACACGTTTGAAATCCGACGAAACTTATATAATTTTTACAGCTTTTACTATAATAGAATTTTCTAAGTGTTGAACACTATATTTTCAAGTAACGACATTGGAAGCAATATTTCTTACCCATCGAGGCGCGTATGATTAAAAGTCAAATGAGACGAGATCTAGATATTGTTACAAGGTTTTCAAAAACGCCGAGTTTGAACATTAACACCTAACGTACTATAATTCCCTACTAGTTTTATAAAGATATTTGGACATATTTTTCCTAAGTTATGAAAAGTGTTAAACTACGCCGAAACCCTTATATTCACTAATGGAACACTAAACGAGGATCATAAAGTATCATTTCAACGTATTTACATGAGAAGTAGTGTATAACTTAATGAGACGATAACAATATACTTTTCAACGATAAACGTTATTTTTCAAAAACGACAAGTGGTATCGATAACGTACGTATACGCATGTGTAGCATTGTTTCATTTCTTACATTAGCATCATCTCATTCATAATAGGTTGCGGTTAGGGAATCGAGCCTATTTCTGTTCAGTCACTAGCATTATTATAGCTGTTGCATCAGGTGAGTTTTCATAGCCCCGCTTTTACTCTTTTACTACTCGTTTTAAACTATTTGGGGGAGATACATGCACAAATACTTGCTTTAATACTTGAACGTTTATACTTTTATACTACGCTAAGCTTTTAGTACTTTTAGCAAAACTACGATATGTGCCTTAATGTGTAAATCTTGATTGTGTATTCTTGAGCAATGTAATATCTTTGGGAATTGGCACCCAGTGGGCTCTTATCTTTGGGAAATGACACCCAGTAATCTGATACCTTTGGGAAATGGCACCCAGTAGTCTAATATCTTTGGGAAATGACACCCAGTGGTCTTTAATCTTTGAGCAGTGGAATGTACACATATTGTATACACATATGTTTTAATCATACTATATATTAGCAGTGGGTTGTGAACACACAGGTTGCAGGTTTTGTATGGGCGGGATTTGCAACTGAGTGGATTTACGATGCCTTTGCTGTGTGATCATTTTCTATAGGCTTTATTCGTTAAACAAACTCTATGAACTCACCAACCTTTGTGTTGACACTTTTAAGCATGTTTATCTCAGGTTAGTAAGGCGATAGCAGATGCTTGGAGCAGAGAGTCTTAGGGCACGTTTTTCTGAAGACTTTTGCTTTTATCATTTACCATTCGATATACTTTAAAAACTTATGCACTATTCTACTTTGGGATCCTTTGCTTGTAAACTATGACTTTTATCTATTCGAATGGTAACTTTTCAAAACGTCTCATTTAGAGGTCGTTTTCTATATCTTGTACTTTGTGCCCTGAAGTAGCATCCCAATGACACTATCGTTCCGCTGCGATAATTTGGGGGTGTTACAGATTGGTATCAAAGCATTGGTTATAGAGAACTAGGTTGCTTTTAGAGCCTAGACTATAACTACATACATTTAGACTCTCCTCCCTATCGCCTTGCACTTTTCATACACGTACGCTTGCTGATAACTTTTCGTCTAGACCTACGCTATTAGATATTTTATGGTACCGATGGGGAAGTCCCAAACTCTAGTCGAGTCATCAGAAATATGGAGCTCGGTAATAACTGATTATTTAACTTGATCTTGTGACAGTTCTTGTTTGATGAGACATGAGACCGAGTTAAATAAAGGTTATTACTTAGCTGTAGAGATTTGATGATTTGCCCGAGGATGGGGGTTCTCTTGAGGATACTCTTGAGAAACCGTTAGAAACTAGACTTCCCAGTAACTTTAGCACCTAAGGGAGAATCCTTTGTACTGAGCATGACATTCCCTAGATACCCATTTAAGCAATGTCTACCACTGAGATATGTGTGCCTGGTGATATGTACACCTGTGAAACGAAACATTTATAATTATGGTGGCCAACATAATTATAAGTGCTTCACGACCCACGTGTACATGTGACTATGCTTACGTAGATCGGTGTTGGCACAACTTAGGAAACAACTGGTGGCGTGGTATTATGCATGAGGATGTTAAGTATAGACTTTGGATAATCAACGGTTTTCCCTCATCTCTGACGTTCACTAAATGTCCTTCCTCGCAAAAAATCATGGCACCAAGGAGAGTGACTCGTAGTTCTGGCCGAGGAGGCGCAACACCAAGAGGTGGAAGGACTGGTGGACGTGGAGGAAGAGGAGGTGATAGCGGCATAGGTAATGACAGTAATGACGACGGGAATCCTGATTTCTCCACCATTATCGCTCAACAGCTACAGAACTTGCTTCCCACTATAGTCACCCAGGTTGGCAATCATATCAATAACTTGGGAAACCACGGAAGCGGAATTAACAACACCAATGGTATAGGCCAGAATGGTAATGGCAACAGCAACAATAGAACTGGATGCACATACAAGGAATTCTCAACATGCAAACCAATAGATTTCAATGGTGTAGGAGGCGCGTTGGTGTATACTCGATGGGTCGAAAAGATGGAGTCGGTGATCGACATTAGTAATTGTGCAGCACATCAAATGGTGAAGTATTCCGCATGCTTGTTGTCAGGAAAGGCATTGACATGGTGGAATACGCAGATTCAAGCTAGGGGTAGAGATGCAGCTGTAGGTATGACATGGGACGACTTTAAGGCATTACTGAAGGAGGAATACTGCCCGGACAACGAGATGCAGAAGCTGGAGGATGAACTTTATCATCACTCTATGATAGGGGCTGGTCATGCAGCCTACACAGATCGATTCCATGAATTAGCCAGACTAGTTCCACATCTAGTTACCCCTGAGTCCAAGAGGATCGAGAGGTACATATATGGCCTTGTCCCAGAAATTCGTGGGACTGTGAAAACAACTGAGCCTTCTACAATTCAGAGTGCAATATTGAGAGCAGGGACTCTGACAGATGAGATGGTTAGAAATGGAAGCTTGAGGAACAGTGATAAAAGGAAGGGAACAAGCGAGGCGAACAAGCAAGTGAGCACGATAGCTGACAACAAGAGGGCAAGGACCTTTGCGGCGACTAGTTCTGGTCAGAAAGTGTATAGAGGCCCGCATCCTAAGTGTACGAAATGTAATTTTCATCACCAAAAGACTGTGCCCTGCCGTATGTGTGCAAATTGCAAACAGTCTAGTCATTTTACAAACCAGTGTAGAGAACCAGTAAATGTGGGCAATATGACGAACAACCAAAGGACATGCTATGAGTGTAACAGCCCAGATCACTTTCGGAACACCTGTCCTAAGTTGAAAAGAAATCTTAACCAAGGAGGCAATCGTCCAAATTTAGCATTAGCCATTGAAGGGCCACGAGATGAGGCCATTGAGATTCCACTCGCACGTGGCAGAACTTACTTCTTAGGAAATCCTATCACCCAACATGTCCGCGATAGCATAACGGGTACATTCTCTTGAACAACTATCTTATTTTCGTAGCACTTAAGTCTTAGTATAGGACTTATACACAACATCGACTAATCTGAGACCTAGCATCATCAACCTTAGTTATATTAATAGTAGTTGATTTGATTGGTGTAAGCAATTCCAAAATCGAGCCAATCTTTCAAAAGACCTTTTTCAAGGATGTTGAATCCAGACAGATTGATTTTTAGCTTGATTCTAGTGACAGTTCTTGTCTGATGAGTTGCGAAAATCAAGCTAAAAGTCAAGTCATCACTCAAACCGATTTAGCCTAATCGCATGACAGTTCTTGTCTGATGAGTTGTGGGATTAAGTAAAAATCGGTTACCTAAAGGAGGTCTTTTGAGGGCTATGCTCGAGATTGGGAAAGTTTGACTCATCAAATCTGACCACGAGAACGTACGTATGTGGAACGAACGAGCTGAACTTCGGGACGAAGTTCCTTTTAGGGTGGGAGACTGTCACAACTCGTAAATTCTGGTCATTTCTCGAACTTTTCAAATTTACTATTCATCGGTTACTATTCACCAAACACTATTCATCATTTCACTATTCATCATTTTTGGAGTCGATTAGTGATATTGAGATGTTTTTCAGAAATTTTACTATTCATCAAACACTATTCACTCCCGGAGAAAGTTTGTCATTCATGCGTGAGTTTGCATCATTTCAGTATACGTACGGTTATCTATCTAATAAACGTTATTCCATGAGCTATTATTTTGAATAATTGATCCGACAATCCCGACTATGATCCTAATATATTTTTATATTCATTTCAGTAATATAAAAGTTATAATATTAATTTACCCGACGTTTTGAATTTATTTGATATACGTATTGTTAAACGTTTATAACTACGACGGTTTTCTTAATTTCAATACGACAACTATTTATTCACCCGATACCCGCGAGAAATGTGATTTTATACTTTTTACGACTTTCATATATCTTATTTTGTTCCGTTAAAATTTATTTTTAACAAACACAGTAACCAAAACTTACAACGTAACACGTTATATACACTAAATGACTAACAATACACTTAATACTACACAAAATACACAAGTATCTACTCTAAAAACACCATGGTCGACATTTTAATCAAGATTTGCAAGACTTTCACTTTCAATTGACAACTTAATCACCATTTTGCCATTAACTTAGATATTTGCAAGACTTAAACACATAATACTTACACTTATTCATTATATAGAATCAAAAAGCAATTTTCTTTCCTTCTTTCCTCCCTAGTTCACGGCAAGACATCAAGAACACAAGGAAGAACAATTTTTCAATAATCAAGCCATAAACTAGTTGTTTATATAACCCTTGTTAAGGTTTTGAAATAAAAACCTCAAGGTATTTAACCTAATCATCTCCAAACCCTTCAATAATTATCAAGTAAGTTTCAAGTAATGTTTTTCATAATTTTATACTTTCATATTCATGATAACATGTTGTATTTTCTATTATAATAGCATACATGCAAGTATAAATGTTAAAGATACCATTTTTACAAGTATAATTGTTTTTATGAACATATAATGAACCTATGATCATCCCTTTGTAATCCTACAAGTTTTATGAATATTAGGAACCCATGACACCCTAAGAAGGTGTATGGTAAGATTAGACTAGCTTGTGGTGTATTGAAGTGGTTTAAACATAAACTAGAAACTAGAAAAGTGATTTTTACACAAGTATAAATAGGTTCTGTCCCATTTTGTAAATTCCAGAAAAATTCAGGGGCTGTGGTGAAATTTTGTTTTCATATTCAGAAAATACTTTCAAAAAACGAAACCGTAGCCGCCGGAATCACTAAAAGATCATTTACGATGAGAAAGTTATGCTAAAAACGAGTTTACGACGACAATTATTATTTTCAGAAAATACCTTGCTGTCCCACGTTTTTCAAGGGCAAATCTGAGGCATAAAACTTGAACTAGCCGTCCCGACTTATCAAAAATATGTTAATATGTTATCCCACGATTCCGGGGATATAAAGAACGTAGAAAACGAGCTTATAACGAAAAAGATACAAGCGTTTGAAATTAGACGATTTTAACTATTTTCCTTCAGCACTATTATTATTATTTTGCCGCAGAAACTGTCTTTACGAAGGTGCCATTTTCTCGACTGTTTTTCTCTATGATCGGATCAGTTTGAGTCCGAGCCGTAGTTAAGTAAAATCAAGTACTCCCAGCAGGCTTTCCAAATCAATTGGCCGTTTGTCCATTGGACTTATAACGGAAAAGATATACACGTTTGAAATCCGACGAAACTTATATAATTTTTACAGCTTTTACTATAATAGAATTTTCTAAGTGTTGAACACTATATTTTCAAGTAACGACATTGGAAGCAATATTTCTTACCCATCGAGGCGCGTATGATTAAAAGTCAAATGAGACGAGATCTAGATATTGTTACAAGGTTTTCAAAAACGCCGAGTTTGAACATTAACACCTAACGTACTATAATTCCCTACTAGTTTTATAAAGATATTTGGACATATTTTTCCTAAGTTATGAAAAGTGTTAAACTACGCCGAAACCCTTATATTCACTAATGGAACACTAAACGAGGATCATAAAGTATCATTTCAACGTATTTACATGAGAAGTAGTGTATAACTTAATGAGACGATAACAATATACTTTTCAACGATAAACGTTATTTTTCAAAAACGACAAGTGGTATCGATAACGTACGTATACGCATGTGTAGCATTGTTTCATTTCTTACATTAGCATCATCTCATTCATAATAGGTTGCGGTTAGGGAATCGAGCCTATTTCTGTTCAGTCACTAGCATTATTATAGCTGTTGCATCAGGTGAGTTTTCATAGCCCCGCTTTTACTCTTTTACTACTCGTTTTAAACTATTTGGGGGAGATACATGCACAAATACTTGCTTTAATACTTGAACGTTTATACTTTTATACTACGCTAAGCTTTTAGTACTTTTAGCAAAACTACGATATGTACCTTAATGTGTAAATCTTGATTGTGTATTCTTGAGCAATGTAATATCTTTGGGAATTGGCACCCAGTGGGCTCTTATCTTTGGGAAATGACACCCAGTAATCTGATACCTTTGGGAAATGGCACCCAGTAGTCTAATATCTTTGGGAAATGACACCCAGTGGTCTTTAATCTTTGAGCAGTGGAATGTACACATATTGTATACACATATGTTTTAATCATACTATATATTAGCAGTGGGTTGTGAACACACAGGTTGCAGGTTTTGTATGGGCGGGATTTGCAACTGAGTGGATTTACGATGCCTTTGCTGTGTGATCATTTTCTATAGGCTTTATTCGTTAAACAAACTCTATGAACTCACCAACCTTTGTGTTGACACTTTTAAGCATGTTTATCTCAGGTTAGTAAGGCGATAGCAGATGCTTGGAGCAGAGAGTCTTAGGGCACGTTTTTCTGAAGACTTTTGCTTTTATCATTTACCATTCGATATACTTTAAAAACTTATGCACTATTCTACTTTGGGATCCTTTGCTTGTAAACTATGACTTTTATCTATTCGAATGGTAACTTTTCAAAACGTCTCATTTAGAGGTCGTTTTCTATATCTTGTACTTTGTGCCCTGAAGTAGCATCCCAATGACACTATCGTTCCGCTGCGATAATTTGGGGGTGTTACATTTTACCTATACTTATATATGTTTTGATTATTCGGTTGTGATATATATCTGTTCATTGTGCTTTTTAAGCTCAGCCGCATTTCTTTTCCTGCGGCAGGTTTTTGGTTGGAAGCTGGGTTTGACAACCCTGACGATAGAAACCTATTTGCTTCTGGATTAGATTTGGATTCACTTTCAGTTAGACTAGTTTGGATTTGTATTTGGCTTTGGGACTCATTATGTTTAGATGTTAGTATTTCATTATTACCTTAGAATACCTTTGTAATTATTATATTTATAAGTCTTCCGCTTGCGTTTGTATGTTCTGATTGACACCATAATGTGGCACTTTGACCCTTGTCGGGTTGGGGTGTTACATATTTGCTTTCTTGATTCGTATTTCGCCTAAAATAACAAGTTAAAGGTACGGATTGAATTTGTATTTGTGTTGTTCGATTCGCTGCATTTTCTATTCGGTTTTGATTGATACAAACTGAGGAAGATGATTGAGATGAGTTTGGGAGATGAGGATAAGTTAGGTGGGAGGCGATTTGTTTGAGGTATGTGTGGACTAGGTCAAACCTAATACCGAGTGTTTAGGTTATGATGAAATGTGACTCATTGGGGTATAATAAGGATTGGATCAGGTATTAGTAATTTATTTGGACCGGGATGTGTCATTTGGTATTGGGTCTTTAATCTGATTATTGGGGCTAAGCATAACATCATAAGAATCGTGGATTGGGCTGCAGTGATATATTACAATGATATGAATTGGGCTGAAAAATGGAATGCTACATTAAATGGATATGAAGTGTGGATTGTTTTGGACTGGGCCTAAGCTTCATTAATAGATCCTACATTGGGCTGAATGTTGATTATACGAATGTGGGCTATTGGTTATTGAATCCGAAATTATTAACACATTGGGCTGAAAATTTAATATCAAATGTATTTTAATACATTGTGTCAATTTTTGGTCTTACAAATTTTCACGGGGATATATTTTTGACAAGATCGGGAATAAACCATTATCAAGATCCGTTTAAACCGTCAAAAGGCTAGTGTTTGGGTATTTAACCGCAAGATGTGACTACGGGGTTGATTCATTATTATTTATTTGAGGTTGAAGTTGGATTTCACGGGTGCATGTACTTAGTATCTCAAGATATCGGGGTTGGTTGGATGCATGATTCTTTGAGATCCTTGTTCGAGCTTTTAACCGCAATAATGATTAAGACTTGAGTTGTCTAGTTATACCTAATGTAAGGAGTTACGTTGTTGTGCTCACAGTGTATAGCTATCACTTTAAAGGAGTTACGTTGTAGTGCTCAAGTGTCACAAAAAGTTGTGGATAATTCGAGAGAAGTTTATATACAGTTAAGGATGGTTGGATGGGTATATGATTCTACCTTTATTGAAATTCTCAGTATTGGTTCTTAGTCAGACAATAGTGCAAGTTTAAGTCACAAGTTTGGTTATTTTACTTCAATCTCAATCGTAATACTTGGTTTTCTCCATCAGTAGTCACTACAAAAAGCCATCAGAATGATAATGGGGTCGGTAAAGAGTTAGCTGAGAGGAGTATCAAAGAGTAGAGATGTTATCAGCAGTTGATTCTCACGGGCTATTTATGGTACTTCACACATATTCGACTAATTGACATACAGGGTTACGCTGCCTCCATTTCCATCATAAACATAGTGTGTATGCTTCCGATTCCGCGAAGACATCATCGGGGAAGAGAGAGTGGATGTTCTTTGACTTTCTTTGACTTCTTTGCGAAAACCCTCTTTCCTGCATGAGTTTCTGCAATCAGGGGGAAGAAATGAGACGGTCAGTGGTTCAGATGTCTTACTTTGGTGTTATCGTCTCAACTTTCACGGGTTGTTTTTTGTAAAGTTACCTACATGTGATGTTTTAAACCGCATTATGATGCCTCATACACGGTCATATTATCGAGTACATGTATATACACAGGTAGGGGAAAGAAGTATTATTTCGTCTTTCGTGGTTCGTTTGGTGTGAAGCATCTAAATATGTGAGATAATCCTGCTGATTTCTTGCATGTTACCCCCGAACGGAGTTTCCGCATTGAGTATAATTGTTATTGAGTGACTAGTCAGATTTTCTTGGTGTCGTTTACGATGTTATCTACAAATTTCGCTGCGTGCTTAAAACTTCAAAAGTTAGAAGACATGTTAACTACATCAAAGTTACGAATCTGCTGAAGACGGTTGTCAGTTTGGGGGGACGCTGATTCAGAAACTTCGCCTAAAAGAAGTGTACGAAGAAGGCGCTAAATACATGCAGCATGAATTGGGGGGGAGGGGGGAAGTTAATCCAGTTCATGCATATTACATCATTTGCCTACAAGTGAAGAAAAGTTGTCAAGACGAGGTACAAGATGAAGAAAAAGAGCGTAAACTGCAGTCATCCTCAACATTTGAAGAGCTTATGAAGACTTTATTTTACTTATTTTTGTACTTGTAGGAAATGGTGTAAGTAATCCCTTATGTCGTCCCATTGGGGGAAGATTGTTGGGAATGCTCCTAACACGTAAATGGAACGACAATTATGGGATTACATTAGTTACTATGTAAGCCTCAAACACATGGACTAGAAACGTAATATTGTAATAGTTAGATATGTGTGAGGCTATATATACCCCTTCATACCTCCATGGAGGGGTGAGACTTGTGTGTATATTTCACTTTCATTGTCATTAATAAAACACTAGTTTTCCTTTCTCTCTCTACTCTCTCTCTCTCTAACCATGGATATCATGTATTATCATCATCCCCGACCTCCCGAATCACAATATCAACCTAAAACACGATCCAACATAAGTCATTAAATGTTTCTGCTGTTAAGTGTAATTAGTACTGCTAGTTATACTTAATACTGCTAAGTTTCTGCTATTGGTTATATATAGTGTGATCATTGTGAATATTGTTATTGCTTGTGTTTTGGTGGTTTTTGGACTAACATTTTGCAGGAAAAGCAAAAGAAAAGTGTTAGATTGGTGTGGAATTGGAGTTAGTGTTGGTGCCTCAGACTTAATGCTGCTAGGCATAAGTTAATGCTGTTAGGCATAACTTAGTGCTGCTGAGGTTACTACTACTGGTTTGTTCAAGGGACTGTTTCAATTAAGGGTTTAAATTCTTCGATTAAGGGTTTAAATTCACCAATAATTCACATAATCGATTTCATTCGCACATAATACTCTCTAAACACAAACCCTAACTCAAGTTTATCATCTAATCGCAAAAACCCACCAATCACCATAAATGTCAAAACTAAATTTTGCTGATACTCACAACATGGCTGCGTTTTTACAAAAACCAATTGAAAGTGAAGGATTTGTAGAAATTGTTGATTTCTTGAATGCACACCCTACTAGGTATGCATTAACTGTGAATCCTACCATATATATTTCTCACATTGAAAAAATTTGGTCTACTGCTAATGTCAAAACAATCAATGAGGAAGTACAGATACATGCCCTTGTAGATGGCACGAAGATAATTATCACTGAAACATCTGTTAGAAGGTCTCTTTGACTAACAGATGAAGAGGGTGTTGAATGTCTTTCTAGTTCTACTATCTTTGAAAACCTTGCATTGATGGGGTATGAGAAGCAAACTGATAAACTGACTTTTTGCAAAGCATTCTTCTCTCATCAATGGAAATTTCTTATTCATACTGTTTTACAATGTTTAAGTCCTAAAACAACTGGATGGAATGAGTTCAGCAGCAATATGGCATCAGCCATAATCTGCTTGGTTACAGACCAAAATTTTAACTTTTCAAAATTAATTTTTGATAGTATGGTTAAGAACTTGGATAATCTGCAAGGAAAATTTTATATTTATCCAAGGTTTTTTCAAGTGATTTTGGATAAACAATTTTCTGAGAAGGTTTTTAGTAATATGAAAAGAATTTATCATGCACCTTCTCACACCAAAAAGATTTTTAGTAATATGAAAAGAATTGGAAAAGGTTTTTCAAGTATTGTCACACCATTGTTTCAAACAATGTTGGTGCAGAACCAACAACAAAATCTAGGTGGAGGTTCAGAAATCCCCACTGATACCCAACACACACTCACAATTTTACCATCATCCTCTCAACCCAAAAAGACCCAAATACATAGGAAGCCAAAAAGAAAGGACACTGATATACCTCAATCTAGTGTTCCTAGTATGGTTGCAGATGAGGTTGTCTATAAGGAGAGGGATGACAGTTTGGTGAGGGCTGCCACTACCGTTGCTAGCTTAGATGCAGAGCAAGACAGTGGTAACATCAGTAAGACCCGATCTAAGGCAACATTTAATGAATCAAGTTCCTCAGGAACTAGTTCTGGTAGTGGTCCCAGGCGCCAAGAGACCATGGGGGTTATGGATGCTCAAACTAGGTTTGAGGCTGTACCTAATCAATCCGATGATTCACCTCTTGGGAGAGGTAACACACTCCAAAGTGATGAGGATACACTGAAACTTAATGAATTGATGGCAACATGTACCAGTTTACAGAAGGAAGTTCTTGACCTAAAGAAGCTTACATCATCTCAACAAAAGGAGATTACCAGTCTAAAGAACAGGGTAAAGCAATTTGAATAGGAAAAGAGGTCAAGAACTCACAAGCTAAAACGGTTATTTAAGATTGGTGCTACTGCGAGGGTGGAATCCTTAGAAGATGAACAGAGTTTGGGGGAGGATGCCTCCAAATAGGGGATGAGTGATACCATGGATGCAGGGGAGGATGAAGAGATGGTTAATAAGGGTAATAAATTTGTTGTGAAGAGGTTAATACTGTTGAGAATGTGATTGAAGAAGAGTTGGTTAGGGCTGCTGAGATTAATGTTAATGCTACTCAGGTTAAAGCTGTTAGTGATACAGTTAATACTGCCAGTGTTGAAGTTAGTACTGTTGAAGATGTTACTATTGCTACTATAACTACAACAAGTGTTGATGAAATCACTATAGCACAAGCACTCAAAAAATTAAAGAGCACATGACCTAAAGTAAAAGGGGTTGTCATCAATGAACCAACATAATCTACAACAACAACAGTTCAATAACAACCTCAGGGCAAGGGGAAAGAAAAGATGGTAGAGCATATGGTAGAGCCTATTAGTAAGAAAGATCAAATCATATCTGATGAAGAAACTGCAAGATTATTACAAGCTGAGTATGATGAAGAAAATAGGCTGTTAGCAGAGCAAGCAAGAATTGCAGCTGAGAAAGATGAAGTCAACATTGCACTAATGAACACATGGGATGATATAGAGGCTAAGTGTGATGCTGATTATCTTTTGGCTCAAAGAATGCAACAAGAAGAGCAAGAACAGTTGTCTGAGGCAGAGAAGGCTAAGCTGCTTATGGAGTTCTTAGAACATAGGAAAAAGTTCTTTGCAAAGAAGAGGGCAGAAGCAAAGAGAAACAAACCACCCACCAAAGCTCAACAAAGAAACATAATGTGTACTTATCTGAAGAACATGGATCAATGGAAGCCTAGTCAGTTGAAAAATATGAGCTTTGAAAAGATCCAAGAAGTGTTTGACAAAGTATTCAAGAGAGTAAACACATTTGTTGACATGGAAACAGAGGTGGTGGGAAGCAGTTCAAAGAGGGTAGGTACAGAGTTAGAGCATGAGGTCACCAAGAAGCAAAAAGTAGATGAAGATGACAAAGAACAGCTGAGATCAAATAGTTAATGGTAGTTGTTTCAAATGATGAAGAAATCTCCATTGATGTTGTTCCTTTAGCTACTAAACCTCCAAGTATTGTTGACTGGAAGATTTATCAAGAGGGAAACAAAATGCATTGGGAAATTATAAAGGCTAATGGCAAATCCCAGATGTATATCACCTTTGGTCATATGCTTAAAAGTTTTGATAGGGAGGATTTAAAAACATTGTGGAAATTGGTGAAGACTAAGTATGGATCAACAAGGCCAACTAATATCATGGATAGAGTCTTATGGGGTAATTTGAAAGTAATGTTAGAACCACATGTAGAGGATGTAGTGTGGAGAGATCAGTTTCAAAATACAGTATTGTTTTGGAAGCTATATGACTCCTGTGGAGTTCATACCTTGGCAATGCATTGAATGCAGATCTACATGTTGGTGGAAAAGACATATCCCCTGTCACCATCTACAATTACACAGATGTTGGAAAGGAAGCTTTTAGTTGATGAGTATGGTGAAATAGCTATGATGCTCTGTAAAAAGATGGTGAAACAGCTTAAGAAGAAATAAAGTGTTTGGAAGCATTCTCCTGGTGAATATGAAGCTTTGAATGAGGAAACTTGATGATTTTGGGAGAAAATATCATGTTTAGGGAAGGATTGTTGGGATTAAAAGCTTACTTAATGTTGTTTGGATTACTGTTGCTCTAAGGTTTTAAGACTGTTCATGAAAATATGCTAAGTATTTTACTACTGCTAGTGAAAGGTTAAGACTGCTAGTGTAACTTACTACTGCTTCTACAAAGTTACAACTGTTTAAGAACTTCAAAGAAATACACTAAGTAGTTAGTGCTGCCAGAACAAAGTTACTGCTGCTAGTTCAGAGTTACAACTGCTGATGAAGTTAATGTTGCTGCTTTAGAGTTAAGACTGTTAGACTTATTAATGTTGTTTATGTTTATAGTAAGTTGTGTGCTTCAAGTTTTGTATAGGATAAGTATAGAAAAGATTTTATATACTTTCCTTAGAATTGTAAGCCAACTAGAGCTCCTTAGTCTATAAAAGGAGGTCCTAGGGCATAGAGTTAAATACCAATATACGTATGATTATCATAGAGATATAGCTTCAAGGTTTTGTAACCCTAATACTAGGAAGAGTATTCGTATTATTCTTTAATAATATTGAGGCTGATTTGTTTGTTAAATTGTTTTGATCTTTTTGTTTACTGTTACATTGAAAGTTCTTCTTAATATCAAAGACTAGATTCCACATAGTATTTGATAAACTCAAACACAGTTTCTATTCTAGTCGTGTTAGATTTATCTAGCATAGCTAAACCTTAAACAAGCTAAGGAATTCGATCAAGTACTCAACTGGGATCAACACTTATCCAACAAAACCGTATTTTTCCATACCCTTACACCTAACGTTACAACCCTTGAAAAGACCTCTTTAATAGTTTATCCTAGGTGCTTACCCAAAAGTGGTGGAGGTTTAATCCGTTCTCAAGCCTATGGTAATTTATGTGCTATGACAGGTAGTAAGTGTTATATTTTCTCGTTTCCATATGTTATATAACTTTATACACCCGAGAGATATGAGAATCCAAACACTTTATGAGAGGTGCTAATATATAATTTCCGTGATTATTTTGACTAACGTGGAACGACTGTATGTTGTAATTACTTTTATATTAATGTTAAATGACCCCTAACTTGTAAATTGATTAGGATAAAAGCATATTTGGTTGATGACAAGCAATTCCCAAGTATAGGGATATTTGATAAGGATTTATTTGGTACCTTTTTAAGGGGTCATTTAAGCCCAAAATCGTATTAATATGATCAAATATTGCCTCAAATCGTTTCTTTTTGCATTATAGGTACTTGGGACAGAAAATCTGGAAATCGGCACTTTTTGGGCATATTTGACGAAAAAAGTGAAGAAAACGACGAAGTCGCGAAATTCTGTCAGATATGGAGATCTGTAGGGTATTCACAATGCAAGAAACACTTGTATGAGGCTTAGTTTTGGATCGAATAGAAGATATTCTAGAGAGAGGTAGGAGAGTTTGGGAGCCTTTGTAGAGAGAGAAACAATATGAGATTAGATTATCATGAAAGGTCCAACCCTTCCCATGGGTGGGAAGGGAGTATTTATAGTACTACATAATATGTCCTTAGTGGACTGTGGAGCGAGCTGACAGTGGGTAAAGACCCGACCCACTCCACAATATTACTAATAACTAAACTACTAATAATATTACTGATAATCCTACGAGCTATGATGAACTAATAATTACTCAGGGTGACCGAGTCTTCAGCTGAATATTCATATTCCTAACAATCTCCCCTAAGGGAGGTCACCCCAGAAGTAATGTTCTGAATTTCAGCACTTCTTCCTTAGATTTTGACATCATAGCTCGTAACCATTGATTCTTCAATATCATTGATTGTTGTGCAAACATCCGTGATCTTAAGATGACTTCTCTTTTGTCTTGGATGAACTTTGAGTAATCTTTGAAATTATCATCCTACTTGAGTCTCCAAGTCATCTTTCAGAATTAGGTCTCCATGTGATGAAATGTACTTAGAGCCGACATGCTCACACTATATGGTGTCATGATCTTCAACATCAGAGTTAGCAGAAGCTGTGTTGAAGGTCTTTTGGGTGATCATGACTTTGTTGAATAACAATGATGATGTAGTGTGAACATGTGGTAGAGGATTGGCATCTTTTCTGCAACCAGCTACAACAGCAACCAGCTACAACATTCCTCAGCTACAACCGCCATACATTCCTGCATACGACAGTTAGCAATAATTCGACCGGTACTTACAAGTTTGGACTTCGAGATAGTCAACAGCATAGTGTAAAAACTCTCTCTAATCCTTACCAAGACCGTTCCTAATCGAGAACCCACAGAGGGCCTTTTAAGATCGAACCGTAGCACATCAATGATTAGGTGAGTCGCTGGAGATCACTCCACGACTGTAGACCGTTTGAGACTGCCGCGACCACTAAGCGTAATCCATAAAGAATTACCGAAGTGACCTGCTTTCAGGGCTGCTTGATGTTGACCCTGGCAGGAATTTCCATTCAATCATTGAGAATTACATAAGTAGATTCTCTCATAAATGTTCTGGCAGATTGCTAAGATCTGCGTAAGACTCATAAGTTTACAACTGGTGTCCTTAATGTTGAACACCCAGTGTAGAAATAATTCGTGTTCCTATGAGATCTTTTTATGCATCTCGTGGCTCTAGACTCTATAGTGCGTTTTGATTTAGTGAGCGGAGGCTGGAGAGAACTGCCACCTTTTCAATATCATCTAACTCGGAGTGAGAGAGACGATAGGAATGTATTGAACTCCGTGACAATTGAAACAAGAGTCCTTTGAGGGACCTTGAGTGGCTAGGGAGGGTTGTGCAGCGTATCACTGGGTCCATGATACTTTGTCTTCAATGCCAGCAATCAACTAAGTGATTCTGACAGCATATGTTTTGACCCGGTTTCTGCCTAAGTTGTAAGGAGGGCTATTTCTTTTCACCCTTTCTCTTTACAATTCTTTTTCATTCTTCAACCCCTTCAGTGCTTACCGAGACTTCATAACTAACACCTTGTTGGGTTTATTCCAGTGTTAGCTCCATCTCAGTCGGCACTATTCCCTCATTCACTTTTCTCCTTTTTAATCTTACCTAAGGACTTCTACACTAACTAGTGGATTGTCCCTGGGTAGATCCCTCCGGCTCTGGCGGGATCGTGGGAACTTGTACCTAACCTTACCATCCTTATAACTCCATTATATGAAATACAATGGTCGGTCTTTGGTGTTCTTCCACAATTGCCAAACCAAATCTTTGGAAAATCTCTCAAAATGTTCATGATTTCGAAACATATTTTTGCAAACACTTGAGAGTTTTATATTTTTCAAATGCTCCCCCTCAACATGTGCTCGGTTGATTGTTTTATAAATTTGCACATGTTAGGTGGAGCTAGCACTTTTTGAATTGATCCACTTTCAGTGAACATGACCGTTTCGAGACACGATTACATCACTAGTTAGACTAGCTTGAAATTATTACCCAGCCTGGTCAAGTCCACAGAAAGTTTCTCGAAATGGTACACTCTACTCAGATACATCTTTTTCGAGACACGCTTACATCACTGGTTATACTAGCTTGAAATTATTACCCGGCCAAGACGTATCCTTTCGATTGATGACAGTTCAAGTTTCGTCAATTCATTGGTGAAGACTGAGTCTTGCTCACGTGAGATGCCAAATCCTTTGTTTTGTTAAAAACATTTGCTCCCCCTCAATATGTGCATCGATATTAGAAAGATTTTCGCACATATGGAAGAGCTTGCGTTTATGACCAAAACATTTTGCTCCCCCTCAATATGTGCATTGATATATAAAATGGTTTAGCACATACAGGAGAGCATACATTAACATTCAAAATCATCACATTTTATCAGAATTTCCTATTTAAATCACATTCTCTCCCCCGATCAAAATTTCAAACCATTTGAGATTTGTGATCCCAAGTGATTTAAATAAGTATAGAAAATTTGGGAGAAAATGTGGTCAGGTTTGAATGTATTCTGATTTTGAAGCATACTATGCTTCCCTTGAAACACCGAGAGAGTGTCACTGCTGATGTTGCACAATTTTGGCAAGGTGTCGGGAATTTGAACAATATTGCCCCCCCTCAATTAATGACCCGTTTTCCATTAAAGGAGCTGTAGTCATTCAATTGAGCGACGGGTATTTGTGAAAATTTAAATTAATTTACCACCTTGTGTAACATCAAGACTCTCTTGAAGAATCAAACAAGATAAAGAGTCTGATGTAAAGAAGACTTCTCTTCTAATACACGAAATGACGCACTGAAACGTACATCAAGTCGGGAGAACATGGATATAAAGTAATCCATGCCCAGGTGAACATCACCCGGTTGGAGGAACAGCTGTCTTTTTGGCGACATGCTTTCCCCATTGTACAGTGCGGGTTGCAGTATGAAGTAACTGCAAGCCATTAAGACATGTTTTAACTGATTAGTATAACTTCTGCTCGAGCTTCATTTAAGAGTCCGTGCCATTGTTGAATGACATTTCTAGATCCGTAAATGTTATCGATAAACAGAAGACATGCCTAGGTAGAACTATTTTTGGTATTTTCTGATTTTTTGATTTTTATGGTTTTTATAGGTTTTATATTTTTGTATTTTTCTTTTTGATTTAAGATATATACAACTATGTACAAGGATATAAGAAGACAATCCTTTACTCCTCCTTTTCTTCCTGAAGACACTTGAGGGTTTCAGGAGTCATGCTTTTCATGCCAAGGCATGGGAGAATAAATTGAAACCTTTCTCTTGGCAGGGCCTTGGTGAAGATGTCCGCTAACTGAAACTCTGTCCTCACGAAGTATAGTTCCACAATTCCTTTTTCCACCTGTTCCCTGATGAAGTGATGCCTGATGTCGATGTGTTTTGACCTGGAGTGCTGAACATTGTTACAACAAAGAGCAATGGCGCTTTTGTTGTCACAATATAGGGGAATTTTGTTGTATGAGAATCCATAGTCCGAAAGCTGTGATCGCATCCAAAGAATTTGTGCACAACAAGCAGACATAGCAATGTACTCAGCTTCAGTAGATGATATGGAAGTACTCATCTGCTTCTTAGAAGACCAACTAACCAACTTTTCCCCTAAAAACTGAGCTCCTCCTGAAGTACTTCGACGAGTGTCTTGACATCCCGCATGATCAGCATCCGCGTAAGCCGTTAACTCCATTGCAGTGTCCTTAGGATACCAGAGACCCATATGAACCGTGCCTTGAAGATATCGGAAGATCCTTTTCACTGCTTCAACATGCTTCTTGGTTGGTCTGGATTGATACCGAGCACACATACACACAGCAAACAGAAGATCTGGTCTGCTAGCCGTGATGTACATCAAAGATCCAATCATGCTTCGATACTTTGTTATATCTACTGGAATCCCTGAAGGATCTTCATCCAGCTTTGTTCTATCAACCATGGGAGTGTCAACAGGTTCACTTGAATAGAATCCAAACTTTTTCAAGATCTCGTTGGCGTATTTGGATTGATTAATGAATATGCCTCCGGGACTTTGAGAAACTTGTAATCCTAAGAAGAATGACATTTGTCCCATCATGGACATTTGGAACTTGGAATTCATCTCCTTTGAAAAACTATCACATTCACTAGGATCTGTTGAAGCAAAGATGATATCATCTACATATATCTGAACTAGCAGTAGATGGTTTCTTGACTTCCTGGTGAATAGTGTGGGATCAACAACACCCTTGGAGAATCCGTTCACTAGGAGGAACTTGGACAATGTATCGTACCATGCCCTTGGCGCCTGTTTTAACCCATACAGAGCCTTCTTCAAGCGGTAAACATGAGTAGGATGTTCAGCATCCACGAATCCTTCTGGTTGACTCACATAAACTTCTTCCTTTAAGTCACCATTCAAGAATGCTGTTTTGACATCCATCTGGTAGACTATCATATTTTGACTAGCAGCATTTGCGAGGAAGATTCTTATGGCTTCAATTCTAGCAACCGGAGCAAACGATTCTTCAAAATCAATACCCTCTTCTTGTCTGAACCCTTTAGCAACTAGCCGTGCCTTGTTCTTTAAGACATCACCATACTCATCGAGCTTCACTTTGAAGATCCACTTTAAAGCAATGATCATTGCACGCTCTGGAGGAGGCACTAATTCCCATACTTCAAGTCGATCAAATTCATGGATTTCATCCTGCATAGCCTGGAACCAGCAATCTTTTGTCATTGCTTCTTTGGCATCTTTTGGTTCGACTTTGGACAGTACGGAATTGAAGAAGCACCACAGTGCATCAGTGGCTAGTTGATTACGTGTGGATACTGGACGTGAGGGATTGCCTATGATGTTGTCGATTGGATGATCACTGGTCCATTTCCTGAGATGGTCGTGAGGTTGAGGGTTATGAACAGACGTAGCAGTGCTTTGTCCTTCAAGTGAGGATGTGTCTGATGAATGTTCAGGAGCAAATATGTTTTCAAAAGGAACCTCATCAATAGGAGCAAAAGGATTAACTTCCAATGAATTATTATCTGAAGATTCTTGTGTTACTGGAGAAGTTTGAGCGTTTGATGACGAAGGCGATTGACTGGCAGCTGGAGCATTGTGACTGACTGATACTGAAGCTGTAAGGCCTTCTGAACCTTGTGGGGCTTGAACTTCAGCCATAGGAAGTACAGCAGGTTCACTTGGGATGGTTCCATTCGTTGGCTCAAAGTATTCATCAAACATAGGATCAAATAGCTTCTTTAACTCCTCGCATGTAGGTGGCACATAAGAATCTGCAGGCGTGGAATTCTGTACAAGTCCTGAACTAATGGGTCCAGGAGACAAAAGGTTAAGATCGGGTCCAGAACTAATTTGTCCTGAAGCAGGTTGCTCACTCAGCTCATCGAACGTAACATGAATGGTTTCCATAATTTTACGGGTTCTCTTATTGTAGATTCGATACCCTTTACTGTCTGGTGCGTATCCAACAAAAATACCTACATCTGCTTTAGCTCTTAACTTTCCCAAGTCTTGACTATCGTTAGTTGGGTAGGAAAGTGCACCAAACACACGAAGAAAGGAGAGATCTGGTTTCTTGTTATGAATTAACTCGAAGGGAGTCTTCTCATGAACCGGATGAATTAGAGATCGGTTTTGAGTGTAACATGCTGTTGCAATAGCCTCTGCCCAGAGAAACATCGGTGTCTTTGAAAATATAAGCATAGTTCTTGCAGCCTCTACCAGAGTACGGTTCCTTCGTTCAACCACTCCGTTCTGTTGAGGAGTGCGAGGGATACTTTTCTGATGGGTGATGCCAATACTTTCATAGAAATTACGGAGTTGTTGGTTAACAAACTCAGTACCATTATCAGTGCGGATGATTCTGACAGTTTTATCGAGCCTTACTTGCAGCTGTTTTATCAGTTTAATGATAACCTCTGGAGTTTCGTCCTTGGTTCTCAAAAACTTTACCCATGTGAACCGAGAATAATCATCTACTATCACCAGAACGTACTTCTTTCCATTTATGGTTTGTATTCTCATTGGACCGCACAAGTCCATGTGGAGGGTATGAAGAACTTCCAAGTTGGTGTTGATGGTTTTAGGCTTGTGGGTTTGTTTCTTGCTTTTACCCAGTTGACATGCAGAGCAGAGATGATCTTTTTCATATTTCAGTCTGGGCATCCCTCTAACAAGATCTTTACGGGAAAGATTATTTATGGTACCGAAGTTTAAGTGGTTCAAACGACGATGCCACAGCCATGATTTTGTCTTAGAGGCTTTAGAAAGCAAGCATATGGGAGAGGATTTCAACATTTCTTCAATCGATATGGTGTATAGATTGGTGCCCCGACTGCCTTTGAGGAGATCTATACCATCCAATTCTCTGACGAAACATGTATGCTTTCTGAAAGCCACTTCCAGATCTGAATCACAAAATTGACCCACAGAAAACAGATTGTGCCCTAGTCCTTCCACATAATATACCCTTGAGATTACACTGTCACCAAACACATAATCTCCATAACCCATAATAGCACCAAAGTGGTCGTTCCCAAATCTAACTGTCCCGATAAACTTTTTCACGAAGTTCTTGAGCCGCGAGCGATCCCCAGTCATATGTTTTGAGCAGCCTGAGTCCAAATACCACAGGACGATTTGTACGACCTGCACTTGAAACCAGACAACAATGGATAACTGAAAAATGTGGATCCCCAAGTGCAATTGGGGTCCGTTTGGTCAGCACACACATATTCTGGAACCACAGATTTCACAGATGCTACTGTCTTTACTGAGGAGACAGAACTAGAGACAGGACAAGACTGAGATGGAAGGCATTGTGATTCTAAAGGCAGGATTCTACCAGTTGGTCTCCATTCCTTATTCTTCACAATTTTATGCATATTCATTTTAGGTAATGGTCTCTGTTTTCCTAAATTGAATTTCCTTCCAGTGGGTCTCCATTCCTTAACTTTCACAATTTTGTGCTTATTCATTTTAGGTAACGTGCACTGTTTTCCTAAATTGAATTTCCTTCCAGTGGGTCTCCATTGATAGCCTATGCTAGCAAATGTTTTTCCTGTAGCTTTCCAAGCTTTCTTGCATGTTTCAGTTATCCTACCATTCTTAACATGGGGTGACGCAGAAGACATCAAGAAGGACACAACACAATCATCATGATTAGCAGAAATTAAACAATTGTCGCATGTTTTACAGATAGCATTAGAATTCGAATTAATTACAGTACTTTTGATACTAGAATCAACACGATTCATCCTACTCATTGCAAACTTATTGTTCCTAGGTTGGGCTTCTACATTCTTCAAGTGATCATTCTTAGCTGGCGCAGTCCTATCCTTTCTTGCATTTTCTCTAGACCTTGACTCGCTAGCTTGGGTGTCACTTTTTACTCCTGTAGAAGCATCGAAGGAAACATTAGTTTGTTTTTCTGTCACATGCCTTCCTGATAAAGATGTGTTGGGTTCTGATGTCTTAGGTGGTAGATCAAAGGCTACATGCTTGTTCTCAACAGTAGATGATGATGCAACAGATCTATCTCTATGGCTGCTAAACTTAGGAATTGAGCCTATGGCATATTCTAAGTTTTCCTGAATCCTTTTCGTGAGTTTGCAGGCATAGACAACTGCCCTATCAAGTGGCTTATCAGTCCTATCCTCTTCAACCACCTCACGAAGTGTGTCAAGGCCCTCTCTAAGATGATCGAGATATGTTTGATGGGCAAGGCTGTTATTTCTAAGCTTAAATGGAATACGCCCAACATCAACATCATACTTTTTACTATCAATAGCCTTTGGTGCATCACAATTACAAGTGGTGCATGGCATTTTACCTTTCACCCGAGCCTTGAGATTCTCAATTTCATTTGTCAAAGAGGTTATTTGATCATTATGATTGCTTCTTGTAACTTTAATAGAATCATATAACTCTTTGAAATGTTGTTTAACCTTTGAATTTTCTTCTCGATAACACTCATTTTCATAATGTAACTTATTTATGGTGTTTTGATATTGAAAATTCTGAGAATCTGAAGACGAAGGTTTATTGGTGCCATACACTTCACACTTGTTGGATTTCAATTGGGCAATTTGGGCCCTCAGCAGTCGAATCGTGTTCGTGTGAGCTTGAATTGTCTCATCTCGTTTGCTTAATTCAAAATAAGTATCAAATTCAGGAGCATCCAAGGATGTCTTGTCATTCGATATTTTATGTTTTTCATTTAAATGTTGATATTTCAATTGCAAATTAAGATATTCAACTTCCAATTTCGAAAAACGTTTAACCATATTATCATGGTCATCATTTTGAATTTTTTCAAGCAATTTTAAATTCTCCCCCTCAAGCTCAACAACACGATTCTGGGTGACATTTAACGCAATAGCATACTCATTAAATTGACAAGCAGACAATGCAGAATCAGTAACAGTGTAAAATACATCTTGTGCAATACATTTAGCAATCAAGTTGTCGTTAGTAATGAGTATGTTTTTTCTTTCAATCTCTCGACTCTTAAGTTCTATTGCATGTTCATTCACCTCATTTTCCATATCTTTAAACACTACTTCCATTTCTTTTATTTCGGCTTTAAGAGCAGTTTGCAACCCTTCAAAGTGTTCTTTAAGTAGTTTAAAGAATGGCATGACCTCAGTTAAGTAACACCTTTTTGCATGTTCAAAACACCTCTCCCCCTCAGTAATACCAGAGGGTGTGATTCTCTTCTTACATGTTTTATCGAAATCAGCAAACAGTTGCCAAAGCACATATAAGCTGATAAAAGTTTTGCATTCAGTGGGAAGAGACAAAGGCACTAAATTCCTAGGTGTATTGGGGGGATACACCGTTATGGAGGCAACTTTTCTAATAAGGGGGGTGTTGGCCTTAAGTTTTTCTACCTTAAGTTTTTCATTATCTTGTTTCCAGAAAATCTGTTCAGGTGTTAACTTCTTTTGAGGAGCAAACACAGTCAAACGATTTTCCTCATAATAATCATGGGGCTTGATTATTATCCGTCTGACTATGCACTCGGGATCCCTCATTTTCTCATTCATTTTTTCCCTCGTTCTATCACTTATCTCATCCTCTTCATTTGTGTAGATATGCTCAGGTTGGTCATGAATAGGCATAAGCATCACATTACCATCATATAGGGCTGGTTGAAGTACTTTCATGTCCCTAAGGATGGTTGACTTAGGTTCACCTATCATGATTTTACTATGCTTATCACTCAACTTTCTGTGCTTATGAATCATTTGAGCAGTTTGTATGGTTTGATCTTGTGTGTACAACTTATCTTCAAGCTTATTTTTTAACGTCTTGAGTCTAGAGAAATCATTTAAAAGAGTTGTTTCTTTTTGTTTGAATTCTTGCTTAAGTGTAGTTACACACTTTTGTGCTTCCTGTTTCTGTTTGACAGACTGTTCTAGCTGACTTTTCAAAGAACTCAACTCTAATTTTAATGTTTCTTCTCTTACTCTAGACTCTTTAATAAGTGTACTCATTTGACCTTCTAATTTCTGCTCTCGTTCATTAAGCTCAAACTTAGCACGCTGTTCATACATAGCCACTTGTTCTTTATAGATATTAAGTCTAGTGATCAAGTCATCATCAGGGACAGGCAACTTGTTTTCTTGGCACTCATATGCATTATCTAACTTACACGCATTATCTAAGGCACCTATATTACTTACAACACAAACATCTTTATTTACAAAAGAATCACCATTTGGTACATCAGGCAAGTTGTTGTGATTCAAATACTGTTCATATGAAATAATATTGCTATTTTCCATGTCAACAGTAGTTGTGTCAGAAACATCTGCCTGTTGTACATCTTTGGGATTCTTTTGTCCCTCGACTATATTATATGTGTCATAAATTTTTAGTACCTCAGATATCACGGATGCATTAGACGGACCAACTTGACGTGGAGATGAGACCAGGGAAGACAAGTTAGCCATGAAGATAGTTTGAGCCGTAGGTTCATCATCTACATCAGAGTCATATGCATCACAGTCATCTGCCTTGAAGATGTTGGGATCATTAAGTGCTAGATCCTGAACAGGTTTCTCATCCACATCTTCATCAAAAGTATTTCCTCCATCTCCTGCCAAGAACAGTAACTCTTCCTCATCCAATACCGCACCATTCTCTTGAGCTTGCATTAACAGCATCTTGTCTTTGAAGTAATCTGAGTTCTGAGGACGTTTAGGTTGATTGCAGGTTCTAGCAATGTGTCCAAGCCCCCCACAATTATAACACTTGATCTGTTTCCCTTGCCCCTGATTGGCATTCCCTGCTCTATTCTGCACATAACCTCGACCCATGTTTCTACCAGCTCTCCCTTGCACATTCTGAACCACAATTTTCCCATCCTCCACCATTGCTAGATTGCGTGGGTTGGATGAATTCCTTAACTGATTGTTGGTCTGAGGGAGTGATGCTTGAAACTGTTGAACCAGTAATGAAACTTGATTGGTGAGATTGTCAATCATTTTGTTGGTCTGAGAGTACCCTGAGTCAAGTTGAGAGCTCATAGCAGGTACTTGTGAGTGAAGTTGATGATAGCTTGGGTTGGATGATGATTGGATTGTCGGTTGAACATTTGTCATGAACGCCAGTGGATCATTTGTAGTTGAAGGACTTAACTTTTCTCTCAGCACCGATCATAGACAGCATGCTTCTCATGTTGTTGCAGGTAGGCATACAGCTGTTCATAGTTGGTATCCCTTAAACCTTTGTTGAGTTTGACAGCTGTAACAAATCTGTCCCATTCAGGAGTCATGTTGTTCACAAACTTTGAGTTTAGTTGGATATTGGGCATAGTCATTCTGATCATCCTCATATCATTCACCAACTTATGAAATCTTACATAGTAGTCTGTGACATTCTCTCCTGGGTTCATTTTGAAATGCTCGAACTCATCATACAGCTGTGACTCACGATCTTCCTTTGTAAGTTCTGACCCTGCCAACAACATTTTAACGTTGTCCCACACAGCTTTGGCTTCAGTGTTGAAATTGATGAGCTTGTATACATCCTTTGGAAGACCTTGAATGACTATGTTTGAGGCTCTAATGTCGGCATCATACCTCTTCTTTTCTTCTTCATTAAGATCATTGTAGTTTCTAGGTCTGTCTATGCCCCAAGTTACAGTCCCATCTTCACCAGTTGTAACAACATCTCTGGTGGTACCCATCTGATATGGTCCATCGTCAATTGACTTAAGAATGTTAACTCCATTATCTTTTCCCAAGCAGTAAAGTCTTATCCGTTGTGCCCAAGACTCATAATCCGTCCTATCTAGCATAGGTGGACGAGTGTCAGATCCTGCTGCTTGAATATCTTCTGATGATGTGTTTGATGTGGTAGCCATAGTAACTACGGGATTTTACAGATCTTGTGATTTAACCGAGAAATCGAATCTTTCGCGGGAATTTCTAAAATCACCAAGACACAAACCGCCTAGACAAATAGCATAGACACAAACCGAGTTCACACTGTAGAGACAAACCGCGTAGACACAAACCGAGTTCACACTGCAGATACAAACCGCGTTGACACAAACCGCGTATGCGCCTTAGAGACAAACCGAGTTCACACTGGAGATACAAACCGCGTTGACACAAACCGCGTATGCGCCTAAGAGACAAACCGAGTTCACACTGGAGATACAAACCGCGTTGACACAAACCGAGTTCACACTGCAGAGACAAACCGCGTTGACACAAACCGCGTATGCGCCTTAGAGACAAACCGAGTTCACACTGGAGATACAAACCGCGTTGACACAAACCGCGTATGCGCCTAAGAGACAAACCGAGTTCACACTGGAGATACAAACCGCGTTGACACAAACCGCGTATGCGCCTAAGAGACAAACCGCGTTGGCACAAACTTCCAAACCCGTCACTTTCAATGCTGTTTGTCCTTTTGCCTAAACTAGTAATAAGACAAACCGCGTACCCGATGTGACACAAACCACGTTCAAGATCGTCCAAAATACACAAACCGCATTCAAGAACACTTGAAAGAAAAACACTCGAATCACCCAAAAACACCACACAAACCTTAAATCTGTGAATCCAAGCACTAAATACTACTCTTATACTATTCCTAAGCTAGAAAGTACAAGGTATAACAACTTGTAATCACAAAACAAAGCACAAAATGAAATAAATGAAACTTAACAAATCGAACCAAACAACCTCAAAAACTACACAAATCCGTGAATACCAACTCTCATGGACCTAACCATGGCTCTGATACCAATTGTAGGGTATTCACAATGCAAGAAACACTTGTATGAGGCTTAGTTTTGGATCGAATAGAAGATATTCTAGAGAGAGGTAGGAGAGTTTGGGAGCCTTTATAGAGAGAGAAACAATATGAGATTAGATTATCATGAAAGGTCCAACCCTTCCCATGGGTGGGAAGGGAGTATTTATAGTACTACATAATATGTCCTTAGTGGACTGTGGAGCGAGCTGACAGTGGGTAAAGACCCGACCCACTCCACAATATTACTAATAACTAAACTACTAATAATATTACTGATAATCCTACGAGCTATGATGAACTAATAATTACTCGGGGTGACCGAGTCTTCAGCTAAATATTCATATTCCTAACAAGATCTGACGGCGTCACACGCTACAACGTGATGCCGTCACTTGTTGCTAAAGCTGGATTTTTTATTCAAGATTAACAAGAGACATCTCAAATGAATTCTGAAGATCTACAACCTGACGACATCAGGTGTTAATTGAAGATGAGAGTCACGTGTTACGCTAACAAGAGACGGCCCAGACACTTACTAAAGGATGGCGTCAGACATAACGTGACGGCATCAGAGGTTACAAGGTGACGCCATCATAACGGCGACTTGCACAAGACGAAACCCTAATCACAACGAGCTGACGGCGTCAGAACCTATAAGCTGATGTCGTCAGAGTTGTAATCATATATATACTTTCGTATGTTTTCATTAATTCGTGTAACATCTTGGAGTAGGGTTTTGTGGACGGATTTGGCAGCTTTTGTAAGGGTTTTTCAGCCCCCAAAACATATGTTTCATTGAAGATAAGTTATTCGTTTAATCATTTAATATGTTTATATGTTGTTTGATTACTTGTTTATCTTCTCTTCTCTTTAACATGCTAACTTAAGTTTATTTGTGTTTGCTTAGATCTAATGAAACCTAGTTGTTGAATATTGATTTGTCGTCTCTTGTTTAGTTGATTGCTTCGCGTTAGACTAAGAAAACTGCCTGACCTCTTATATGTAACTAGCTTGAACGTTTTAGAAACGCAACCGTAGAGTGCACTATTGGTTTTTCTTGTTGTATTTATTGCATGAATTGCGGCTTGTAGATCCTAAAAAACTTATTAGACTTTAAGGTAGGAAGACTAAGATTCATAGAGTTGGGGACTTCGGCACCTCCCCACGACCAATATTAAGGAATACAACGCTTCAACTAAAACAAGGACGTGACAATTCGACAGATCGGTAGGAGATAACTATGGAGTAATTAAATCTAAGTGAACACGCTTTTCCCTATCATAAGAAGTCACCAATTGTATTTTTTTCTTTTTAATTAGTTTAATTTCAAGTTATAATTAGTTTTGGGTTAGTTGACTAGCAACTAATTCCGCCCACTCTTCCAAAACCCGAGATTTTTACTGCTTTCATAAAAATATAAAAATACAAAAAGAATCATCCCTCACCTCTAGACCTATCTCGTCATACATCTTGACCTAACGACACTATTCCCCTAGAGAACGAACTTTCCTCCGAGTCTTACCTATACTACACTACAGCGATTAGGTACACTACCTAGAGGATTGTAAAACTTTTTTTCGAGGTCTTGCAAATCTCACATCAGATAAACATAATAGAATTATTAAAAAAAAAAAAACGAAAAAAAAAAAAAAACTTATCTCGGTGATTTCCTTGAATTTGCAATAATGAACACTGGTAACGGAACAACATAAAACTCGTTAGGGTTTGTTCCTTGAGGAGTCATGATGTGGACAAAAATTGAAAAACACACGAGGTATGAGGGAAAACATGCGTTTGGCATCTGGTTGTAACATGGATGCTTATATCTCCCTGACTAAATATTAATTTTATAACGTCTATTTTTTACTTAGATGCCACACTTATTTTTGTGTTGTATACTAGTGTTTGGTCAAAAGTATTTATAAAATGGAAAGATTATAGAAACCTAAATATAAAAGTATCTTAGCAAGTATTGATCTCTCGAATATCGTTTCGAATGAGTGGTGAATTTGAAATTCGTCGGTCAAATCTTGTTTGATGCTTAGTTATCAAAATTGGTTTTTGTTTTTTAAAACTAATAATAATAAAGAAAAATACAAACAAATAATAAAGAAAATATGTTTTCCGAGAAATCAGTGGTTAATAGTTAGATTTAAATGGTGAACTTATACTCGAACAAGGGTTAATTTATTCATACGGATGGGTATTTCAATCTTAACCTCTATTGACGCACATTAAACCATTTAGTCTATACTCAAGGTTAAGATGTTGACTACTAGAAGGTTTGACCTTTTAAAACGAACGAGTCGGTGTACAATTTGCGTTAGTTAATTCGAGTGACTTAGTTTGTAATTAAAAAAAAAAAAAAAAAAAAAAAAAAAAAAAATCTTCTTTATCTTCTTAAGCATTTAATTATATTTCTCTTATCCTCTATAATTGTTTAATTTTTCACTATGACTTCTTCTTACCTTTATTTTGTGAGTGGTGCGGTGGTCCTCCAAATGATGAAAATTGTCCGGGTTGTAGCATGGTAGGGTCGGGAAACTGGTTTGTCTATGATCAAAACCCTTATTCATATAATGAAACACCCCACTACTTTAATCAACCCCGCATCACCTGATAGAGACATACTTATGTGAGTTTTGTGGAGGTAGTCCTCACCTGGATTTTGATTGTCAAACATAAAACATGTTTGTCTATAAGTAGGGTCCTTGTAACAATCAAAATTTGACCACTCTTCATATTATTCACCAAGTCAGCCACAACAGTTTTACTGCTGTAAATTCTGTGGAGGTCTTCATTTTGGCTCTGATTGTCAAACGAGGAACCCGCTTATCTATAAGCATGATCCTTGTAACAATTTGACTTACCATAGACTAACCTCCATAGTACCATATTGATCAGTCGCCCCCTCAGGATTTAGAATTTTACAAACTTTCTAAACTTTTACAAATAGAAATTGATCGTCTTCAGGAGGATGTTCTTAGGACACAAATGCACAATCTCCTGTTGACCTAGAAGAACATGAGGAGAGTAATGATAATACGGAGGTGATTTTAGACGAGGAGCAATTTTTAAGACAATAAATTACCGCTCAAGTCACACCTCCGTCACTTGCATATACATTGCCCCTACCTTGTCTTTCTACCAAAAAAACTTTTTTTGAGACAAACTAGAATAGTAAGATGAACACTTAAAATGAGTCAACTTTAAAAAGAAAAATAAAAAACCAATAAAATAAAAAACACTCGCACATAAAATAGAGATATTGGTATATAGAACATGATTATGATCAATACGATATAAAATTTGGAAATTTAATACTTTTAACGGACTAATTCTTATAAGTACCTTTTAGTTTAGCCATTGAACCTTAATTTGGCCAAGTCATATAAATAAAAGAGGTGTATAAGCAAGTGTAGAAGCTAGCTTTACAAGTTTTAATTAGACCCTGTCTAAATGCTTAATACTCAATATTAAAGAGGTTACATATATGAATATGATCTAAGATGTAAAATTTACGGGAAGCTAATGAAAATTTTTAAGAGCGTTAAAAGTAGATGCCATCTAACCACGCATACCAAAAAAACGTTTTGATTAGTAATTCATATTTAGTTTTTCAGGTAAAAGTTAACTGATTTGATTGTGTTCTCATTTTCAAAATTTATTGATATCTACAGTTGTTTCGATTTGTATGCTTCATTTTCATAAATCTATGACGATCAACTGTAAACTTATTGTTTTCATCTTATTACCGCTGCAAAACGCGAAATAGCACAATACTCACTGTCATTCGTATACGTTAGTTATAAATTAAAATAGCGATTATTCTATCTTGAAATTTCTCTGAAAAACAATCGATTTGGGCAAATTTTTTGATCTTTTCATATTTCTTTGAAAAGGCCATTTTTAACAGCTAAACAAAAGTTTTAGAGCATCAAATACCTATGATGTCATGAAAAAAGTGGTGTCACCTTTATCACTTTTTCACATAACACGAGAATCTATCACACTCACACAAAACACCCCTCCCTCAATTTCTAGTGTCATGAGACACCCTATGACCTATACATAACTCACTAAAATACAAATACAACAAAATAAATAAATATACTTGACCGCTTAGCTGGTCACCCCAATGCGAGGCACGACGGCGCCAGCCTCAGTGTCCGTTTGGCGTCATAGGGGTCGCGTTGTGAGACGACGCAAGCTCCACCCGCTAGCGTACCGGCTGCTCTTAAAATTATAAATTTATAATGTGAAAATTACATTTTACTTTTTGTTTTACTTTGTTTTACTTTTATAACGAATTCTGATTTAAAAAATGGCTCACGTTTCGCTAAACTAAACACAGCTCTCGGAAAGGATTCCATGACTGCATATCTCAAGTAAAAACGCCCTAGTTTTGGTCCAAAATCATCTGCCTGGTTAAAAGGAGTAATACAAATTCAACATTTCTAAATGAAATATTAGTGAAATCATCAAATAAAGAAGATGCATATCATACTTTTTTGCAATCAGGTTGTTAGTATAACCAAACCCTAAAATTTGTACCCCTTTTACTTAAAAGGTACACAACTCTTAAAACCACAAACTAATTTTCAACTCTCAATACAGCAACTCTAATCTCATTTATGGTGACCAGATTAATCGCCAGAAGCCAGATGAATACTATATCAGGTTAAGAATAATCTTTACAACAAAACTGCAGTACATACAACGCAGAGTAAACGTGATGCATCCCTGAGTACCAGTTCAAATGTATTAAACTTATCTCTTCTATTCCATAGCTGTGATGAATTTTTGGATCTTGGCTTGTGCTTTCTCTTTCTCATCTGGGCCTTCTAGATCACCAATATTGTCATGATATTCCTATACAATTATTCAATTTCAAAAATTATTATTGGTGGATTGAAAAAGGCAAAAAGCTATAGGAACTCTTAAACATATCTGAAAATCATAAACAGTATCCAAGTTGAAGAGCATTTGGAAAATATACCTGTAGTACATTCTTAACATCCTTTTTAGTCAGCTTTTGCTGCTTCAGTAATAGCTCTATTCTTGCCCTTATCCCTGGATGTCTGCAACATTATTGTTGAAAACAGCAGATGATTTAGAAGGAGAACCATTTAGAACATTAAAAAACCTATAAGTTTTATGAGCAACTTACTCAGAAGTCCAAAGATGACCCAAGATAACCGCAATCAACTGTACCACCACAAAGTGAAAAGCTTAGAATATCAACTGAGATATGTAAAGAGAGATACCATAATTCAATCCAAAGATAGAGATCAGTCTTGCTAAGAATGAGGAACACAACAAGGGTCAACCGTCAACTCCTAACCTGAAGAGAATAGAGTCCAGATTCTAGCTTTCTATTGTACTTCTCATCTTCATCCATCTGCAACAGAGAGATGACAAACATTAATTTCATACTACATAAAAAAATAGACAATATATAGCAGACAACAAATGCCAAACGTTAAAAACAAATGAAAGAATAGGAAGACTAAACCTCCAGATCGTCGAGTTCAAGTTCATTCAGCCTTTCAGATTCTTCTTTCACTCTGTTTGAATATCTGCGAAAGGCAAAACAAATTAATTAAAAAAAAACAGAATAATATATAAGAGACGCCAAAGATAGAGTTTTGACCAAGTGTTAGTTTTATGTGGATGACGTTTCCAAGCAGATATTCAAGTCGAGAGATGGAAAGGCAATTACCTCATATAAAGCTCCATTAGTCGGTCAACCTTTTCGTACTCATTTTCAACAAATTTACTTAGTAGCCTTTCCCTTCTTGAACCCCTCAAAACTCCACCTATTTTGCAAAATGAAAATGATAATGTATCAATGCACGTTCCACTATCGGATGCCAATATCTGATAAGTCATTTTAGCAGAATATTTTACCCACCAAAGGCAAATATGGCAAATCATCCATCTAGCTGGTTTAACTAATTAGCACATTTGAACTGGAAACTCATATAAAAGCTAACAGGTATAAGCAATATCTCAACCATATGCTTTGATACTAAATAGAAAAATAATAATATAACAATGCTTGTGATTTTATAAAATAAACCACCACCAAATGGCTTAGTAGTAAAGTTTCCTCACAAGAAGTCAAGGCTTCAAACCTCGCTAGGTGTGTACATATGGTAGTGGCCAGGGAAGGGTCGGAAACAATCCCGAATTAACCCAGTGAGGCAAAAGGCTCGCCCTCCCTGGGTAACCTGAGCAGGGAAAACCTCATTTGTTTACCCGTTTACCATATCAGATAATCAGCTTTAACGGCGCATATTGCAGGAGATAGTGTTTGGATTTAACAAAACACAATAAACAGATTCTCAGCTGTACAAGTGTTTGGCTATTCTAGTTATTCAAGATTTCATTAAGTAAAATATCCAGAATCAAATGAGCAGTAATAACCAACTCCTAACCATAAGCAGCTTGCTTCTATCCAAACACTCACCATATGTATCAAAAAGTTATAAGCGACTCAAAAAACAGTCCCAAACATCCCCTATATCGTATTTATTTACAAATCGGCTAAGGACAGTAACTAAAGAAGACCAGGGATTGACATCGCAGTAAATCTGTAAGCATCCCATGTATGATGTTTACATACATTATATGCAGGTTAGCGTGCCTAGCAGATTTGAGAAAAATAAAAACATGAAATTAATAAAAAAATATAAAATATATAAGTTTTCTCACCAAAAAGTGATGCAACTAATGATATAAGGCGCTCCTCAATTTCTTCTTTGGCTCTCTTTTTCTTGTTTTTGGTTGATGGAATCTGAGATAGAATAAATGCAATTAAACTTGATAAATACAAATTATGCCATGAAAACAATCAGCTAAAGCATGCAACATACAAAAGATGGTCTGCAAAAACTACAGAACTGATCAGATAACATCAAAAAGATTTGCAGGGTATGATTTAAAAAACTCTACATCATCCCTCAAAAGCAAGCTCTATGTATACCCAAAATGCAGATATATTGAAGGGATTTAAGCACTTGAAAGTTAAATAAACCAAACACCATAGAGTGAAGCAAACGGGTTTTTGGATAAACTCCTATATGTGTGAATTAAAATGCGACTTATCTTAACCATGTTGTCAATAGCGACAATAGCGGTAGCTATAGCGCGCTACGTAGCGTCGCGGTCAACTGCCGCTATTTGCATTTAGCGACAAAATAGCGAAGGTCAACGCCGGTCAACGCCGGTCAACGCCGGTCAACTCCGGTTTATAGATGCAATTGATTGGTGGGATTTAGTCGGAATTAGTCTCTTAACATGTTGTGTATGTTTAATTGAAACCAGAAACACGATTGATGCATGATTGAATTTAGGGTTCATACGTCGAATTGGGGAAAATCGTATAAGTGTGTTGTAGTGTAATTAAGTTGTTGGGATATGGTTTATATGTGTCTAATTACATGATTTAACTCTTGAATCGAACCAAGAAACACAAATGAAGCGATTTAGATAATTAGGGTTTAAGCAAGACTCGTATGAGTGCTATCTGTTGATTTATCGCTAAACACAAAATAGCGGTCGCTATTTATCGCTATTCGCTACGTAGCATATAGGTGGCTCGTCGCTATTTATCGCTATTCGCTATTGACAACTATGCGACTTATCTTAACCATGTTCAATACAAACTGAAAATGAAGACCTGCCCCGCAAGAGACTTTAATAGCACAAAGCCAAACTAGGCAAGAATATATATGCTCATAAGAGTACTAAGAAACAATCTTAACATAACTCAAAAGCACACTCTCGCTCCAAGGTCATAATTGCTTATTACAAAGATGGCATATGCACATACAAAAACAGCAATAGACGCATACGATTCCTGTAAATGATGAATAACGATATGAAATCAGTGGCATGAAACCGAAACCGGATAGAAAGTATATGCTTGTTTATAGTACTAATAAACCATCTAAATATCTAATTAATCAAAAACCCTCCAACTACAAGGTCAAAATTACTTACGTATTACAATACATGTATATCTCCAAACAAACACACACACATATGTTATACCTACTAAACTCTATACGAATAACCTAATACAATAACTAAAACTATATACAGAATATTTATAACACAATCAAATCAATGCCGATAGTAAAAACTAAGGAAAGAAATCCACTCACCTTACCCATGAAAGCCGGAAACGCAGTCTTCAACCCCATAACATCCACAAACCGTTCACAAGCAGGCGGATAATTGGTCAAAGCAAAATCCAACGCCCTAATCGCCGACCCATAACACAGCTTCTTCTGATTCATAATAATAATCATCAACTCAACCCCTTCCGCTTTCAAAAACCTCTCCTTATTCTCCAACGGCATCAACAAACAACACAAACAATCAAACAAATTCTCAACCATTTCCTCCTCATCCAAACTCTTAGGATCCCTACTCTTATACATCGCAACCGCCTGCAACACAACGTCAACCCCATTCATCCCACCCAACCTCTTCTGATTCGCAACACTACTCTGCAACAATATCGCCAATATCTCACTCGCATACTGCTTATTAACATCAAATTCCCTAACCTTAATCTTCCCTATAATCCACCTCAACAACTTAGTCCTCTCACAAACCAACTCCGCCACATTGGGCTTAACCTCAATCATATTTTCAATACTCGTCAAAGTCCCAAAAACCGCGCTAACCTCGTCACTATCATTTTCATTCAACCTCAACAAATTCTGAACCAAAGACTCAAGCACATTATTCTCAACTAAACAATCCACCAATATTTTCACACTTTCATTATTCTCATCTAAAACATCCTCATCAGTTAAGTCCTGTATCAAATTTACGACATCGATAGCGATATCGGTGTTATCGTGTGTTAATAAGTCTAATAAGGAGGGAATAGTGTTTAAGTTAACTAATTCAGGATAAAGTTCAGGTGCACCTGCGAGTATTTTAAGTTTTTCAATCTCGTCATGGAGTTCGATTTCAGAGTCAGCGAATTTATCGGGTTGGTCGGGGTATTTTAAACGTGCGGCGATGTTGTCTTTGAGTTTGCGTTCGAATGATAAGACTAGTTTTTTTAAGGTTTTGATGTCGATTGTTGTTTCGGTTGTGGGTTGGGTTTTTTCGAGTTCTTCGAGGAGGGAGAAGTCGATGTCGTTCGAGGGATTGTTGCCGCGTTTGCGTTTGCCGGCGGTGGTGGTGTCCATTTGTGTGAGTGAGAATGCCGGAAATTTTCCAGAACCCTAAATACTTACTATACTTTGTTTGCTTATTTGCTTGTTGTAATTGGGCTTACTTGTTTCTATGGACTTAAAGCCCATATTTCTGTTTATGGTTCCTGCACGGGTTAGCATGGCGAAATTAGTCTCTAGAAGAAGTTTTTATCACTTTGTTGTTTATAATGACTTAAAATTGAGTAAAGTAGGAGGAGAGTTATTTTACATACCAAACTTTTTTCATTCTTACCATCCATTTAAAATAAAATTAATGCTTGAGATTAAAAGTATTTTAATATTTCACATATTTTTTATAATTTAAATATCTCATTAACCGTTAACCGTTAGACAAAATAAATTATACCGTTACGACCATCATTTAATTGTAGAAACTAAAGGGGGGGGGGGTTGAGTAGTTTCACCGTTTTAATTACTTTTCAAAAATCTTTTTGAAGTGTGTTTTGAAAATCTTTTAGGCTTGTCGCAATGGTCGGTCGAGAAGGGTCGGTCCTCGTCGGTCGAGGCCATTGTGGCTATTTGGTCTTCGATCGGTCGAGCAAGGAAAAAATCACAATTGGGTCGTCTGAACGACCGAATTAAATACACACTCTCTTTTCAAAAATCAAGTTACCGTTTGACAAATAAATTTAAAAAAAATTAAAAACTTTGCCACTTTTACAACCTTATAAATACTAACCTCAAACACGCTTCTAAACACACAATTTCAAACACAATTCAAACAACAATTCTCTCAACACCAAACACATTCTCTTAATTATGTCTTACGAGCTATTTTTTGGTCCTTCGTCTTCCGACGATGATGAAGAAGTTATGATTGAGTTTGCGGAGTTTACGCAGTTTGCTTGGAACGCGTACCAAGCGTCACACCCAAAAGTTCGATGAAACTACGTATATAGGGATCATGAGGGTGCTCATAATCGTTTAGTGGCGGCTTACTTCTTCGAAGACCTGGTGTATGACGAAAGAACATTCCGTCGGTGGTTCCGAATGAGCCGAGCACTATTCACACAAATTGTTCAAGAGGTAACCGATTATTCTCCTTATTTTCAACAAACTCCTGATTGTGGGGGCGTACTTGGTATTTCCCCATTGGTCAAGTGTACTGTGGCAATTCGTCAATTGGGATACGTGGTCGTTCCTGATTCTCTTGACGAGTATCTACAAGTGGCTGCAACAACAGCCCGTGAATGTTTCCGTATGTTTTGCAAGGCTATCATGGAGTTATATTGTGCTAAGTTTTTGCGAAAGCCCACGTATTCTGACCTTGAAAGAATATATGCTCATCACGAGTATAAGCATGGGTTTCCTGGGATGATGGGAAGCATTGATTGTACAAGTTGGGAGTGGGAGAATTGCCCAAATAGTTTGAGAGGTTAATATGTTAGGGGTGATCACGGGCCACATCCATTCATTTTATTGGAAGCGATCATTTCCCAAGATTTATGGATTTGACATGCGTTCTTTGGTGTCTCCGGGATCAATAACGACATAAATGTTTTACGTCGTTCCCCTGTTTTCAATGATATCAAATCTGGGAAAGCACCAGACCTTGAATTTGAGGTTAATGATGTAGCTTATAAAAGAGGATATTATCTTACTAACGAGATATATCCACAATGAGTCGTTCTTATTAAGTCCATTTCAAATCCTCCCACGGGTGACGATAGAAGAATTTTGTACAAGAGGAAGCACGAAGCAGCAAGGAAAGATGTGTAACGAGCTTTTGGTGTGTTGAAGAGGAAGTGGAAAATGCTTAAAGTTCCAGCTCGAGGGCTGTATAAACATGATCTCCAAGATATTGTGTACACGTGTATCATATTACATAATATGATCATTCGAAACAAGGAGTGGGCGATATGTCCTACATGGTTCGAAGATGAGGCCCACCGTGATCATGATCCCTTAATATCGCATGAAGAATCGTTAGTAGTTACTCAAGAGATAATGGACCCAGCAACTCATCTAAACTTAAAATCTGACTTGATCGAACACGTTTGGAGAAATCGTGGAAATCAAGTCAATCAAGAGAATGAAGACGAAGACGCAAGTGACGATGACGATGAAGATGAAGAATTTTTGTAATGTTTTTAATGTTATTCTCTTAATTTATGTAATGCTTTTAATGTTTATTTGAATAATTTATGTAATGTTTTTATTTTTAATGAAGTTTAAATTTGTTGTTTAAAATATTTGAATTAAAAAGAAATCGGTCGTCCCACTGTGGCAGTTTGGTCGTCGGAGAGAGAAAGCTGATGTGGCAGGTCATCTGCAAGTGGTATTCTATTCTAGACACGTAAGTTTTAGCATGATTACTTTAAATTTTACACATCGACTATTCGTTAGCATCTTTCAACAGCTAACACAGACTGAATCTCGGGACGAGATTCAAGATAAGGGGTAGGTACTGTAGCAACCCGTAGAATTCCCTAGTCATTAGTGAACGTTAAACTAGTATTAACCCATCGTTACTGTTCACTTAACCATTTTACGAGCAAAATTTGAAAATTTTGTTTATTACGTTATTATAATTCAAACGTTGTTACGTTATACACGATACTTTGGAACGAGCACACACACGCACCACGACAGTCCAGTATACCATTAAACATCAAACAAGTACTTTTTATACAATTTCCAGCCCAACACTATTCAAGCCCAACAACAAATCAAGCCCAACTTTTATTTTTCTTTCATTCTAGTCGACCCAACTTACATATACATGGTCGCTTGTAATTCTTATTTCGACACATGAGCTACACTTCATTTTGAATAACTCGAATCTTTATACTACAAAGAAGCGGGAATGACAAATTTCATGGCTTGATTCGAACATTTGATCCTATAACGAGACCAAAAGCTAACCATGTTCGACACATATACAACTCATATAAGGGTGAATTCAAATTCGACCAAAAACCATTTCTATCTATTCGATTTATATTTAAACGTGGTCTAAGGACTCTTTAAACGTTTCACACTCTTCCTAATCTTCTTGGTCACGTTAAATGCTCACTTGGACCTTTTGTAATGTCGAATGTAATGTATATATACACCACATGATCTTAACCGAAGCACAAACCCTTTCACATATCACTTGGACTCATAACACTCAAGTTTAACTAGCTAGCAATATTCTTTGTGTTCCCTTATCCCCTAGACTTCCTAACTTGTTGCATATTATACATTAAACTCGATACATGTACATGCGTATATACGATCACACCCTATTAACTCCCTTTCACACACACAAACCTTTATCTCAATTTCTCCCTAAGTATTTGCTACTGCCGAGAGTTCTCAAGAAGCAAGAACCCTTTCTTGCTTTGGTTGAATCAATTCCAAGTCGTGTACAAGTCGAACTCATTCCTTTTAATCGTTCCAACGTGTTAAGGAAATTCTATTCGGTTTCTAAATCATTTGAACGTATCACAAACCACCTTAAGGGTATTGTAAGTGTCCTTGAACTCATTTCCTACTCGTATATACATTTTCTATATTTCATGCTTCGTACGAGTTTCTATTCGAACGTATATTCATTTGCTATGCATTTATACGCTTTTTAGTGTTTATTTTTCGTTACATATATGACCTCCTATATTATGGATGGCTAGATAATCGAATCCTATAATTATTTGACATTTGTTCCATCATTTAATAACATATCGAGACCTATTTTCAAACTCAAAATACATATCGAACACATATAAGTTAATATTTCATTTTTAGAACTTGTTACATTCGACTAGAACACCCATATTTAAATCATTTTCGATCGAACACCATATCAATTAAATTGCACAACTTGATTCTCTATAGACCAAACAAATAAGCTGTTACAATAAGTCCTTCTAATAAGCTCATATACCACCTTTTTAATCGACCAAGTAAATGGAATTCGAATAGTCCTAAAAACACACATATATATCGAGTGGGCTTATTAGCCCAGTGTTGATATAAATAATGCCTAAAAACGTTATTAACATCTTTCGATATCTCTATGTTTTGATAATCACAAAATGTAAAATCATTAAACGAAAGATTATGACATAAACAAGTATTTAGTTGTAAATAGTCATTTCTACAACTTAATCACTTAAGGTATGAATAAACAAATGCTTAATGCATTATATGATCAAATGAACTTTTTCTTAATCACTAAACTTTTTATAAAATGTCACAAACATTTTATATCTTTTAGAAAAACATTTTTGGTATTAAATAAATATGTTTAATCTATTATAAACATATGAATTCAAAATTTCAACCAAAAATGGCAAACATGTTCCAGAAAAACCTTCCCCACAAAAAGACAAAGCTGAGCAATGTTCGGAATGGGCGGCCCCCTTAATTTACTAGGCAGCCCCTTTAATTATTAAGGGGACCGCCCCCCTATTTAAGGGGACCGCCCCGCTCCTCTAGCTCCTTAGCTTTGCCTATAAATACTGGTTCATTCCTGGACTTTTTCCTCACCTTTTGCACCCCAAACCTTCTTTTCTAAATCTCTACTTACATCTTTCTAAATCCTTTCTAAAAACCTTTGATCATATATTCTTAAGCATTGGTTTCTAAGTGATCCAAGCTTCCACCATCCAAGTGCAAAAGAAGAATACTTCTATCAATCAAGATTAGAAGTATTACAACTTAGTATCATCTTGCTATCTAAGTTGTTAGTTAAGTAAACCTTGTAAATCATTCATTCATTTGTGTATAAGGTGTGTATATAAGGTGTGAACATAAGTGATTAGATTAGTGTAGTGTGTGAGTAGTGAAGAAGGTGTATAAGTAGTTGTGTTGTAAAGAAGTAGTGTAGAAATATTGTAAAGTTGTGAAGTAGCTATGGAGTGAAGAAGTTGTGAAGCCGTCATATAGAAGTCGTGAAGTAGTGAAGAAATACAAGGCGTGAAATAGTGAAGAAATACAAGGCGTGAAGTAGTGAAGAAATAGAAGTCGTGAAGAAGTGAAGAAATAGAAGTCGTGAAGAAGTGAAGAAATAGAAGTCGTGAAGTAGTAAAGAAATAGAAGTTGTGAAGGAAGTTGTGAAGTAGTCGTGTTGTGATTGAAGTTGTGAGATTGGTTCTAGCTACGATTAGAACTCGACATTTAGCTTTGTGTCGTTAAACCGGTGTAAGCGAAAATTGTGTAAGGTTTTCTCCGCCATAAGGGAGCTTGTTGAAGTAGTGAAGAAAACTCTCGAGCTAGGTGTGCTCGGGGAGTGGAGTAGGGCAAGGAAGGTGTCCTTGTAGCCGAACTACTATAAATCCCTCATGTCTCGGTTAGATCTTTCCATCTCTTACTTACATCTTTATTTATATCGTCATTACTTTCATACATATAGGCATATATAATTGTTAGTATTATTTAGAAGTTTATTTCACATAAAGATCAATTTAAAACTCCATTCATAAAAGCAAAACTTTTATAACAAATCTAAAAGGGTACACATATAATTAATAATATTCTTCAAGTATCATTTTTAATATAAACTCGAATCTAAGTTTTTAAAAGGTAAACTAAGGTTTTCATAATTAAATTAAAAAGACGTAAAACTATTCAACCCCCCCTTCTAGTTTTCCACACCCAATAAGCAGTTTTTAAACAAACCAAATAAGTAGTTGTTATATGCAATTGGACTATGTTTTCAGGACCCTAAAATAAGCCCTAAGTCAGGCCCAAATCACCTTGAAACCCAATGGATCGAATGTTCTTATTAGGCCTTGTATTTAGCTCGTTAAAAGCCCAATAAGCCAAAAATAAGCTCTTTGGTGTAATAAGCAATTTTTATGAACTTGAATAAGCTGTATGAAGCTTTTGAAACTTTCAGAAAATTTAATATATAAGTTTTGTACATTTTGGACTAAAAGTGCAAAACATATTACTATTTGGGTTAAAAATGTAAACTTTCGAATAAAGGAGTGCAAATCTATCATTTTTATAACTTATGGGTATAAACTTATAATACAGTAAATAGAAATCATAAAATGTCATATTTGAACCTTTTGGAATTAAAATGTAATTATTTTCTAACAAGGGACTAACGGTGCAAACATCTCACCGTTAGGGTTAAAATTGTAAATTTCATGAAACTACATGGACCATACAGTAACTTAATTTTACTTATAATCTCACTCATTTTTTATACAATTTCGTACTTAAAAGTCCTTTTTACAATTCGTACAATTTATATACAAACGTTACGTTTATATTTACATAACGTAACTTTTAACGAATAAACATAACTTATCATCCACCAACTTTCGAGGAAACGATATTTACAGATTCAACAAACATAAAAACATGATAATGTTATATATAATATTATTTTTGAACTTTAAGCATTTTAAGCATATCATTCATTCTCATCACAATCCAATTCGTTATCCGATATTCTTTCACCATACTTATTCACATCCAGTCAATCTTAAACCATCAAAATCTCAAACTTCACTATTATTCAGGTCGTGTGTTGGAGCCGTTCCCAGGATACATTTGACGTAACTTTACTTTGAGCTTTACAGATAAAGTGAGTCATAGCCCCACTCTAACTCTTTTATTCATTTTAAACTATTTGGGGGAGATACGTGCTTAAATTACTTTACTCGTTTATCAAATACATGAATTGCATTGGTATGCAATTACTCAAAACATTTATGATACGCTACGCTTTTATACTTTTTGGACATGATGTGTAGTTTTATTACGATATGTGCCTTAATGGGTTAAACTTATTCTTATACACATTATTCTTAGCAACTGTTTAACTCCTGGATAGGAGCCGTTGGAGAGGTATTGATAGTAACTATCGGGCTGACGCCCCCCACCCTTTGTCCAAAGTTCGAGGCATTAGGTGAATATAATCCAGGATACACATGATACATTATACGTAGTCAGGAGGTTCAGTTTGCTGCTATTCATTACATTAAGTGCCCTTGTATATCGTATACACATCTGTTCTACTCATACTTTAGCAATGGGTTGTAAACACACAGGTTGCAAGTCTTTTATGGGCGGGACTTGGGACTGAGCGGATTTATAAGGCCTTTGCAGTGGAAACTTTATTCATCATACATTAGCAGTGGGTTGTAGACACACAGGTTGCAAGTCTTGTATGGGCGGGGCTTAGGACTGAGTGGATTTACAATGCCTTTGCAGTGGAATTTTTATTCAAATACTTTACATTTTAAACTAAACTCTATGAACTCACCAAGCGTTGGTTGACACTTTTTAGCATGTTTATCTTAGGTTTATTAAGGTGATAGTGGATGCTTGGATCTTAGAGTCATTTGCATACTTGGAGACTCTTATCTTTATCTTTTACCATTCGATACATCTTGAAAACAACTATGTAACTTTATACTTTGGATTTCTTGTTTAACTCTGATTTAAATAATTCGAATGGTAACATTTCAAAACCTCTCATTTAGAGGTCGTTTTCTATACCTTGATCTATATTATGAAGTAATACCCCCTTGACACTACTATTCCGCTGCGTTAATTTGGGGGTGTTACAGATTGGTATCAGAGACATGGTTATAGAGAACTAGGTTGCATTTAGTACCTAGACTATAACTACTATATACATTGAGACTCATCCCTATCGCCTTGCATACGTAGAACTTTTTCCGTCATCATCCACGCGGTTGGATGTTATAGTGTTTGTACTGATAGGGGAATCTCAGAATTTAGTCGAGTCATCAAAGGTGTGGAGCTCAGTGATAACTGGCTATTTAACTTAATCTTGTGACAGTTCTTGTTTGATGAGACATGGGATTAAGTTAAATAAAGGTTATCACTTAGCCGTCGAAAATTTGATGATTTTGCTCAAAAATGAGATTTCTCTTAAACATACTTTTTAGGGATAATCACCCTACCCTTTTTCACCATTTAAGTAACGCCGAGATATGTGTGCTTGGTGATATGTACACGTGTGAAAGGAGGCAAGTATAATTATGGTGGCCAACATAATTATAAGTGCATCACGACTCACGTGGACATATGTAACCATGCTTACGTTAATCGACATTGACACCCCTTTAGGATAACTGTAACACCCCCAGAAATCGGGTCTAGCGGAAGCATACATGTCGCTGGGGTGCTACTCAATTGGTATCACAACACGAGTACAAAGAACGGTTTTTACCTCTTTCATTTAGGATAAAATTTATTAACAAAAGTGTTAAATTTACATTGTCAAAAGTAGTGCGGAAATAGGCCCATAAATAAGTTAAGCGGTCCCCAAATGAATATCAGAGTCTTCTATGACCATGCCATGCCCTGCCAAGAGCCTCCAGTAGCGTGCAATTGCTTAATACCTGAAAATACATGCTAAAGGTGTCAACACGAGGTTGGTGAGTTCATAGAGTTTAGTGAAAAATGTAATGCATTTGAATGAAGATTTCCCAGCAAAGGCATTGTAAATCCACCCAGTTCCAAGCCCCGCCCATACAAGACTTGCAACCTGTGTGTTTACAACCCACTGCCAAATAAGATCTAGTTTAAATGAACGTCAAATGATTTATGGACCACAAAATTTTATGTTAAGTGTGACAATGTCGCTATATAAAGGTAAGTGTGATAATGTTTCCATGACAATGTCGCCATATAAATAAATCTGACAATGTCGCCATGACAATGTCGTCATAAGTTAAATTCTGACAATGTCGCCATATAATCAAATCTAGCAGTGTCGCCATGACAATGTCGCCATTATATATATATATATATATATATATATATATTATATATATATAATATAATATATATATATCTGACAATGTCGTCATATAATTAAAATAATACGTAATTAACAGTCCATAACATAGGCAATATGAAATAGCTTAATGTACTAGTGTACATACGGAAATAATCCAGGGTGAAAAATGTAAACACAAAATGCTTTCGAATAACAAATCAAGTATTCTATCCAATCAATAATGTTTTGAAAGACAAATCACAATTCAAGTAAAACAAGCATGGAGTTTAATTGTAAAACGAGCATGTATTCTCCCCCAAAACAGTTACAAAACAAGTAAAAGTAGGGGCCATAAACTCACCTGGTGCGATAGCAACAATGACAAAGTGGATATACTGAAATGAGGCACGATCTCTAACCGCAACCTAATATGAATGATATGGTCTAATGTAAGCAATGAAATGATGCTACACATGCAAATACGTATGTTATCGATACCACTCGTTAATTTTGAAAATAATGTTTATCGTCGAAAAATACAGTTTTGACGTCTCGTTAAGTTAATAAACACTTTTCGTGTAAATATGTTGAAATGATACTCCACGATCCTCGTTTGGTGTTCTATCGGCGAATATAGCGTTTTCGTCGTAAAAATAGCATTTTCATTACTTGAAAAATATGCCTAAATGGCCTTGCAAAACTAGTCGCGAAATAGTGTACATTAAGTGTTAGGACATAAGCTTGACGTTTTTGAAAACCTTGCAACAATGTCTTAATGTCGTATCATTTAACTTTTGACCATACGGGTCTTGATCAATGAGAAAAATGGCTCTCAACATGGTGTATTACAAAAACAGTTTTTACACTTAGAAATATATTTCTATTAAAAGCTGTCAAAATGGTTTCTGAATTGTCGGGATTCAAACACGCGTATCTTGGTCGTTATAAGCTCGTTTTCTACGTTCTTTATATCCATGGCCTCGTATTAGTATGAACTAACATATTTTTAGTAGTTTGGGTCGTTTAGATCACGTCTAACGCCTCGTTGTGTCCGTTGAAATTCGGCAAACAGCACGCAATTTTCAGAAATTTAGTTTTCGTTGTCTAACTTTGAAAAATCATAACTTTCTCATCGTAAGTCGGTTTTTACTCATTTTTGCGGCTACGGTTTCGTTTTTGAAAGAACTTTCTGAATATGAAGGCCAAAATATACCTTGGGTTACTGAGTTTTCCAGATTACACGATTTTGGACAGTAGCTATTTCTATTGTTGAAAAATCAATGTTTAAGGTTCAAGACTAGTTCAAAACTTAATCAAACCACTTCAAATCAACACCACAACCTATCTAATCTTACCATACACCTTCTCAAGGTGTCATGGGGTCCTAAACATCACCAACCATGGTGGATTTCATGAGAATATTAATAAAACTTGTAGATCTATTGTTAGGGATTATTTGTGTGGAATATGGTATATATAACATAAGTTCTTGCATGATTAACAATTAATACTTGAAAATACATCACAAAATAGATCAAATGAAAGGATGAGATGTTGAAAAATCATATGAAACACTTACTTGATGGTTTGAGGTAGTTTGGAAAGAAATGAGTAAGAACCTTGGGATTTTTATTTCAAAATCCTAACAAGGGATGTAAATGGAACTAGATTATCACTTTAGCTTGAAAAATTGATGATTTCCTCTTGGTGTTCTTAGTGTTGGCCGAATAAATAGAGAGAAAAAGATGAGAGATATTTGATGTTTTGCAAGTTGAATTGTTATGTATAAGTGTTATGGAAATTAAATCAAGTTATGTAAACTAGAAACATTAATTGGTTTTTGGCTTGTTAGGGAAAAAGGGGGGCGGTACATGTGCTAAAGTGGAAGGGATTTGATGTGCAATTAAGGCTTGTGTCTCCATTTAATTAGAATTAGTTAGTTTTGAGTATACATTGAGTGTTATCGGGTACCGAGTTAACTAGAAATAAATCATGACGAGGTAAAATAAAATACGACGAAGTTGTAAAAATTATAAAATCATATTCCTTGCAGGAATCGGGTGTTAGAATAATTATCGGGTTGAAATATCGCAAACCGACGGAGTTATAAGCTCCTAACGGAAAATGTAGCTATTGCTTTAAAAACACCGGGTAAAGTAATAATATAATCTTTATATCATTATAATTAACATGAAAATATATTAGGATCATAGTCGGGAGTGTTGGGTATAATGTTAGTAGTAATGACTGAGTGGTAACGTTAATTAAATAATAAATGAACATACATTAATGAAAATCACACAAACCCGTGCATGACTTAATATGATATTGATTTTACTGATGATATGTAGACTACTCTAGTCTATATGATGTGTCCTTACTAATAATGCATAAATACGCCGCTAAACCTTACTGGTTACGCGAATTTGAATACCCGTAAACCTAGTTTACGAGATGATGAATGATGACAATGAATAGTGATTTTTCTCCTGGGATGAATAGTATTTCATGAATAGTGAAAATTTTGAAACTTCTCAAAGTCTCAAACCGACTTCAAAAATGATGAATAGTGAAATGATAAATAGTAACTCGTGAATAGTAATTTCCCGAGATGAATAGTGAAATTTTGAATCTTGAAAAAGGACCTGTAATTACGAGTTGTGACAGTCTCCACCCGTTAAAGGAATTCAGTCCCTGAATTCAGTTAGCGTTTGTCTTTGGAGTGGATTCGGTGAAAATATGTGGATATTTGAGTCACATTGCGTTGATAAAAGATAAAACATCCATTAGATAGGGATTCGTAATAGTACATGAAGTTCATAAGATAGAACTTAAAGTGAAACACAAAAGAAATACAACACTAGAGAGTTTAGGTTTTCGTTTATTTTTAAGGCAGACGTTCTTGGTTCTTGAACATTGTTGTCGTCCTCCACATCGTTGATGTGCTGACAATTCCCTCCTCTGATGACCTAGGCTGTACCATGAGCTATTCCGCCTTGGTTCCCATTCCCTTGATTTCCTTGTTTTGGACATTCATTCCTGTAATGTCCTATCTCTCCACAGCCAAAACATGTCACTGGAGGTTTCTGATTTCCGGCAATGATTGGAAACTGGCATTCCCTAGTCGCATGACCAATCTTCTTACAGTTGCCACATGGATTAAGACAATGTCTAGGGTTATGATGATTTTGACACTTGTTGCATTTGGGTAAGGTACCTTGGTAACCTTTCTTTTCAGCTGAACCTGCAGCATAGGCCTTGGCGACTTCTTGCCTCTTTGGTTGTGGTTGAGTAGCATCGCCACTCTGATTGTTGTCCCAACTCCTCTTGTTGCTGTTGTTTCGGTAGTTGTTGGAGTTGTTGCTGTTGTTGTTGTTGTTGTTTGAAGTAGTCCCTTTCTTCACTATCTGAGCCATAAGTTTCTGAGACATCCTGATTGCCTCATCCAATGTTTGCGGGTCAAAAGAAATCACATCTCCACGGATGTTGTTAGGTAGTCCACCAATGAAATTTTCTATCAGCTTCTCAGTATCCGGAACCATTGTAGGACATAATGCTGCCAACTCCTGAAACCTTCTGATATATGCCTCGATATCATTTCCTGCTGTCACTAGCTCATAAAACTCTGTTTCCATTTTCTTCACCTCAGTTCGTGGGCAAAACTTCTTTGTCAGCAATTTCTTGAATTCATCCCACGAATGCTTTTGAGCGTTTTCCATTCCCATGGGTTTTGCATACGAATTCCACCACGACATAGCCTCCTCAACAAGAGTACTAGTAGCAAACTTTACCTTGTACTCCTCTGGACAGTTACACAGAAGAAACACAGATTCAATCTTTTCGAACCAACAAATCATGGCAGTGGCCCCTTCAGTGCCCTTGAAATTCGGAGGATCTCCACTCTTGAAGTCCTTGTATGTACATTTACGTCCATTAGTTCCATTAGTAGTTGTTCCTGCAGCTTCTGCGGTTTCTGCCCGTGAAGCGGCTTCAGCAGCGGCTGCAGCTACGGCAGCTCTTTCAGTCACCAGTGCTGCCTCTATACTATCGGCAACCAGCTTTCTGATCTGGGCGGGTGTCATAGTAGGAGTACTTCTTTTGGATGGCATGATTCTTCAAAACAAGAAAAGAAGAGTGATACGTAAATAAGACGTTTCCGAAAAGTAGGAGCTCTAAGTGGCTTGCCATAAAATGAAAGCTTGAAGTTGAGTTATGATTAGCTGACATGCTTCTAGGCGGCGGTTCATGAGGTGATGCAGATGTGAATGCTCTTGCAACGATTGTGTACACACACATGAATTTTTGAAACCTTTAGAAATTGGGAAGAGAATCAATCTGGACATAATTCTATTATAACTATTCCCAGTATTGCAAAATTCATCTCTGAGTCGGACATAGGTGGTCAGCCTATGTCCTACTGTCCCGGGTCGAATATAAATGACCAGTCTATATTCCACCGAGGTTCAATGAATTTTGAAATACTCAGCTCAGTTATACTAATACTATGTCCTTCACATTTGAAAAGACGTTCTGAAAGGCTAAGGCAAGTGACCAAACTCGAGGTTGAATGATGAAACTACGCAAGGAAAAGGCGTAACGCTGAGACGTGTATGATATGCGAGCATGCTTATATGAAAGACAACTATAGAAATCAACGAGAGTAAGTGGGTATAAATGATTTGATAATAAGACACAAATCTCATTAAATATGTCAGCAACAAACCACAAATGAGGCATCAGCTTGGCAGGCAGGCACGCGGCGGTCATAGGGTTAAGTTTTTGTGAATGTAGCTATAGTCTAGGTTTTAAAATCACCTAGTTCTCTATAGCCAAGGCTATGATACCAATCTGTAACACCCACAGAAATCGGGTCCAGCGGAAGCATACATGTCGCTGGGGTGCTACTCAATTGGTATCACAAAACGAGTACAAAGAACGGTTTTTACCTCTTTCATTTAGGATAAAATTTATTAACAAAAGTGTTAAATTTACATTGTCAAAAGTAGTGCGGAAATAGGCCCATAAATAAGTTAAGCGGTCCCAAAATGAATATCAGAGTCTTCTATGACCATGCCATGCCGTGCCAAGAGCCTCCAGTAGCGTGCAATTGCTTAATACCTGAAAATACATGCTAAAGGTGTCAACACGAGGTTGGTGAGTTCATAAAGTTTAGTGAAAAATGTAATGCGTTTGAATGAAGATTTTCCAGCAAAGGCATTGTAAATCCACCCAGTTCCAAGCCCCGCCCATACAAGACTTGCAACCTGTGTGTTTACAACCCACTGCCAAATAAGATCTGGTTTAAATGAACGTCAAATGATTTATGAACCACAAAATTTTATGTTAAGTGTGACAATGTCGCTATATAAAGGTAAGTGTGATAAAGTTTCCATGACAATGTCGCCATATAAATAAATCTGACAATGTCGCCATTCGCCATGACAATGTCGTCATAAGTTAAATTCTTACAATGTCGCCATATAATCAAATCTAGCAGTTTCGCCATGACAATGTCGCCATATATATATATATATATCTGACAATGTCGTCATATAATTAAAATAATACGTGATTAACAGTCCATAACGTAGGCAATATGAAATAGCTTAATGTACTAGTGTACATACGGAAATAATCCAGGGTGAAAAATGTAAACACAAAATGCTTTCGAGTAACAAATCAAGTATTCTAGCCAATCAATAATATTTTGAAAGACAAATCAAATTTCAACTAAAACAAGCATGGAGTTTAATTGTAAAACGAGCATGTATTCTCCCCCAAAGCAGTTATAAAACAAGTAAAAGTATGGGCCATGAACTCACCTGGTGCGATAGCAACAATGACAAAAGTGGATGTACTGAAATGAGGCACGATCTCTAACCGCAACCTAATATGAATGATATGGTCTAATGTAAGCAATGAAATGATGCTACACATGCAAATACGTATGTTATCGATACCACTCGTTAATTTTGAAAATAATGTTTATCGTCGAAAAATACATTTTTGACGTCTCGTTAAGTTAATAAACACTTTTCATGTAAATATGTTGAAATGATACTCCACGATCCTCGTTTGGTGTTATATTGGCGAATATAGCGTTTTCGTCGTAAAAATAGCATTTTCATTACTTGAAAAATATGCCTAAATGGCCTCGCAAAACTAGTCGCGAAATAGTGTACATTAAGTGTTAGGACATAAGCTTGACGTTTTTGAAAACCTTGCAACAATGTCTTAATGTCGTATCATTTAACTTTTGACCATACGGGTCTTGATCAATGAGAAAAATGGCTCTCAACATGGTGTATTACAAAAACAGTTTTTACACTTAGAAATATATTTCTATTATGAAGGCCAAAATATACCTTGGGTTACTGAGTTTTCCAGATTACACGATTTTGGACAGTAGCTATTTCTATTGTTGAAAAATCAATGTTTAAGGTTCAAGACTAGTTCAAAACTTAATCAAACCACTTCCAATCAACACCACAACTACTCTAATCCTACCATACACCTTCTCAAGGTGTCATGAGGTCCTAAACATCACCAACCATGGTGGATTTCATGAGAATATTAATAAAACTTGTAGATCTATTGTTAGGGATTATTTGTGTGGAATATGGTATATATAACATAAGTTCTTGCATGATTAACAATTAATACTTGAAAATACATCACAAAATAGATCAAATGAAAGGATGAGATGTTGAAAAATCATATGAAACACTTACTTGATGGTTTGAGGTAGTTTGGAAAGAAATGAGTAAGAACCTTGGGATTTTTATTTCAAAATCCTAACAAGGGATGTAAATGGAACTAGATTATCACTTTAGCTTGAAAAATTGATGATTTCCTCTTGGTGTTCTTAGTGTTGGCCGAACAAATAGAGAGAAAAAGATGAGAGATATTTGATGTTTTGCTAGTTGAATTGTTATGTATAAGTGTTATGGAAATTAAATCAAGTTATGTAAACTAGAAACATTAATTGGTTTTTGGCTTGTTAGGGAAAAAGGGGGGCAGTACATGTGCTAAAGTGGAAGGGATTTGATGTGCAATTAAGGCTTGTGTCTTCATTTAATTAGAATTAGTTAGTTTTGAGTATACATTGAGTGTTATCGGGTACCGAGTTAACTAGAAATAAATCATGACCAGGTAAAATAAAATACGACAAAGTTGTAAAAATTGTAAAATCATATTCCTTGCAGGAATCGGGTGTTAGAATAATTATCGGGTTGAAATATCGCAAACCGACGGAGTTATAAGCTCCTAACGGAAAATGTAGCTATTGCTTTAAAAACACCGGGTAAAGTAATAATATAATCTTTATATCATTATAATTAGCATGAAAATATATTAGAATCATAGTCGGGAGTGTTGGGTATAATGTTAGTAGTAATGACTGAGTGGTAACGTTAATTAAATAATAAATGAACATACGTTAATGAAAATCACACAAACCCGTGCATGACTTAATATGATATTGATGTTACTGATGATATGTAGACTACTCTAGTCTATATGATGTGTCCTTACTGATAATGCATGAATACGCAGCTAAACCTTACTGGTTACGCGAATTTGAATACCCGTAAACCTAGTTTACGAGATGGTGAATGATGATAATGAATAGTGATTTTTATCCGGGGATGTATAGTGAAATTTTTTAAACTTCTCAAAGTCTCAAACCGACTTCAAAAATGATGAATAGTGAAATGATGAATAGTAACATGTGAATAGTAATTTCCCGAGATAAATAGTAAAATTTTGAATCTTGAAAAAGGACCTGAAATTACAAGTTGTGACAATAACAACTAGTGATGAGGTTTTGTGAGAACGTTAAGTATAGATTGGATAGTCAACAGTTTTCCCTCATCTCTGACGTTCGCTCAATGTCCTTCCATGCAGAGACAATGGCATCAAGGAGATCAGCCCGCAACGCTAACCAAGGGGGTGCAACACTAAGGGGTGGAAGGACTAGTGAATGTGAAGGTAGAGGAGGTGGTCGAGGCATTAGTAACAACGGCAGTGGAAACCCTGATTTTGCTGCCATCATCGCTCAACAGGTTCAAAACTTGCTTCCTACTATTATCACCCAGGTTGACAATCATATCAATAACTCGGGAAACCACGGCAGTAGAAATGACGACACCAATGGTGTAGGCGGGAATGATACCAACAACCACACAACTGGATGTACGTATAAGGAATTTATGGCATGCAAGCCAATGGAGTTTGACGGTAAAGGAGGTGTATTGGAGTATACTCGATGGAATGAAAAGACGGAGATTCGTGGAACTATGAAAGCAGCTGAGCCGTCTACAATTCAAAGTGCATTATTGAGAGCAGGGACTCTAACAGATGAGATGATTGGGACTGGAATGTTGAGGAACAGTGATAAAAGGAAAGGAGCGAATGAGTCAGGCAAGCAAACGGTCCCCATGATTGACAACAAAAAGGCAATAACCTTTATGACCACGGGTTATGGTCAGAAAAGATATAGGGGTCCCCACCCTAAGTGTGCTAAATGTGCTTATCATCACCCGGGGTCTGTATCCTGCCGTGTGTTTACAAATTGTAATAAGTTGAGTCATTTTACAAATCAGTGTAGAGCACCAAGGAATGCAGGCAACATAAGGAATAATCAAAGAGCATGCTATGAGTGTAATAGCACGGATCACCTCATGAATACGTGTCCTAGGTTGAATGGAGCACCTAGACAAAGACAGGGTAATCTAGTTGTAACACCCCAACCCGACCTTGGTTAAGATGCCACATTATGGTGTCTATTAGAACATACAAAATAAACGCAAGCGGAAGACTTCATAAATAAAGCAAAGTCAAGAACATCATGACTTACAAATTACAAGCTCCCAAAAGTCTTAACAATATCAACTGAAATGAAATGAAAATAAAATATCCAACATAAGTATAAATCATATCAAAGACAATGGGGAATCTAAATAAGGTAGGTCTTCTACTCCTACTCACTTCACTCTTGCCCCGTATCCCGCTTATTACCTGCCGCATGGAAAGAAAAAAACGCGGCTGAGCTTAAAAAACCCAGTGAACAGATATATATACAAAGCATAAAGGTAATAAGCATAAGTAAACGAATATGAATCAAATGGATCAAATGCATAAATGCCATGAGTCAGAATATCATAAAGAATCAAAGAGTCAGATAAGAACGGAAACGAACGCATTTAAACGAGCAACTCGAATAGACCAAAGAAACATATAGGATAACCACGAGCCTGTCTAAACGAGCCACTCGAATAGACCACATAATCACATCATCCAACAAATCAAAATGCACAAGGATGGGAGACCTCTCAAGTACCAGAAGTGAGAGGGGTGCACGGCACGTACAAGCCAATCACTAAGTCACATCACAATCACACCAATCACAACAATCATACCAAACGTATACCTAAGATGCATCCATACGCCCCCTACAAAACAAATCATATATGTACCTTGTACTAGACAAGTATACACACATATCACAATGGCCAATGTGCACAAATAACATAACAAAACAGAAGGGGACGCCGTGGATCAATCACACCTCCACAGAAAGTGTCATGCCATTGGTGCCTCAATGACATGGCCATGGTACCTCCATGGCTAGTTAGCTCGGGCAACAGAACATAACAAATCATATCATATCATATCAGGTCATCATATCATATCCAAACAGAATGTATCAAATAGAACTGAATCATATCATAGCAACGAATATCATAGCAAATGGATCATATCAAGGGAATCATAGCAAAGGCTCATATCATTGGGATCATAGCAAAACAAACGAATCAAATTCAAGGATTGGAAAGTCATGAGATCAGAACCCTTACTGAGAAAGGGTAGAATATCTGTACCTTATGCAAAGCAACCAACAAAATAAGAAAGTACACCGAAACAGGGAATCACTCCTTCTTCACCGAACCTATACAAATTAATGATCACGTATTACTTATAAGCTCATTTTACAAGTTTACCAATTATAGTTATTTAGGTTTCACATTTATGGTTTCTTTCTATTTTTAGAAGGTTTTCACATTTAGTAAGTTTCCCGATTTAGTGACTTTTAAGGTTATAGATAAGAATCATGTAACTTAAAGGACTTATCATGGCCAATATTATAGTTTAAGATTTAATCACATAACTTATAATAGTTTGGGGTTTAAAATGTCATTTTATCAAAGTTCGGGGTCAACAATGTAAATTATATAATTGTATGACAGATTCTCATATTTGTAGGTTTCATGCACCTCATTAAATACACCCATGCAAAACTAAACCCTAGCTCCCTTATATACCCACATTTAACCACACACTTAACACATGAACACACCTTATAATACACGACCTACAAGACATCCTTTCTTTCTTTTAGAAACCGCCAACTCGACCTCATTAGCCCTTCACGTTAACCCTTTCATATGAGACCAATATCAACACATTTTCGAACCAACTATCACCCATATTCGACACATGTTCTCTTGTGTTTTAAAACCTCAACTCGACACTTTAACATACACACACTACTCCTTTTTTTTAGTCTATTCGACACACACCCACACCCACACCATATCAATTCACATAAAATCACACCTGAACAACCCTTGATTTCCCTTTCTTTAGAACTCCTTTAATTCAACACAACCTGTATGCGACCTTCATCTTTGTTTGCTTATTATTTCCAGGTTTTACACCACACGCCACATAGCATACAACCCTATTTTCACGACCTACACACCACACTCACGACACACACACGAACACACTCTTTCCAGCCCATTCGTCACATGAAATCACAAACTGAACAGCCCTATATTCCTTATTATTCGACCTCCATTTATATGCCTCAACACGCATACAACCAACCATTATTCCATACACATAAAACCAGATTTTTGGCATGTATAATAGACCCATTTAAACAGGTATGAAATCATATTAAAACAACCCCATATTCACTGTGTATCGACCTATGTTTACATGCACACACATACCCAAAGCAAAGCCCATTCGACACCCATATATTCCATGATTTCATGTAATAAATTTCCAGGTTTCATGTTGTCTTATTAGTGATTGAACAAGTGTTTCTAGACCAGATTTTATGCGCCTATTACACACTAGTTCTAAAGCAGATTTATCCTAACATTGGCATCTATCTCATGTGTTCATGGCTTAACAACTCATGCGACTTATACCTAGTTACAGAGTGTATATTAAGTGTTCTATCCAGTGTTTAATTTCCAGTTCCATACTCAATAAAAGTTGCTTCGAAAAGCCATAAAAACCTGCCTATATCGACCTGCATATACCCATCATTCGAGTACTAGTTTTTCCCAGGTTTTATGTGGTACATCAGTGATCAAAGTAAGTTACAAAACCAGGTTTCACAACCCTCTTTACACACTGATTTGGAGGACATAAATAGACCCAATATCGACCCAATTATTTCTTCATTTTATGTGTTCTATATACCATTCATTTTGATTATTTGTGAGTCGATTACATGCTGGTTTTATGATCATGATATTATGTTTTTAGGTCGAGATGAAACAAGAACAAGGAGGATGTTATACCTTGGACGATTTGAAGAAAGAACAAGAACAAAAGGAACCACAAAATCAGAAACTTATTCGAACAAACCAGCCCTCCTCGAACACAGTATATACCACGATCAACACCTCCTAGAAGCCTTCCTTGTACCACTTTTCACCACTCCTAAGCACCACCTTTACACCTTTCGAATGGGATCCAAAAGCTGCCGCCCCTTTTGTTTAATTTTAGGGTTTTATGTGTTTTTGAATGTGTAAAAAATTCGGTTGGTACAATGAAGAGGAGGGGGAGATATATTGGGGTGAAAGCCGAGCATTAGGGATAAGGGAAGACCAGTTCTAAATTTCAAACTCAAGGATAATTCTAGACATTTCATAAGTAAAAGTTGTGTACAAAATTTAAAAGAGATTCAGCCTAGGTAGAGACTTCCAGGTGTGGGATATTTAGCTATGTATATGTCTGCTTTTATTTACTTAAGTTGTAGGTTTTAGCATTTCAATTTCTCATATTATAGCTTATTGTTAATTTAATTGTGTTCGGGTTTAAAAGTTCAACATAGTAACGGATTTTTAGAACCCACGTTTTAGGTTATTATATTAGCTTTAGCAAATGGAGGGAATAATCCAAACCCTGGAATCCATATCAGTCCACCTCGTGGTCGAGCACCCTATTTTGGTCATTTGGATGCAGCTAACAAATAATGGGTACATTTTCCCTAGACAAGCGGTATTCTATTCTAGACACGTAAGTTTTAGCATGATTACTTTAAACTTTACACATCGACTATTCGTTAGCATCTTTCAATAGCTAACACAGAATGAATCTCGGGACGAGATTCAAGATAAGTTGTAGGTACTGTAGCAACCCGTAGAATTCCCTAATCATTAGTGAACGTTAATCTAGTATTAACCCATCGTTATTGTTCACTTAACCATTTTACGAGCAAAATTTGAAAATTTTGTTTATTACGTTTCTATAATTCAAACGTTGTTACGTTATACACGATACTTTGGAACGAGCTCACACACGCACCACGACAGTCCAGTATACCATTAAACATCAAACAAGTACTTGTTATACAATTTCCAGCCCAACACTATTCAAGGCCAACAACAAATCAAGCCCAACTTTTATTTTTCTTTCATTCTAGTCAACCCAACTTACATATACTTGGTCGCTTGTAATTCTTATTTCGACACACGAGCTACACTTCATTTTGCATAACTCGAATCTCTATACTCCAAAGAAGCGGGAATGACAAATTTCATGGCTTGATTCGAATATTTGATCCTATAACGAGACCAAAAGCTAACCATGTTCGACACATATACAACTCATATAAGGGTGAATTCAAATTCGACCAAAAACCATTTCTATCTATTCGATTTATATTTAAACGTGATCTAAGGACTCCTTAAACATTTCACACTCTTCCTAATCATCTTGGTCATGTTAAATGTTCACTTGGACCTTTTGTAATGTCGAATGTAATGTATATATACACCACATGATCTTAACCGAAGCACAAACCCTTTCACATACCACTTGGACTCATAACACTCAAGTTTAACTAGCTAGAAATATTCTTTGTGTTCCCTTATCCCCTAAACTTCCCAACTTGTTGCATATTATACATTAAACTCGATACATGTACATGCATATATACGATCACACCCTATTAACTCCCTTTCACACACACAAACCTTTATCTCAATTTCCCCCTAAGTATTTGCTACTGCCGAGAGTTCTCAAGAAGCAAGAACCCTTTCTCCCTTTGGTTTTATCAATTCCAAGTCGTGTACAAGTCGAACTCATTCCTTTTAATCGTTCCAACGTGTTAAGGAAATTCTATTCGGTTTCTAAATCATTCGCACGTATAACAAACCACCTTAAGGGTGTTGTAAGTCCCCTTGAACTCATTTCCTACTCGTATATACGTTTTCTATATTTCATGCATCGTATGAGTTTCTTTTCGAACGTATATTCATTTGCTGTGCATTTATACGCTTTCTAGTGTTTATTTTTTGTTACATATATGACCTCATATATTATGGATGGCTAGATAATCGAATCCTATAATTAGTCGACATTTGTTCCATCATTTAATAACATATCAAGACATATTTTCAAACTCAAAATACATATCGAACACATATAAGTTAATATTTCATTTTTAGACCTTGGTACATTCGACTAGAACACCCCTATTTAAATCATTTTTGATCGAACAACATATCCATTAAATTGCACAACTGGATTCTTTATAGACCAAACAAATAAGCTGTTACAATAAGTCCTTCTAATAAGCTCATATACCACCTTTTTAATCGACCAAGTAAATGGCATTCGAACAGTCCTAAAAACACACATATATATCGAGTGGGCTTATTAGGCCAATAAACAGTTTTAAAAAAACCAAATAAGCAGTTGTTATAAGCAATTGGATTATGTTTTCAGGACCCTAAAATAAGCCCTAAGTCAGGCCCAAATCACCTTGAAACCCAATGGATCGAATGTTCTTATTGGGCCTTGTATTTTGTTCATTAAAAGCCCAATAAGCCAAAAATAAGCTATTTGGTGTAATAAGCAGTTTTTATGAACTTGAATAAGCTGTATGAAGCTTATGAAACTTTCAAAAAATTTAATATATAAGTTTTGTACATTTTAGACTAAAAATGCAAAACATATTACTATTTGGGTTAAAAATGCAAACTTTCGAATAAAGGATTGCAAACCTGTCATTTTTATAACTTATGGATATAAACTGATAATATAGTAAATAGATTTCATAAAATGTCATATTTGAACCTTTTGGATTTAAAATGTAATTATTTTCTAACTAGGGACTAACGGTGAAAACGTCTCACCGTTAGGGTTATAAGTGTAAATTTCATGAAACTACAAGGACCATACAGTAACTTAATTTTACTTATAATCTCACTAATGTTTTATACAATTTCGTACTTAAAATTCCTTTTAACAATTCGTACAATTTATATACAAACGTTACGTTTATATTTACATAACGTAACTTTTAACGAATAAACATAACTTATCATCCACCAACTTTCGAGGAAACGATATTTACAGATTCAATAAACATAAAAACATGATAATTTTATATATAATATTATTTTTGAACTTTAATCATTTTAAGCATATCATTCATTCTCATCACAATCCAATTTGTTATCCGATACTCTTTCACCATCATTATTCACATCCAGTCAATCTTAAACTATCGAAATCTCAAACTTCACTATTATTCAGGTCGTGTGTTGGAGCCGTTCCCGGGATACATTTGACATAACTTTACTTTGACATTTACAGCTAAGGTGAGTCATAGCCCCACTCTTACTCTTTTATTCATTTTAAACTATTTGGGGGAGATACGTGCTTAAATTACTTTACTCGTTTATCAAATACATGATTTTCATTGGTATGCAATTACTCAAAACATTTATGATACGCTACGCTTTTATACTTTTTGGACATGATGTGTAGTTTTATTACGATATGTGCCTTAATGGGTTAAACTTATTCTTATACACATTATTCTTAGCAACTGTTTAACTCCTGGACAGGAGCCGTTGGAGAGGTATTGATAGTAATTATCGGGCTGACGCCCCTACCCTTTGTCCAAAGTTTGAGGCATTGGGTGAATATAATCCAGGATACACATGATACATTATACGCAGTCAGGAGGTTCAGTTTGCTGCTATTCATTACATTAAGTGCCCTTATATATCGTATACACATCTGTTCTACTCATACTTTAGCAATGGGTTGTAAACGCACAGGTTGCAAGTCTTGTATGGGCGGGACTTGGGACTGAGCGGATTTATAAGGCCTTTGCAGTGGAAACTTTATTCATCATACATTAGCAGTGGGTGGTAGACACACATGTTGCAAGTCTTGTATGGGCGGGGCTTGGGACTGAGTGGATTTACATTGCCTTTGTAGTGGAATTTTTATTCAAATACTTTACATTTTAAACTAAACTCTATGAACTCACCAACCGTTGGTTGACACTTTTTATCATATTTATCTCAGGTTTATTAAGGCGATAGTGGATGCTTGGATCTTAGAGTCATTTGCATACTTGGAGACTCTTATCTTTATCTTTTACCATTCGATACATCTTGAAAACAACTATGTAACTTTATACTTTGGATTTCTTGTTTAACTATTATTTAAATAATTCGAATGGTAACATTTCAAAACGTCTCATTTAGACGTCGTTTTCTATACCTTGATCTATATTATGAAGTAATACATCATTGACACTACTGTTCCGCTGCGGTAATTTGGGGGTGTTACAAGGCTCCCCCTAGATGAGGGCACCGGGGTATCGATCGATGGTATTTTGCTACAAAAACGAGTTAGAAAACAGGTGCAAGAAGATATATATGCAACTCACAGAAGCAAATAAGAAAAAGATATGAGACAAAAGCAAAGTATATGGACGGTCCTCTAAACACCTGGAAGGTCCCATATATTTAAGGGACCGCCAGCGTATGTTGGGGACTGTCACCAGTAAGTTAGATGGAAAGATACAGAATTTTAATAAGCATGCATTTATTCATTGAAAAGAAAATACGGTCATCTGTAGAGTATGGCTTAGTACAACAAGGCTCTAAATGAAGTCACTAATCCTAGTCTAGTCTCTAGGATAGCTAAGAGAAGGTCCGGTTTTGTTTGTAGAGCATGCATGATGTCTATGGCTTGCGAAGAAAGGGTGATGCAAGAGTGTTGTTAGAAGGAGGCGGGAAGCCAAAAGGCAAGAGAAGAGATGTGATGAAGTCTAGATCATTTTTGAGTTTTTGGAATAGGTTACGATTGTGAATGCAACACACACAATAGCTATCATGGGTGTTAACTTGATTTAGAGTGGGATGGAGATTGGTTGGAGGATGTAGTTTTTGAGCAAGGATTATGTTTAGGAGATTCAAGTCAACAAGAAGAGAGAATTGTTGAGCCATGATAGAGTTTAGAGTGGCATGATTTGTGACTTGAGGTGGAAGTGGTGGTGGTAAAGGGTGGTTTTGTGAAGTGAAAGTAAGTTCTTTGTGAATGGATGGAGATTCATTGATGGGTTGAGAGGCAAAGAAAGAAAATGAAGGGGATGATGTTTCTTTAATGGGAATAGGTTGTGAAGTAAAGTTTGGTTGGATTGTGTTTGGAGTGGTGGTTTATCTCATGAAATTGCCAAGATTTTGTTTCTTCCGCCAAATAGGTTTGACAGAAATCCTAGGTTTTCTAGAGGATGACATTTGGAGGAGGAAGAAGAGGTTATGTCATGAAGATAAATGAGGAAGATGATGGTTTAAATAAGGGATATGGAAGCTAATTACGGCAAAGTATGCATTCTAAGTGTTACTAATTCAAGTTATGTTTAAGCATGTAAGGAAGTATAGGATGACCTAGGAGGTCGGTCAATGTTGCAGAATTAAGAAATCAGAGAAGTGAAAACGACTGCAGAAAATAGTTGGACGGTCCCGTAAAGGTGTGGACGGTCTTCTATATATGGGGGACCATCCTACATTTAAGGGACCGCCACTAGAAGGTTTAAAATTTTGTTAGGGATAAATCATTTATAGTGTGTATCTACATGCAACATATGTGGAGATGTGATTATCTCGACTCTAAAGAAAAGAAAACCAAAGAGATAATCCAAAGTCTCCTTAGTTCTGTAACACCCCATCCCGACAAGGGTCAAAATGCCACATTATGGTGTCCATCAGAACATACATACGCAAGCGGAAGATTTATAAACATAATGATTACAAAGGTGTTCTAATGATAGTAATGAAATACTAACTCTATACATAATGAGTTCCAAAACTGAAATAAAAATCCAAGCTCAAATCTAACTGAAGGTAAATCCAAGTCTAATCCAAAAGCAAATGGGTATCTATCATCAGGGTGGTCCACTAAGAGCTCCTATGCACTCTTCACTCAATCCCAGCTTCCAACCTAAAAACCTGCCACAGGAAAAGTGTGGAGATCGTTTGCTCGAGGTTTGTTAGACCTCATCTAGGAATTAACACAATAATAATGAACAAACAATAATGTACGCAGCGGAATAAATCAAACGACTCATTATTATTGAACAAGGTTTGTCGAATGATTACAAACCCTAGGTGTCCATTATAGGACTCGACACCTAGAACACACACACACTTTTAGTCGACTACATTATGGAAGACCTCTTGAATAATCAATCCCTGTATCTCTTTATATAATAGAGATACTAGGGTTACAAAGACAATTAAATAATACATAATAAGTCCCTTATCTTTGTCTTCAATAGTTTCCTCCATCTTTCATATTTTGTCAAAATCAACTTAATTTAATTCCTAACAATCTTCCCCTAGTTGATATGACAAAACCAAGTATATGAAAGATGTTGTCTTCCTCGTCTTCCCCTTAAGTCATGCATACCATCAAGGATCTTCAAGCTGCAAACCTTCAGAATATTATTCTTCCCCTTTTTGTCATACTCAAATAGGGAACAAAAATATGCAACCTTGATCTTCATAATCACGAACCAGTACCATACCTCCAATCTAGTCTTCTAATGTCTTGAATTACCATTATGAACACCAAAACGCATACTTATTAAATTAACGCAACACATAAAAATCCCAAATCTTCAGTAAGAATACCAACGAATAATCATGAAAACCTTCACCTTGATGTAGCACAATCTCGATGTATTGAAGAAGAAAACTAATCATTATCAATTCGATGCTGAAGTAGAATAAACCAACCTTGTGTCCTATAGCTTGTACTAAATATGACTTCGAACATACACTTAACGTATAAGGAGATAGGTCAGTCTCTTGACAATAAACACTGAGCACTACAATGTTACTCCTTCAAGTGTTTGTCAATTCTTAGTCTCTTGAACGAACGAACAAGTTATCTTTAAAGTGTGTTTGCTTCACTTTAAGATATAATAAGACACGAACTTGAAAAATTCCACTTCACCGTAAAATAAGCAATAACTAATCAACTTCACCAATAAATACGAGCCATAAATCTGTATGAACAGAAATCAAATCATCATCTTGTGTGTGTGTTTCTTCCCTGTGTGTGTGCTATGGAACCAATGTGTTCCAAATCTCGTATCTCTTCCCCTCACTTTGTGTATCGAATGCCCATAAACATCAATGAGCATCAGTAGCATATAAAACTAGCAGTACCACATAACTCCCAAGTAGCAGTACAAAAAAAATCATGCTAACAGTACAAAGTGAGAACCAAGCAGTACGAATATGTGTCGAAAGCAGTACTAACTCCGAAGACCCAGCAGTACTAACTGTTTTCGAGCAGTACTAATTTTCATGAACCAGCAGTACAAACTCAAAATACCAGCAGTTCCAACTGCTGCGTATAAACCAATGAACAGTACTAACTGTTATCGAGCAGTACTAACTGTTAGTCACAGCAGTACCAACTGCTAGTAGTAAGTATCATGAGTAGTGGAAACTGTTAACCATCAGATACCAAAAGCGAATCGCCAATAATAATCCAATCTAAAGCGCTCCTCCAAATAATAAATCAGCCAATGTCCCACTGAATGAATTCTCCAATCGACAGCAGTTAATAACTGACACGTTAATTGAATACCCACAAGCGAAAAACATGACTGGTCCACAAGCATTAAATTAGTACGAGGAATAAAATCAGTACGATGTATATCCATTGACTTTGAATTGATATAGAGAAATCATATGCGACAAATTGATTCTTCACAAGTCAACAACCCTTATAACATTCGACCAATTTATATCTTTTATCCCACTCACGTTGACCATCCATGAAACAATCAGTATTACAAGAATAATAAACAGCCCCACGTGTTGAACCTTCCATCACCGACAACCATTGAATTAATTCCATTAATCAGTACGAGGTTCAATATTGAATTACCGATTAGATACCAATAAAGCAGTTGACCAATTTATGAATCCACAAATGAATTATGTAGTACGAGGTATCTCCAGCCAATTAATTAATCAGCAGTAAACCATTTAAAAGCAAATCGATATCCAAAGAAAATAAATTCGTATATACCTTTGAATAACCAGCTCGTACCATCTTCAAGACTGCTTCTTTTCGACAGAAACCTTGTAACATCCTAGATATCGAGAGCAACTTGGCTCTGATACCACTTGTGGAGATCGTTTGCTCGAGGTTTGTTAGACCTCATCTAGGAATTAACACAATAATAATGAACAAACAATAATGTACGCAGCGGAATAAATCAAACGACTCATTATTATTGAACAAGGTTTGTCGAATGATTACAAACCCTAGGTGTCCATTATAGGACTCGACACCTAGAACACACACACACTTTTAGTCGACTACATTATGGAAAACCTCTTGAATAATCAATCCCTATATCTCTTTATATAATAGAGATACTAGGGTTACAGAGACAATTAAATAATACATAATAAGTCCCTTATCTTTGTCTTCAATAGTTTCCTCCATCTTTCATATTTTGTCAAAATCAACTTAATTTAATTCCTAACAAAAAGAAATGCGGCTGAGCTTAAAAAGCCCAGTGAACAGATATAAACAAAACGAATAATCGAACATTTATAAGTATAGGGAAAAGGAACATAAGCTCCTGCTGAACGAATATCATCTGCCAAACGAATAAGAGATCAAGGATCAACTGAACAAAATGTCATATACCATAAAAAGCAAATCATAGCGAAACATAAGGAGATCATAATGAAGTCAAAGGAATCAAACAGAGGATAATAATCATATAACATAACAGAAATGCCCATTGAGCTCAGAAAGCATGCCACATGCTTAATCACATAATCACATCATATCATATCCATATATCCGTCAAATCATAAGTTGTACAAGGAGGGGAGACCTCTCAAGTACCAAATGGAGTAGCTAGCTCCCAGAAGTGAAATGGGGTGCATGGCATGCACAAACCAATCACTAATCATATCCAGAACAAAACAGAACAGAATCTAGGATGCATCCATACGCCCCTTGCAAAACAAAATACGTATGTTAGTACGAGACTGTACATACATATACATAATGGCCATGTGCACAAATCATCATATATCATAACAGAACAGAACAGAAGGGGACGCTGTAGATCAATCACACCTCCACAGAAAGTGTCATGCCATTGGTGCCTCAATGACATGGTCATGGTACCTCCATGACTAGTAAACAAATAGATCAGGCAACAGAACATAACAGAACAAGACAGAACAAAGCTATCCATAATCATAATAGAGCATTCATAGCATAACCAACAAAGGCATATCAAACTAAATGGAATCATACCATAGAAAATGGATAGAAAACGGATTTCATATCAATGAATAGTAAAACGAATGTCAAGTCAAGGATCATATCAAGGGAATCATAGCAAAGGCTCATATCAACGGAATCATAACAAAGCAAACGAATCAAATTCAAGGATCGAGAAATCATGAGAAATCCCCACTGAAAAGGGATAGAATATCTGTACCTCAAACCGCAATGAAACCATTTCAGAAAACACAAGGATCGGAAGTTACTCCTTCTTCAGTGAATCTACACGAATTAATGATCGTCTTATTATTTAAAAACCATTTAACAAGTTATTACTGATTCATCACTTGTTGTTGTGCAGATTAACATATTAGGGTTTCCTTCTATTTTTAGAAACTTTCCATTTTTCGTAACCTTCCATATTTAGTAACTTTCCATAATTAGTAAGTTTTCATCATTAGTAAGTTTCCAGATTTAGTAAGTATCCAACCTCGGGTCACAATTCACAATTAATCAACTTAGGGTTTCATTTTGAAAGTTAGGTTAACATATGGCCAAATGTATCATACTTATTACTTAAGCACATTTTATAGTCCAAACACATGAATTCACAAGGCCTTTAGCTTCTTAACAAATTTTTTTATTTTAGCATACTTTAGCCTTCACTTACGAATTTTAAAACCACACTTTGACCCTTACTCAGAGGCTATAATAATTTACACATGTACCTATATGTCTTGTGAGCTTACATAAATTTTCCCAGCATTTATTTTCAAGTTCAAACACCATTTCAAAAATCGTTTACCCAAACATGTCCAGAAGTGAACTGCAGGTACACCCCGAACGTTTACATTTATTAGACCTACTTGAACAGTTCAGAAAAATCCACAACAATTCTAGGAGGTCACACCTAACTTAAATATCACCTCTGTAAAAGGAGAGCTCTTAATTCTTGTGGTTTGAAAATGAAAAATCAAAAACGTCGACCGAATATAACTTACCAAAACTCAGATTTGACACATGATCCCAAAAAATTCAAAAGCATGACCAATACAACTCCAATTCACTCCAAACCAATTGGAATACTTAAATAAGACATTAAAATAAGTTTTCATGCAAAATACAAAATTAAACCCTTATGGAACTCGAGCTATAACGCACACAAATTCAGCTTTTCAAAACTGTCCAATTAAGAAATCCGTTTAAGACCATGATATCACATGTTTACTTACACAAACGAGACCTTCATATTTCACGAGGCCTGTTTTAAACATCACCTTAACACATATTCATAATCATTTTAACCATAAACCAACACAAACCTTACTAAAATCTAAACCCTAATTAGTATACCAATACATATTCTTGGTTACCTTTTACATAAACCCAAAACAACCCCTAATTTGTAATTCTTAAATCCGATTCATGTACACATGGTAAGGACTGATTCAAATCACTTATTACACGTACGAACTCACCTCTTACGAATCAATATCAATCAAACAGAATACACCCATACGATCTACATATATGTTTTCTGATTTTTAAGATTTCATGTGACCATTTGTTCCATATTCATAAGTTTATTTTCCCATGAAGCAACAAGATTCCAAAATAGATTATTAGGCCCGATTATGATTAGATTATCTATTTCCCAGGTCGTGTGTAACAAGAGTAGGACGAAGGAAAAACAGGTGGTGTACCTTTGTGACTTAACGAGGCAGAAACAAGGGAGGACAAGGACCAAAACCAAAAACCCTTCGAACACAGTTCACCACATACGATCATACCCAAATGCTTATATACCACGAAAAGATCACCACCTTCTCCCATGCTTCGTAGCTTGTCTTCTTGAGAGAAAAATGAGAGCCGATTCTTGTGTTTGGTTTGTTTTTTTTTTCTTTTCTTTTTTAGGGTTTTGTGTGTTTTAGAAGATGTGTTATCCGGTTGATATGAATGAGAACGATTGGGGAATATGAGCTGGGAATTACCGAATCTAAGAGAGGGATTAGGAGACTTATTCTCTTCCAAAATTCAAGTATATTTACCATATATTAGATGTTGTATACAAAAAAATAAAACATGTATCGGCCCATATAACTTATAAATGTGTGATGTTTATTTGGAACAATGGTTAGGTCGATTTTATAATATCTTAAGATTAGGGGTTTTCATTTTGTAGTTTTTCCTTCATAACATGTAGTTCACATCTTAGGTTAAATTCGTCTTAAATGTTCAAAGCTATATCGGATTTTAGGTTATATTCGAATCCAAACGCTTAAATGATATTTCGGATTTTCAGGTCGTTATAAGTTCTATCTTGCTCATTTTCCATGTCAGATTATATATTGGTTACATGATCCGAACAAGGACTTTGAGTTCATAATGCATGCATGAGAAAATCGTTTTTGATTTGTATTAAGAATGAAAGAAAGATGATTATCCTAAACGTGAGAAGCTTTGAGAAAAGGAATTGGGGTTTTTCATGCACGTAGAAATTTTTTTTAGAGTTGGTTTAAGCATGCAAGAACTATTTTTATGATAAGTAAAGTTAAAGAGAAAAAGAGAAAATATCCCCAATTTTGATTTTGTGCTCAATAGAATCCTAGACTCAGATTAGAAGAGAGATACTTACAAGAAGTTTAAGAAGAAGTGATGTGTTCCATCATTCCTAGTCCAAGACGAAGATAATATAAGGGTTCCCGCTTGAGAGGTTTAGTGAGGATATCGGCGATGTTTTCTTCGGTTGGAACCTTTTTGATGGTGATGTTTCCCTTTTACACATTATCCCTAAGGAAGTGGTGATGAATTTCTATGTGCTTTGTGCGGGAATGTTGCACGGGGTTCTTACTTAAGTCTATGGCTCCTTTGTTATCACGCATGATTGAGATGTCATCAAGTGTGATGCCATAGTCTATGAGAGCTTGTTTGATCCATAGTGCTTGTTGACATGCCTTTCCAGCGCTTACATATTCGGCTTCGGTCGTGGAGATATCTAGTGCCGTTTGTTTCTTGGAGAACCAAGAAGTTAAGCAACAACCCATGAAGGTACAAATGCCACTAGTACTTTTTCGATCCACATAATCTCCCGCATGATTAGAGTCAGCATATACTATGGTTTCTATGCCGGTCCCCTTAGGATACCATAATCCTAAGTGCATAGTGCCTTTAATGTATCGAAAGATACGCTTAACCACTTCAAGGTGAGAAGTTTTGGGATCTTCTTGGAAGCAAGCAAAAGGCAGACACTAAACATGACGTCAGGCCTATTTGTCGATAGGTATAATAAACTTCCTATCATACCTCTATACTTAGTGCTATCTACGGATTCACCCTCTTCATTTTTGGTGAGCTTTGTGTCCGTAGCCATGGGAGTTTTCATAGGTTTAGTATCTTATAATCGAAACTTCTTAAGGATTTCCTTAATGTACTTAGATTGATTAAATAATATTCTATCTTCTAATTGTTTTATTTGAAGTCCAAGGAAGAAGTTGTGTTCGCCCATCATGCTCATTCAAACTCATTATGCATGATTTTTGAGAATTCATCACACATCTCTTGACAAGTTGATCCGAATATAATGTCATCGACATATATTTGGACGATGATAATGTTTGATCCTTCCTCCTTAGTGAAAAGAGTGTCATCTAACATTCCCATTGAGTATTCATGTTTAAGAAGAAAAGCTTTTAACCTATCATACCATGCTTTAGGAGCTTTCTTAAGACCATACAAAGCTTTCTTAAGTTTATAAACATGCTCGGGTTTCTCGAAGTCAATGAATCCCGGAGGTTGTGCTACATATACCTCCTCGTTGATGAAACCATTTAGGAATGCACTTTTCACATCCATTTGGAACAATTTAAAATCTAATGCACAAGCATAAGCAAGTAATATCCTAATGGACTCTAGTCTAGCTACGGGTGCATAAGTTTTGTCATAATCAATTCCCTATTGTTGATTATAGCCTTGTGCTACTAACCTAGCTTTGTTTCTAGAAACAATTCCATTTTCATCTAACTTATTTCTAAAAACCCACTTAGTTCCTATTATGGTTGTGTACTTAGGTCTCGGTACTAATTCCCAAACATCGTTAGACTTGAATTGACTTAATTCTTCTTGCATTGCGACGATCCAACTTTCATCTTTCAATGCTTCATTTACGTTCTTAGGTTCAATGATTGATACGAAGCAAAAGAAATTGCTTTTATCTTGGTGTCACACCCCCAAAATTTGGATTGCAGCGGAATGGAATTTCGGGGGCGAGACGTTCTTGGATAACAAAGTACAAGGAAAATAAAGAATGACCTCTAAGTGAGTCATTTTAAAACACGCGTTTGACTTAAAATACACGTTTTACGAAACATTAATATCAGAGTTCACCATCAAATGTAAGATTTTAATACATAACCAAACGTTAAGTAATGCAAAGAAATCTTCATCATGATGTGCGTTCCAAAATGTGACTCTAGTATGCTCCATAAATAGGTGGTTATTATCGTCTAGTTACCTGAGAATACACGCTAAAAAGGTCAACATAATTGTTGGTGAGTTCATAGGTTTAAGTAAACAAGTAAAGTGCGGACCACAAGATTTCAATAGCATGACAATCACAATAAATATAGCGTCATAGCCAAAAATAATATACACTGCCCTAAGCTCATGACCCCGAAGCTCAACGAAATGGTATGCAATCAAGCATAATAATAATCAATGCCCCAAATAAGTGTTTGCCAGACACTCGGAAATAATCCGAATGATATGCGTCCGTTTGACAGGTTGGCGCGACCAACTCGGACGGGGGTGTCAACCCAAATAGATCTATTCATAACATCCGCGCTTACAAGTAATTAACGGTTCATGATTCAAGGGAACTTTAATGACAATGCGGTAACTTAGGCAAAGTAACAGTTTTAATACTTGTGTTCGAAAAATAAGCAATATATTCGCACCCCGAGGGTTTTAAAATAAGATACAAACAATGTAAAAACCGGGGCTATGAAACTCACCTCAGTAAAGCAAATCTCGGTTGGTCTTTTGGTAAACTGTGAACAAAGGTCCGATAACTCTAACCGCAACCTAAATAATTCATATGTCTTAGGGTTGAAAACAAGGTCGTGCATGCAAGTTTATACGCTATTTTATCACTTGTACATGTTTGTTGTAGCATTTCACGTCAAAAATGTGGTTACGTCAATGTGTCCATTTATTAATCAAAGTAACCCTTTTTAGAAAACGTATCTAGTTAATCTCATGATTAAACTATAGTCGTCTTGTTAATAAGTATTTTTGAAAACCTCTAATGCGCCTAACAAGTATACATAACGTTCTACCACTTTTGTTTACGTCATTTTAGCTAAAACCGACTCTAAAGTGTCCAAAATCCATATAGAAAAAAATCCTAACAGCTTTCTAATAGCCAAATAAAAGCTGTCGAAAAGTTATATTTAGTCGCAACTTCACTAGGCCATAACTCCCTCGTCTTAGCTCCGATTCTTAAGTTTTATATATCCCCGGGTTCGTGTATAAGTATACTAACATGTTTTTAGTGCCTTGGCTAGTCTAGTTAACTTTTAACATCAGTTTTTACCTCTCGAATATCTCTAACAGCAGCTATATTTTCAGAAAATTCATTTTCGTCGCACAACTTAAAACTAACGTATCTTCTTCGTTATAAGTCCGTTTTAACTCATTCAAGCGGCTACGTTTTCGTTATAGAGTCTATTTTCTATATTTCTAGCCTAATCTTGCCACCATGTATCTGATTTTTCTGGGTGAGGTCGAATGGGACAGCCTCTCTTCTAAAAGTGTCAAAACGCGTTTCCTAGCCTTCTAATTATCCAAAACCGCTTAAGAACAACTCTCAAACTAATCCAAGCTCTTCCACCAATTTCCCAACATATCAATAGTGATTTGACAATAAACTTTTCAATATTAAAAACAGTCCAATTTCTTATAAATTTAAGTAATCATCAAGGCTAGTTAATATAACAAGCTCACTAGTTTATATATAGTGTTTTTATCTCCACCTTCTTGTTAAGATTATCTTGTGTGTTCATGAAAATATATTTGAAACATAGTCATTAGTTAAAAGATCATTGTGGTTATAAAGTTTTATTAACATGTACAAAGTGATAAACAAGTATATGTAACTTGAACTAAATATCATGATATAAAGAGTGTGAAATTTATGCAAGTAAAGTATTACTTACTTAAGGAGATTAGTGTGATGAGGAGGTAATTTACTTGATTAACCCAAAATCTATGCTTCTAAACCTTTACAAATGTGTCCTAATGGTGCTTGAACTATCCAAATAACTTTTTCTTCTTTCCCTTGCTCCTTGGTGGATCAATCTGTATGAGTGAGTGAGTAGTTTTATTTGTTTTTCTCTTGTGCTAATAGTGTGTAAATGATACTAAGTCTTCTCTATATATAGCAAGGAAGGGTCCAAGGTTCTATAGTTGGTCAAGAACACAAAGTTGGCTTGGTTTGATTGTGTAGGCCGAATAGGCTAGGAGGGGGGGGGGGACAAAATTCTAGTCAAGCCTCCCAAATGTTTCACAGCTCCTTGTTTTAAGCTTCATGTCAAGTAATTAATGTAGGTAAGATTTTATCTAATTATTGATATGGTTTTAAAGGAGGGGGGGGGGGGGGGGGGGCGGCGGCACATCAGTGAATATAGGAGTAGATGATTTAATTTTGTACAAAAGTGTATATATTGTATGTATTTGGTATTAGAAATAGGTATTGGTTATCGGTTTGGTGATTAACGTAAGTTACGCGTAATTAAACTTAAGGAATAAAGAAATTAAATTAGGCGTAAGGAATAAAGAAATTAAATTAGGAGTAGATCGATCTCAGGCATAGCACAACCATATCCATATAGTAGAGTCAATACTTGGTAAATTTGTTGTACAACAACCAAAATACTACAAGTTTCTTTGAACTATGCCACACATCCCGTGGCTAGGATAATAGTAAAAGCTAGTAAAGATATAAGTCTGATCTCGAGGCTTCCTGGTGCTCCTCTGATTGGATCCTGGGTTGTGGCATCATGGGGTTGTGATGAGTTCTGATATGGGGCCTAGAGTTGTGCATCGATCATATCAGAGATAGTATAGATCCCAAACCATTCTTGAGGAATCTGCTGATGTTCCTGTTGAGTCGGTGATCTTGGTACTATCCACAAAGTGTCATCTAATTCCTGATATGTGGGAATGAAAAAGGGGAATGACAATGGTGATAGTGGGAAGGTAGGGGCAGTCTCCTGAATCTCAAAAGTCTCAGTGTCACATCTGGTAGTCTCTTTTAGGTCTGTCTCAGGTGATACTAATACCTCAAATAGGTGGAAGTTATCATCTAACGATGGTGAGTGATATGGGGATGTCGAGGCATAGGAAGGTAAGAGTAGTGATGTAGGTGCATTAGTGGATGAAAAAGCATCTTCGATATCCGAGTCTGATGAAATGATGATAGGGTGGTTAGGTGAAGACATGTTGCTGTAACCAGGTCAATATAAATATATATAAGTATAAGTAACTCGTATAAAGTAAGTAAATAAAATCATGTATAGTAATCGTACACACATCATGATGTTGTGAAGTGTCGTAACCTAGTGGTTATAGTCTAGTGTTAATGATGCATCCTAGTTCTCTATAACCTTGGCTCTGGTACCAATCTGTCACACCCCCAAAGTTTAGATTGCAGCAGAATGGAATTCCGGGGGCGAGACGTTCTTGGATAATAAAGTACACGAAAAATAAAGAATGACCTCTAAGTGAGTCATTTTAAAACAAGCGTTTGATTTAAAATACACGTTTTACGAAACATTAATATCAGAGTTCACCATCAAATGTAAGATTTTAATACATAACCAAAAGCTAAGTAATGCAAAGAAATCTTCATCATGATGTGCGTTCCAAAATGTGACTCTAGTATGCTCCATAAATAGGTGGTTATTATCGTCTAGTTACTTGAGAATACACGCTAAAAAGGTCAACATAATTGTTGGTGAGTTCATAGGTTTAAGTAAACAAGTAAAGTGCGGACCACAAGATTTCAATAGCATGACAATCACAATAAATATAACGTCATAGCCAAAAATAATATACAGTGCCCTAAGCTCATGACCTCGAAGCTCAACGAAATGGTATGCAATCAAGCATAATAATAATCAATGCCCCAAATAAGTGTTTGCCAGACACTCGGAAATAATCCGAATGATATGCGTCCGTTTGACAGGTTGGCGCGACCAACTCGGACGGGGGTGTCAACCCAAATAGATCTATTCATAACATCCGCGCTTACAAGTAATTAACGGTTCATGCTTCAAGGGGACTTTAATGGCAATGCGGTAACTTAGGCAAAGTAACAGTTTTAATACTTGTGTTCGAAAAATAAGCAATGTATTCCCACCCCGAGGGTTTTAAAATAAGATACAAACAATGTAAAAACCCGGGCTATGAAACTCACCTCAGTAAAGTAAATCTCGGTTGGCAATTTGGTAAATTGTGAACAAAGGTCCGATAACTCTAACCGCAACCTAAATAATTCATATGTCTTAGGTTTGAAAACAAGGTCGTGCATGCAAGTTCATACGCTATTTTATCACTTGTACATGTTTGTTGTAGCATTTCATGTCAAAAATGTGGTTACGTCAATGTGTCCATTTATTAAGCAAACCCTTTTTAGAAAATGTATCTAGTTAATCTCGTGATTAAACTATAGTCGTCTTGTTAATAAGTATTTTTGAAAACCTCTAACGCGCCTACCAAATATACATAACGTTCTACCACTTTTGTTTACGTCATTTTAGCTAAAACCGACTCTAAAGTGTCCAAAATCCATATAGAAAAAAATCCTAACAGCTTTCTAATAGCCAAATAAAAGCTGTCGAAAAGTTATATTTAGTCGCAACTTCACTAGGCCATAACTCCCTCGTCTTAGCTCCGATTCTTAAGTTTTATATATCCCCGGGTTCGTGTATAAGTATACTAACATGTTTTTAGTGCCTCGGCTAGTCTAGTTAACTTTTAACATCAGTTTTTACCTCTTGAATATCTCTAACAGCAACTATATTTTCAGAAAATTCATTTTCGTCGCACAACTTAAAACTAACGTATCTTCTTCGTTATAAGTCCGTTTTAACTCATTCAAGCGGCTACGTTTTCGTTATAGAGTCTATTTTCTATATTTCTAGCCTAATCTTGCCACCATGTTACTGATTTTTCTGGGTGAGGTCGAATGGGACAGCCTCTCTTCTAAAAGTGTCAAAACGCGTTTCCTAGCCTTCTAATTATCCAAAACCGCTTAAGAACAACTCTCAAACTAATCCAAGCTCTTCCACCAATTTCCCAACATATCAATAGTGATTTGACAATAAACTTTGCAATATTAAAAAAAGTCCAATTTCTTATAAATTTAAGTAATCATCAAGGCTAGTTAATATAACAAGCTTACTAGTTTATATATAGTGTTTTTATCTCCACTTTCTTGTTAAGATTATCTTGTGTGTTCATGAAAATATATTTGAAACATAGTCATTAGTTAAAAGATCATTGTGGTTATAAAGTTTTATTAACATGTACAAAGTGATAAACAAGTATATGTAACTTGAACTAAATATCATGATATAAAGAGTGTGAAATTTATGCAAGTAAAGTATTACTTACTTAAGGAGATTAGTGTGATGAGGAGGTAATTTACTTGATTAACCCAAAATCTATGCTTCTAAACCTTTACAAATGTGTCCTAATGGTGCTTGAACTATCCAAATAACTTTTTCTTCTTTCCCTTGCTCCTTAGTGGATCAATCTGTATGAGTGAGTGAGTAGTTTTATTTGTTTTTCTCTTGTGCTAATAGTGTGTAAATGATACTAAGTCTTCTCTATATATAGCAAGGAAGGGTCCAAGGTTCTATAGTTGGTCAAGAACACAAAGTTGGCTTGGTTTGATTGTGTAGGCCGAATAGGCTAGGAGGGGGGGGGGACAAAATTCTAGTCAAGCCTCCCAAATGTTTCACAGCTCCTTGTTTTAAGCTTCATGTCAAGTAATTAATGTAGGTAAGATTTTATCTAATTATTGATATGGTTTTAAAGGAGGGGGGGGGGGGGCGGCGGCACATCAGTGAATATAGGAGTAGATGATTTAATTTTGTACAAAAGTGTATATATTGTATGTATTTGGTATTAGAAATAGGTATTGGTTATCGGTTTGGTGATTAACGTAAGTTACGCGTAATTAAACTTAAGGAATAAATAAATTAAATTAGGCGTAAGGAATAAAGAAATTAAATTAGGAGTAGATCGATCTCAGGCATAGCACAACCATATCCATATAGTAGAGTCAATACTTGGTAAATTTGTTGTACAACAACCAAAATACTACAAGTTTCTTTGAACTATGCCACACATCCCGTGGCTAGGATAATAGTAAAAGCTAGTAAAGATATAAGTCTGATCTAGAGGCTTCCTGGTGCTCCTCTGATTGGATCCTGGGTTGTGGCATCATGGGGTTGTGATGAGTTCTGATATGGGGCCTGGAGTTGTGCATCGATCATATCAGAGATAGTATAGATCCCAAACCATTCTTGAGGAATCTGCTGATGTTCCTGTTGAGTCGGTGATCTTGGTACTATCCACAAAGTGTCATCTAATTCCTGATATGTGGGAATGAAAAAGGGGAATGACAATGGTGATAGTGGGAAGGTAGGGGCAGTCTCCTGAATCTCAAAAGTCTCAGTGTCACATCTGGTAGTCTCTTTTAGGTCTGTCTCAGGTGATACTAATACCTCAAATAGGTGGAAGTTATCATCTAACGATGGTGAGTGATATGGGGATGTCAAGGCATAGGAAGGTAAGAGTAGTGATGTAGGTGCATTAGTGGATGAAAAAGCATCTTCGATATCCGAGTCTGATGAAATGATGATAGGGTGGTTAGGTGAAGACATGTTGCTGTAACTAGGTCAATATAAATATATATAAGTATAAGTAACTCGTATAAAGTAAGTAAATAAAATCATGTATAGTAATCGTACACACATCATGATGTTGTGAAGTGTCGTAACCTAGTGGTTATAGTCTAGTGTTAATGATGCATCCTAGTTCTCTATAACCTTGGCTCTGGTACCAATCTGTCACACCCCCAAAGTTTAGATTGCAGCAGAATGGAATTCCGGGGGCGAGACGTTCTTGGATAATAAAGTACATGAAAAATAAAGAATGACCTCTAAGTGAGTCATTTTAAAACAAGCGTTTGATTTAAAATACACGTTTTACGAAACATTAATATCAGAGTTCACCATCAAATGTAAGATTTTAATACATAACCAAAAGCTAAGTAATGCAAAGAAATCTTCATCATGATGTGCGTTCCAAAATGTGACTCTAGTATGCTCCATAAATAGGTGGTTATTATTGTCTAGTTACTTGAGAATACACGCTAAAAAGGTCAACATAATTGTTGGTGAGTTCATAGGTTTAAGTAAACAAGTAAAGTGCGGACCACAAGATTTCAATAGCATGACAATCACAATAAATATAACGTCATAGCCAAAAATAATATACAGTGCCCTAAGCTCATGACCTCGAAGCTCAACGAAATGGTATGCAATCAAGCATAATAATAATCAATGCCCCAAATAAGTGTTTGCCAGACACTCGGAAATAATCCGAATGATATGCGTCCGTTTGACAGGTTGGCGCGACCAACTCGGACGGGGGTGTCAACCCAAATAGATCTATTCATAACATCCGCGCTTACAAGTAATTAACGGTTCATGCTTCAAGGGGACTTTAATGGCAATGCGGTAACTTAGGCAAAGTAACAGTTTTAATACTTGTGTTCGAAAAATAAGCAATGTATTCCCACCCCGAGGGTTTTAAAATAAGATACAAACAATGTAAAAACCTGGGCTATGAAACTCACCTCAGTAAAGTAAATGTCGGTTGGCAATTTGGTAAATTGTGAACAAAGGTCCGATAACTCTAACCGCAACCTAAATAATTCATATGTCTTAGGTTTGAAAACAAGGTCGTGCATGCAAGTTCATACGCTATTTTATCACTTGTACATGTTTGTTGTAGCATTTCACGTCAAAAATGTGGTTACGTCAATGTGTCCATTTATTAAGCAAACCCTTTTTAGAAAATGTATCTAGTTAATCTCGTGATTAAACTATAGTCGTCTTGTTAATAAGTATTTTTGAAAACCTCTAACGCGCCTACCAAATATACATAACGTTCTACCACTTTTGTTTACGTCATTTTAGCTAAAACCGACTCTAAAGTGTCCAAAATCCATATAGAAAAAAATCCTAACAACTTTCTAATAGCCAAATAAAAGCTGTCGAAAAGTTATATTTCGTCGCAACTTCACTAGGCCATAATTCCCTCGTCTTAGCTCCGATTCTTAAGTTTTATATATTCCCGGGTTCGTGCCTAAGTATACTAACATGTTTTTAGTGCCTCGGCTAGTCTAGTGAAATTTTAAAATCAGTTTTTACCTCTTGAATATCTCTAACAGCAACTATATTTTCAGAAAATTCATTTTCGTCGCACAACTTAAAACTAACGTATCTTCTTCGTTATAAGTCCGTTTTAACTCATTCAAGCGGCTACGTTTTCGTTATAGAGTATATTTTCTATATTTCTAGCCTAATCTTGCCACCAAGTTACTGATTTTTCTGGGTGAGGTCGAATGGGACAGCCTCTCTTCTAAAAGTGTCAAAACGCGTTTCCTAGCCTTCTAATTATCCAAAACCGCTTAACAACAACTCTCAAACTAATCCTAGCCCTTCCACCAATTTCCCAACATGTCAATAGTGATTTGACAATAAACTTAGAAATATTAAAAAAAGTCCAATTTCTCATAAATTTAAGTAATCATCAAGGCTAGTTAATATAACAAGCTCACTAGTTTATATGTAGTGTTTTTATCTCCACTTTCTTGTTAAGATTATCTTGTGTGTTCATGAAAATATATTTGAAACATAGTCATTAGTTAAAAGATCATTGTGGTTATAAAGTTTTATTAACATGTACAAAGTGATAAACAAGTATATGTAACTTGAACTAAATATCATGATATAAAGAGTGTGGAATTTATGCAAGTAAAGTATTACTTACTTAAGGAGATTAGTGTGATGAGAAGGTAATTTACTTGATTAACCCAAAATCTATGCTTCTAAACCATTACAAATGTGTCCTAATGGTGCTTGAACTAGCCAAATAACTTCTTCTTCTTTCCCTTGCTCCTTGGTGGATCGATTTGTATGAGTGAGTGAGTAGTTTTATTTGTTTTTCTCTTGTGCTAATAGTGTGTAAATGATACTAAGTCTTCTCTATATATAGCAAGGAAGGGTCCAAGGTTCTATAGTTGGTCAAGAACACAAAGTTGGCTTGGTTTGATTATGTTGGCCGAATAGGCTGGGGGCGGGACCAAATTCTAGTCAAGCCTCCCAAATGTTTTACACCTCCTTGTTTTAAGCTTCATGTCAAGTAATTAATGTAGGTAAGATTTTGTCTAAATATTTATATGGTATTATGGGGGGGGGGGGGGCGGCACATGGGTGAATATAGGAGTAGATGATTTAATTTTGTACAAAAGTGTATATATTGTATGTATTGGATATTAGAAATAGGTATTGGTTATCGGTTTTGTGATTAACGTAATTTACGCGTAATTAAATGTAAGGAATAAAGAAATTACATTAGGCGTAAGGAAATATTTTTGGAACTTTGGTAATAATTTAGGAAGTATAAAAATGCGTTAAAAATAATTGTTATGAGTATTGGGCATATCGGGTGTTTATTTAAATCGCGAATAGCGTTTGTTAAATTAACAATCGTAAGTAAATAAAGAAAAGGGAATTGTCTCAGGGATTAAAATTTTGAACCGGAGTAGGAGCAAGGTATTGGGTTGTTGTGTTCTAAATATAGCCTAAGTCCTAGTGCACTTGAAAGGTATTCTAAATTTTACGTTGATTCAAGTAAAAAGTTATACGTAAATTGTTTTCAAATCATTGTCAAGATAAGTAATTTGAGTTTATTGAATAGTATTGACTTGTAAAATAGCGGGTTGTCATACTTGGGCTTGTGACCTAAGAGTTCTTTCGTTCAAATTTCCTATGACATTATCTAAGGGATGATTTCAAGATTCCTTAATGTTGGTGGTCTCATCTATTTCAATTGTTTCATTTACATTGTTGATTGCTAAAGTTTTCTTGTTATCCTCGATGGCGTTTTCTTCATCTAGATCATCATCTACCAAAGGTGATATTTTAGATGGGGGAGGACTCTCATCGAATGTCACGTTGAGTGATTCTTCGACGATCATTGTTTCCTTATTGAGAACTACATAAGTGTTGGAACACAAAAAGTGTAAATCATGATATAGGGTCTTCCATGTAATATTGATTAGGGAACGTTGTAATATGTAACATCCGGTAATTTTCCAAACCCTTTTCACTAGCCAAATACCTATTTTTTCATTACCTTAGTATTTAAACTTTTTCCTGAACTTATTGGAACTTGAGAAAAAATAGATATCTGGATAAAAGTGAGCGTTATCCCTTTATTATGTTAGCACAACCTAGAAAGCACGAAACGAATCAATTTTCCAAATAAATTAACTTCGAAAAAGTTTTGCATACTTATACTTGTTTTTACTTGAAAAATTATTTCGAGAACAATGGCGCAAGTTTCATAATTTTTCGAGTCCATTTGGTACGTTAAATGGGTCCCGCAATAAATACTTCAAAGGTTTCCCTAACTTGTCACAAACACCCCCTCCGCCCCATTTTACACTCGCCCCCTTTTCTTTTCGGATTGCCTACCTTTGGTCTCTCCTTGGGGTATAAAAGCCCCTAGGGTTTGCTTTCTTCCCCACTTATACTCACCCTCACCGGAATAATTTTCCGGTGCCGCTACACACCTCTGGCCAAAATTTCGGCCACCACCAAAACTTCACCACCATGTAGATCCCGACCCCCACATCATTTCTTGAGCTTTTAAGCTCGAGCAGAGCTCGTTTGATACCCGTACGCCACCACACCGCCGCCATAGTCCACCACCACCACCGCCACTTCACCTCACTTTTCTCTCTCTCGGTATGATAGCCACGCGCCACCCACCTCCTTTATTTCTTCATTTATATAAAACCCTAATCGGTAAAACTTTATAAAAACATTTTTAATCCAAAACATTAACTAAACTTGATGTTTTATTAATTTAACCGTATGATCTTGGTTTTTAACCCGTGAATTGGTCGGACTCGCTCTGAGTCGTGTGACTCCTCCGAGTCGACTCACGAGTTGAGTTGACTCGGACCGTTTCTTGTTGTTTTGTATTTATTTGTTGATGTCTAAGCTTATGTAGGTTTTGTTCGTAGCTTGGTTTTGGATTTGGATCGGATTTGGTTTGGTTGATGCTTGGCCGAGAGCCACATGGCTCGTATAGAGTCAAACCATGATTCAAGTGAGTCACGGCATAGTGTAGGTTTGTTTTGTTTGTGTCGCTTATTGAATTTGGTTTGGGTTTATGTTTGCCGAGAGCTCAAAGGCTCGAGAATAGTCTAGCCGTGACTCAAGGGAGTCACGGCCAAGAGTTGTTTTGTTTATTTGTGTCTCAAGTCGGATTTGGTTGAGGTTGGTTTGTAACCGATATGGATTTGGTCTCGGCCGTGGGTTGGACTCTCACCGAGTCGAGCCGTGACTCTAGGTGAGTCACGGCATAAGTCTAGATTGATTGTGTTTGGTTATGGTTGCATTGGATTTTGTTTGGTTTCGGCCTTGGTTTCCTTAGGCCGAGAGCCACTCGGCTTGAGTAAGGATTGAGCCGTGACTCAATGTGAGTCACGACCTAGATAAGTGTTTGTTTACGTTAAGGTTTGGATTTGGATGTGTTTGTGTTAGCCGAGAACCACAAAGGTTCGGATAGAGTCGAACCGTGACTCACGGGGAGTCACGGCAAGTGACAAGTTATTTGGTTTAGTCGCGAGTCAATTTTATATCAGTTTTCTTTTCTTTTATTTCCATTACTTATTTTATTGGTTGTTTATCGATATGGTGTTTTGGGATAATATTTGGATAACATGGGATGTGATTTGGACATTGGACTTGGATATGTGTTATTAACCTATGCTTGGATGAGAATTGGACGTTATTGGATTTACGATATTAGCCGATGGACTTTATGGATGATTTTGGTACTTGAGACGGAAGAGTATGTTAGACTCATAAGAGCTTAACATATTTTGACCCGAACATACACAAAATGGTCGATAAACTTGACAACTAATATATACGTGAATGATAATGTCTAATTATATATATATATTAATAACTTGTAAAATGTGACGATAAAACTTATATTCAAGAGTCGTAACGACTTGGAAATGCTTTATAAACGGACGCATCATGTCCAAATTTCGATAAAACCTTTTATGACTTAATCGTTTATAACTATTTAGTATCCTAAAACCTTTTAGAAACTTGTACGCTTTCCTTCTAAATCATGACGTTTTATCAACTATTTGGGAAATGGGTAAAACACCGAAACAACCTATCGATGTTTTTCTTTCTTGTTTTTCTTATTTTATTTCTTCTTCTTAATCTTAGTTTTTCTCTCTTTTCATTATTCTTTTCTTCGTATCCGTTTGTGTTTGCCGACTTTTATTACTTTAACTTCTCGTATCCACACGAGTCTTAAACGTTTATTCCTCTCAAACGTCATTGAAATAAAACCTTTTTATTTCAAATATAGTATTACTTTATAAATCGCTGTGAGGTTTATTGCTGAGACATACTATTCACTTATTAGGTTGTGCTGAGGTTCATTTGCTGTGCTATACCATCTGATCATTTGTGAAATCTTGTTTCTCTACTACTACTAAGGTGTGATTCGTAGCCCCACTTTTAATTTTAAATTTTTTATAAACCCATGGGGGATATACATGCTATGTACTTATTTTTATGTGCACAGTTGTTTAATGGTATGCTATTCTTGACTGAAATGATAATGCTAAGTACCGTCTTTGCTAAAAGCAAGTCCCTCGATCATGAACCATTAATCACTTGCGAGTGTGCGCGATTATTGTTTATAGGCCTATAAGAATTGACCCTCCCGCCATGTTGACTAAGGTCGGTCCGCATGTGATGTACTATATTAGATTTTTACTAGGTATCTGGCAATGTACCTAGCTTTAGGGGCAACTATTATATTATGAAATTCCGCGGTTACTATCGACTTACGCCAAGGTTATTGGTGTCGGTTAATGCTTTGTGTGTCATGAGCTTAGGAAACTTATTTGACGCTTACCTGATATCTGTATTTGTTACATATATCTTCCAAACTTAAAATCTTGTGCTCAGCTGCTTTATTTATTAAACCTATGGATTACACTCAACCTTTGTGTTGACTTTTTAGCATGTTTTATCTCAGGTAATTGATGCGTACTTGTGGGCACTGGGAGTGGCTGAAGACTTTTGATGGCTATCTTTGGCTTTTACTATCTATCTTTTACTATTTTATCATTCGAAAAACCTATTGAACTATGCCTTTTATTTCCACTGCAAACTATGTTTTATTTCCACTGCAACTTATGTTTGAGAGTCTTTTAAACTCTAAATGTTTAACTTTGTATTCGAATGATATGTTTTTGCTAAAATGTCTCATTATGAGATCGTTTTCTATGGATGTGACTGTCTTACCCCTCACGTAGCACCCCAAGCTCTGTTCCGCTGCCATATTCCTAGTTGGGGGTGTTACATAATATGTTGTAGTAAGCTTGCGATAACATCATACCCTCGCAGCACTTGTATAGCTGCGAGGGGATGCAAGACTTAAGTATGGGTATATATACCTCCCTACCTCATGGGTTATGAGGTGTGTTTTCATAATAATATTATCCTTGCAACACCACTCTCTCTTCCTCTCTCTACTTTCTATCTCTAACACCACCATGGGTGTGTTTGCCTATTCCGGCCGACCACACGACAATATCATCTTCCTAAACAAGATATTAGTGGACCAACAATTGGCATCAGAGCTCAGGGTGTTTTGGGTTGATTCTTTATTGTGGTTTTTGTGTCTTCGACTGCACAACGAGTTGCCCCTGCCGAGCTCAGAGCCGAGCTGATTCGTTTAAGGCAGGACATCTCTTGGTGCCAGGGTCGTTATATGTCGATGTCTAGACGATTGTGTGTGTGACAATCAAATGTTTTAGAGTTGAGGAAGGAGATTAAGGGAGATAGGAGACCTACAGGTGATTTGTATGTGGATTTGTATGAGCAGGCTGCGAGGTTGAGTTCTACAAAGAAGGCAGATACAGAGATTCGGGAGCATTTGGCGTCATTAGTGAAGAGGATGACAGAGGCCGAGAAGATTGTGGAGAAGTTGGACCATGGAGCGGTGTTCATTGATATTGATTGTCTTCGTTACCAGCATAGTATTCAGGAGTTGAGGGACGAGTTACATGCCATGCAGTGGCAGGCGTACTATGATAGGATGGCGCATTTCTGTTTTGATGGCAGTATTGATGTTTTGGCTATGCATGGGGGAGATCGTCAGTGAGAGTGTAGTTATCATCTTATTTATGGTAGTTTAGTATCATGATAGTGGTTTACCTTTGTACGTACTAAACTGAATAATTTCAGATAGTAGATTTTATCAGAAACTTGTAATCGTTTTGCATATCTTGTAAGACTTATAGCAAGTATTAAATCTATGATGTATTTTGGTGATGTACTATTATTGATGTTGAATGCGTGCTATATTATGATGATATCATGGTGTTGTTTATCTTGTGATGTGATTCTGTTACGTTAATCAAATACTTACAGTGTTGTACATTTGTAATGATTGATAGAATTATGCCACCTAGGAAGATGACTCCAGCTGCGATCCACAAGTTGATTGATGATGGCGTTGCCGCGGCGCTTGCCGGGCAAGCGGGTGTTGGCAACCCGAATGTTGGACAAGCAGGAGTGCAAGCTATCAATGATAACCGTTTCTGTACTTATAAGGATTTCATGAATTGTAAGCCTACTACCTTTAAAGGAACTAAAGGAGCTGTTGGTTTAACTCAGTGGTTTGAGAAAATGGAGTCGGTGTTTCTAAGGAGTAACTGTTCTGAGGATTGCAAGGTGAAGTATGCGACAGGTACCTTGGTGGAGCATGCATTGTCTTGGTGGAACGCTTATGCTCAGGATATGGGGTTAGAGAATGCTTATAATACTTCATAGGAAGAGTTTAAGAAGGAGATGGTCAAGAAGTATTGTTCTCGTAGTAATATGAGGAAGTTAGATACTGAGTTCTACAATTTGGTTGTAAACGGTGTTGATCTTGCTACTTATGTGCGTCGATTTCAAGAATTGAAGGTTCTCTGTGCTCACATGGTGCCAGATAATGAGAAATTACTGGAGAAGTTCATTGGTGGTTTACCTTCCAGTATTGAAGGGCACGTGACATCTTACAACTCTCAGACTTTGGATGATGCTATTCGCATATCTGAACAACTTATGGATTAAGTGGTTAAGCATGGCACTGTTCAGAAGGGTAACAACTATGACAACAAACGAAAGTGGGAGGACAACAGGAGAAACAACTTTAACAACCGTAACAACAACAGTCACCCTCACCATAACCATCACCAAAATAAAAACAACAACCAGTACCATAACAACAATCATCACCACCAGCAGAACAGAAGACAAGAGACGGTTAAGGCTTATGTGGCTGCACTAGCACAAGTTGGAGGGTACGCTGGGCCGCATCCATTTTGTGATAAGTGTAATTAGTATCACGCTGGACCATGCGCAGCTAAGTGTCAGAAATGTCAGAAGACAGGGCATATTTGAAACAACCGTGATTTTTGCAGGTTAGTTTAACTGATAGTCTCGATTCATTTGACATTTGTTGGTGTGTTTTAGGTGTTGATGAGTTATATGGGTGGTATATGCGTGATGTATATGCGATGTATGTATGATATAGGTGTGATATGAGTGTGTGTTGACACTAAATCCCTTTGTGAGATTTTATGGTTGTGAGTTGAGTAGTATTGATTTTGGGATAAGTTCATTTTGATTACCTTGGTGGTGTAGAAATGACTTGTGTTGTTTTGGTGTTTTGTGGTTTTGCATAACAAGTCTTCGTTCAAGTATTTGAGCGTTAGTAAGTTACGTGGAGTTTGTTTTATGGGGTTATATTTATAGAGAGTGTGAAATGCTATTTTTGGAAACTTTGTTTTGGAAATGATAATTTTCTGAGTCGTCGTAAAAAAAACGAAAGTTTATCGCGTAAGACGTTAGGTTTCGTATGGGTTCTTATAAAATATCGAGAGTACAAGGTTTTAAGTGTAATAATTAATATTAATAAAAATAAATAAATAATACATATTATAGGGGGGCGGCCGAATATTGTAGGGGAAGGGAAAAAGGGAACCAAATTTGATCCTAATTACAATTCCTAATAGTAAGGGTTATCTAGAATATACCATAGGGTATTATAAATACAAAACAAAAACCCCTCACCCCTCTCTTTTGTGAAATTCGGTCGACCAAAGGAGAAAACAAGAAGAAAAAATTAGGGTTTTATTATTGAAGCCTAAAAATCAAGATCAAGGTATAATTTTCAATACATGTGTTCAATTAATTATTATAATTCATGTAACAAGAATATGATGGATTAGGGTTTATGTTTACTTCTGTAATCTAATGATGTATAACATGTTGGGATCAATAATTAGTAATATTATGATGATTGACGAAGAGATTAGGGTATAAAACATGTTAGTTATTGAGTTAGGGTTTGGACAGATTCATAAGGCTGTAAAGATACGAAGATATTTAATAGATGTAGATAAGTTATTACATGAATCTTGAGTCTAAATTGTAGTTCAGAGAACGTACTTTCCAAAAAGTCCGGCCACGATTGATTTCGAGGTCGGGAGGTCCGTCAAACGATTTTTCTAAGTAAAGGTGTCAAAGCTGTTAAACCGGGGCAGATTTAGGTTAAAAGTATTGAGGTCAAAAGTGATTTTAAAAGTGTAATTAGGGTTAGCCCTTCTGGATAAATTGAGTTCTATATTCTCTTTGACTTCCACGCGAAGGGTATGCGTTAATAAGTTGTGCAAATATGTTTGTTAGGTCAAAATATTTTGGTGTGTGTTCAGATCCGAATCTGGATAGTTTTCATGTTTGATTTTTCAAAGAACACTTGTGCGTGTTTTTAGTGCATGGCCTTCTGGGAGGAGCTTGTATGCTCATGAAAGACCATGTTGAATTTTTGGTGTGAGTTGTAGAGCTTATTTTGTTGTGATTTCATGTGGGTAGAAGTACCCCAAAAATCTGCGTATTCTGAAAAAGTGTATGCAAGGGATTTAGTGAGTGTAAGTGTTTGGTAGTGGTTAGTATGGAGTCTAGGTGATCCATGGTGGTTTACATGAACCTTAGACATCCATCATATGTGTGCTACATGGACTATAGCTTTTAGCTTGGTCGCGTGTAATGTAATCTTATTTTGTTGTATAGATTTGTGATTGATAATTTGGAAGCTGCAAAGTTTGAGGTGAGTTTCATAGTCCCATTTTTACTTTGTTTTAACTTGGGATGAGAATGATGCTTATGTTGAAATATTTTTGAGTTACTGTGATTATGTGGTCGTAAATGCATGGACTTGTAAGTGTTATTATACGTGTATTGCATGTTATGAGATTATTGTGTGGTAATTCTGTGTGGTCCATTTGGAGGGTAGCTATGCTCCCATTATCCAATTGGAGAGTAGGAGTTCTACTCACTATTATTCTGTGTGGTCTGATCAGAGGGTATGGTTTACCCATTATTGTGAACTTGGATCGTGGGCGCGTTCCGACCCAATTGATGTTGGATATTGCTATTTGGATCGTGGGCACGTTCCGTCCCTTATGTTCCTTAAGTGGTTTATGTTGGTTGAATGACTGAGTTTGCATGCTATCTAGTATAATGGCTAGTCTTACTGTCCTGCTATGTTTTATAATCACAGTGAACTGGTTGCCTGAGATATATTGTGTGTCTTAAACCTATGAACCTCACCAACATTATGTTGACGTTTTAAGCATCTTTTTCAGGTGAGCATTCTAAGGTTAAGGTAGAGGGAAGCGACTAGACGAGACTTAGTTGCATTTGAGAACAATTTATCTTTACGTTTTGATTTGAATATGTTTGATTTTGATTGTGATACTTTAATGTCTTTCGACTAGTACTTTATGTTCTATTGAAGATACCTTTTGGAGAGTCCTTTCGGTTATTTTCTTTTGGGGTATTGTTACGACACTTCGTGTCTGCACTTTGCTCTATTTATGTGCATGTAGTAATTCTCTATTTAGACACCATGTGTTGTGATGATATCCATGAAGTTACACTCGCGTTTCCACCTTGGCGAGGTGTGACAATATTGCTAAGAATTGTAAGAACAGAGCTGTGACTAATGGGAATTCCACCCAGCCAGTGGTAACTTGTTTTGGATGTGGAGAGCGTGATCACTACAAGAGTAATTTCCCAAAGAACACTGGTCAGAGAACTGAAGGCGCTCATGGTAGAGCATATGTGATGGGCAATGGGGAGCAGCAACAGGATCCGAATGTAGTCACCGGTACGTTTCTACTCAACAATCATTGTGTTAAAGTTTTATTCGATTCCGGTGCCGATATGAGTTTTGTTTCTTCTACGATTTCACCACTACTTGATATCACCCCTACCCCTCTAGACACTAGTTATAGCATTGAGCTAGCTAATGGCAACTTAGTTAACACTTGTACCGTAATCCGAGGCTGTACCCTAAACCTTCTAGATCACCTGTTTAGTATCGATCTCATGCCTATTGAACTCGGAAGCTTCGACGTAGTGGTTGGTATGGATTGGCTATCCAAACATCATGCGAGTATTGTTTGTGGTGAACAAGTTGTTCATATCCCTCTCAATGGCGAAACCCTGGTTGTCCGCGGAGACCGTAGCGGAACCCGTTTGAATATCATATCTTGTATTAAGACCTTGAAATACATCGAGAAAGGATGTCATGCACTCCTAGCACATGTGTCCAAGAAGGAGTCGGGAGAGAAGCGACTCGAGGATGTTTCGATTGTGCGTGATTTTCCTGAAGTATTTTATGAAGATCTGCCTAGACTTTCACCGGTTCGACAAGTGGAATTTCTGATTGACCTAGTTCCGGGAGCTGCACCTATAGCATGTGCACAATATCGACTAGCTCCGACGGAGATGCAAGAGTTGTCTAAGCAGTTGCAAGAGTTGTTGGATAAAGGGTTTATTCGACCTAGTTCCTCACCCTGGGGAGTACCAGTATTATTCGTGAAGAAGAAGGATGGATCATTTAGAATGCGTATTGACTACCGTGAACTGAACAAGCTAACAGTGAAGAACCGCTACCCGTTACCTAGAATCGACAATTTGTTCGACCAACTACAAGGATCAGGTTACTACTCCAAGATAGATTTACGGCCAGGTTATCATCAACTCAGAGTCCGGAAAGAGGATATTCCCAAGACAACGTTCAGGACTTGATATGGCCACTATGAGTTTCAAGTGATGCCCTTTGGTTTGACAAACGCACCTGCGGTATTCATGGACCTCATGAACCGAGTGTGTAAACCATATTTGGACAAGTTTGTTATAGTTTTCATCGATGACATTTTGATCTATTCCAAGAGTAAAGAAGAACACAAGCAACACCTGACGATAATTCTTAAGTTGCTCAAGGAAGAGCAATTGTACGCAAAGTTCTCTAAGTATGAATTTTGGATTAGCAAGGTACAATTTCTTGGTCATGTGATTGACAGCAAAGGGTTAAATGTGGATCCCGCGAAGATCAAAGCTATTGAGAACTGGCCAACGCCTTCTAATGCCACAGAAATCCGTCAATTTCTGGGATTGGCTGGATATTACAGGAGATTCATCGAGGGATTCTCCAAAATATCTAAACCGTTAACTACGTTGACTCAGAAGGATAAGGAATATGTGTGGGGAAAGGACGAAGAAGAAGCATTTCAAACCCTGAAGCAAAAACTTTGCAGTGCACCGATTTTGGCATTACCAGATAGAGTTGAAGATTTCGTAATTTATTGTGATGCATCATATCAATGGCTAGGAGCAGTTTCGATGCAACGAGGGAAATTCATGGCATATGCTTCCCGACAACTTAAGACTCATGAGGAGAAGTATACCACACATGATTTGGAGTTAGGAGCAGTGGTTTTTGGACTCAAAATGTGGAGGCACTACTTATATGGGATGAAGTGTATTGTCTTTACCGATCACAAGAGTCTTTAACATATTTTGGATCAGAAGGAGTTGAATATGAGGCAACGACGATGGTTGAAAACCTTAAGCGACTATGATTGTGAAATTCGATGCCACCCGAGAAAAGGGAACGTCGTGGCAGATGCCTTAAGCCGAAAGGAACGGTTAAAGCCGCTACGAGTTCGAGCTTTGGTTTTGACTATCAATTCAAATCTTCCCGTCCAGATTCTCCATGCTCAAGAAGAAGCCTTGAAACAAGAAGAACTCAAGAATGAGAATCTTTATGGTATGATACAGAAGAAGTTTTAGAAGCATTCTGATGGAACTTTGTGTTTGAAGGGAAGAAGTTGGGTATCGCGTTTTGGAGGACTGCGTGACTTAATCATTCTTGAGTCTCATAAGTCAAAGTACTCTATACACCCAGGATCCGACAAGATGTATCACGATCTCAAGGAGTTATATTGGTGGCCAAACATGAAAGCCGACATTGCCGATTATGTTCGCAGGTGTCTTACGTGCGCGAAAGTTAAAGCCGAACATCAGAAACCATCTGGTCTTCTATAGCAACCTGAGATTCCCGAATGGAAATGGGAACGGATAACTATGTACTTCATCACCAAACTTCCAAGGACTTCAACTGGTTTCGACGCTATTTGGGTTATAGTCGATCGACTAACGAAATCATCACATTTTCTACCCATCAAAGAGAACTACAGTATGGACAAGTTGACTAGAATTTATGTGAAGGAAATAGTATCGAGACATGGAGCACCAATATCTATCATCTCTGACCGAGACAACATATTCACTTCTAACTTTTGGTAATTACTTTAGGATGCCTTTGGCACAAACCTCGACATGAGTACTGCATACCACCCGCAAACGAATGGCCAAAGTGAAAGGACAATTCAGACTTTAGAAGATATGCTTCGAGCATGTGTAGTTGATTTTGGAAACGGGTGGGATACCCATTTGCCTTTGATTGAGTTTTCGTACAACAACAGTTATCATGCAAGCATTAAGGCTACACCGTTTGAAGCATTGTATGGTCAAAAATGCTAATCACCCATTTGTTGGGCTGAAGTAGGGGAAGCTCAGCTCATTGGGCCAGATATTGTTCGTGAGACGACCGAGAAGATCGTACAAATTAAGAACCGATTACAAGCCGCAAGAGACCGACAGAAGAGTTACGCAGATGTGAGGTATAAACCACTAGAGTTTCAAGTTGGAGATCAGGTTATGTTGAAAGTCTCGCCATGGAAAGGCGTGATACGGTTCGGTAAGCGAGGAAAGCTAAAACCAATGTACATTGGACCGTTCAAGATTTTGAACAGGGTTGGTCCTGTAGCCTACAGACTGGAACTACCTCCCGAGCTTCGTAGAGTACACCCCACTTTCCACGTGTCAAATTTGAAGAAGTTTTTATCCGATGAGACAGCCGTAATTCCACTTGATGAAATTCAGATTGATGAGCAATTGAACTTTATTGAGGAGCCCGTCGAGATTATGGAACGTGAGGTCAAACGACTAAAGTGGAGCCGTATTCCCATTGTGAAAGTCTGTTGGAATTCCAAGAGAGGACCCGAGTTCACCTAGGAACGCGAAGACGAGTTCAAGCGCAAGTACCCTCACCTTTTTGAAACCAGGACTGATAAGTTTAACTGAAATCCGGGACGAATTTCTCAATATGATGTATGTGCTGTAACATCCAGTAATTTTCCAAACCCTTTTCACTAGCCAAATACTTATTTTTGCATTAACTTAGTATTTAAACTTTTTCCTGAACTTATTTGAACTTGAGAAACAGTAGATATCTGGATAAACATGAGCGTTATCCCTTTATTATGTCAGCACAACCTAGAAAGCACGAAACGAATCGATTTGCCAAATAATTTAACTTCGAAAAAGTTTTGCATATTTATACTCGTTTTTACTAGAAAAATTATTTCGAGAACAATGGCGCAAGTTTCGTAATTTTTCGAGTCCGTTTGGTACGTTAAATGGGTCCCGCAATAAATATTTCAAAAGTTTCCCTAACTTGTCACAAACACCCCCTCCGCCCCATTTTACACCGCGCCCCATTTTCCTTTTGGATTGCCCACATTTTTTCCCTCCTTGGGGTATAAAAGCCCCTAGGGTTTACTTTCTTCCCCACTTATACTCACCCTCACTGAAATAATTTTCCGACGCCGCTACACACCTCCGGCCAAAATTCCAGCCACCACCAAAACTTCACCACACCGCCGCCACAGTCCACCACCACCACCGCCACTTCACCTCACTTTTCTCTCTCTCGGTATGACAGCTACGCGCCACCCACCTCCTTTATTTCTTCATTTATATAAAACCATAATCGGTAAAACTTTATAAAAACATTTTTAATCCAAAACCTTAACTAAACTTGATGTTTTATTAATTTAACCGTGTGGATCTTGGTTTTGTAATTATTTGTTGACTCGGACCGAGTCGACTCACGAGTTGAGTTGACTCAGACCGTTTCTGGTTGTTTTGTAATTATTTGTTGATGTCTACGCTTACGTAGGTTTTGTTCGTAGCTTGGTTTTGGATTTGGATCAGATTTGGTTTGGTTGATACTTGGCCGAGAGCCACATGGCTCGTATAAGAGTCAAACAATGACTCAAGTGAGTCACGACATAGTGTAGGTTTGTTTTGTTTGTGTCGCGTATTGAATTTGGTTTGGGTTTATGTTTGCTGAGAGCTCAAAGGCTCGAGAATAGTCGAGCCGTGACTCAAGGGAGTCACGGCCAAGAGTTGTTGTGTTTATTTGTGTATCGTGTCGGATTTGGTTGAGGTTGGTTTGTAACTGATTTGGATATGGTCTCGGCCAAGGGTTGGACTCTCACCGAGTCAAGCCGTGACTCTAGGTGAGTCACGGCATAGGTCTAGATTGATTGTGTTTGGTTGTAGTTGCATTGGATTTTGTTAGGTTTCGGCCTTGGTTTGCTTAGGCCGAGAGCCACTCAGCTTGAGTAAGGATTGAGCAATGACTCAAGGTGGGTCAGGGCCTAGATAAGTGTTTGTTTACATTAAGGTTTGGATTTGGATGTGTTTGAGTTAGCCGAGAACCACGAAGGTTCGGATAGAGTCGAACCGTGACTCACGGGGAGTCACAGCAAGTGACAAGTTATTTGGTTTAGTCGCGAGTCAATTTTATATCAGTTGTCTTTTATTTTATTTCCGTTACTTATTTAATTGGTTGTTTATCGATATGGTGTTTCGGGATAATATTTGGATAACGTGGGATATGATTTGGACATTGGACTTGGATATGTGTTATTAACCTTTGCTTGGATGAGAATTGGACGTTATTTGATTTACGATATTAGCCGATGGACTTTATGGACGATTTTGGTACTTGAGACGGAAGAGTATGTTAGACTCATAAGAGCTTAACATATTTGGACCCGAAGATACACAAAATGGTCGATAAACTTGAAAACTAATATATACGCGAATGATAATGTCTAATTATATATATTAATAACTTGTAAAATGTGATGATAAAACTTATATTCAAGAGTCGTAACGACTTGGAAATGCTTTATAAACGGACGCATCATGTCCAAATTTCGATAAAACCTTTTATGACTTAATCGTTTATAACTATTTAATATCCTAAAACCTTTTAGAAACTTGTACGCTTTCCTTCTAAATCATGACATTTTATCAACTATTTGGGAAATGGGTAAAACACCGAAACAACCTATTGATGTTTTTCTTTCTTGTTTTTCTTATTTTATTTCTTCTTCTTAATCTTAGTTTTTCTCTCTTTTCGTTATTCTTTTCTTCGTATCCGTTTGTGTTTGCCGACTTTTATTACTTTAACTTCTCGTATCCACACGAGTCTTAAACGTTTATTCCTCTCAAACGCTATTGAAATAAAACCTTTTCACTTCAAATACGAGTATTACTTTATAAATCAATTTGAGGTTTATTGCTGAGATATACTATTCACTTATTAGGTTGTGCTGAGGTTCATTTGCTGTGCTGTACCATCTGATCATTTGTGAAATCTTGTTTCTCTACTACTACTAAGGTGTGATTCGTAGCCCCACTTTTACTTTTAAATTGTTTATAAATCTATGGGGGAGATACATGCTATGTACTTATTTTTATGAGCACAATTATTTAATGGTATGCTATTCCTGACTGAAATGATAATGCTAAGTATCGTCCTTGCCAAAAGCAAGTCCCTCGATCATGAACCATTAATCACTTGCGAGTGAGCGCGATTATAGTTTATATGCCTATAGGAATTGACCCTCCCACCATGTTGACTAAGGTCGGTCCGCATGTGATGTACTATATTCGATTTTCACTAGGTATCTGGCAAAGTACCTAGCTTTGGGGGCAACTATTATATTATGAAATTTCACGGTTACTGTCGACTTACGCCAAGGTTATTGGTGCCGGTTAACGCTTTGTGTGTCATGAGCTTAGCAAAATTATTTGACGCTTACCCGATATCTGTATTTGTTACATATATCTTCCAAACTTAAAATCTTGTGCTCAGCTGCTTTATTTATTAAACCTATGGATTACACTCAACCTTTGTGTTGACTTTTTAGCATGTTTTATCTCAGGTAATTGATGCGTACTTGTGGGCACTGGGAGTGGCTGAAGACTTTTGATGGCTATCTTTGGCTTTTACTATCTATCTTTACTATCTTTTACTATTTTATCATTCGAAAAACCTATTGAACTATGCCTTTTATTTCCGCTGCAACTTATGTTTAGAGTCTTTTAAACTATAAATGTTTAATTTTGTATTCGAATGATATGTTTTTGCTAAAACGTCTCGTTATGAGATCGTTTTCTATGGATGTGACTGTCTTACCCCTCACGTAGCACCCCAAGTTTCGTTCCGCTGCCATATTCCGAGTTGGGAGTGTTACATATTATGTTGTAGTAAGCTTCCAATAGCATCATACCCTCACAGCACTTGTACAGCTGCGAGGGGATGCGAGACTTAAGTATGGGTATATATACCTCCCTACCTCATGGGTTATGAGGTGTGTTTTCATAATAATATTATCCTTTCAACGCCACTCTCTCTTCCTCTCTCTGCTTTCTATCTCTAACACCACCATGGGTGTGTTTGCGTATTCCGGCCGACCACCCGACCACACGACAATATCATCTTCTGAAACTAGATATTAGTGGACCAACAATTGGCATCAGAGCTCAGGGTGTTTTGGGTTGATTCTTTATTGTGGTTTTTGTTTCTGTTCGTATTGTTTTATGAGTCCATATGTCCAAAAACTGTCCTTTATTTTTTGGTAACAAAAACAGTCCAAATTTGTCCTTTTTGGTATCAAAATATGTGGTTTGAATCCTAAGTTTATTGTGTCAAGTTATTATACTGATTTTAACCAAGATTCGCTATGGAAATATCTCATTTTTATGGATGGATTCAAGTTTTATGTTCAGATTTCAAGTTTTTAAGAGTTTCAGATCTGAAAAAACCGGTAGTGTTTTATGCTCGCTAAACTTTGTTCGCAAATTTTGCTCGCAAAATAGTTGTGATAGCTAGGGTTTTGCTGTGATACTTGGCTGTGCATTAGTTGCGACACAAGTATTTGGGTTGCGATTGGTTTTGTTGCGACAGCAGAGTTGCAACATCATTGTTGCGACAGCTGAAGTTGCGAAGGTTTGGTTACCCACTATTTTGCGAAAGAAATCTCTGTCAAAATTGCGACAGCCAGTTGCGACAGCTGCTCTTGAGACAACAACTGTTGTGATAGCAGGAGGGTTGTGATAGTAGCAGAGTTGCGACAACAAGATTTACGAGACTTATGTTACCCACGTTTTTATGAAAAGAAACTCTGCCAAATTTATGTCATGAGTTGCGATACTTAAGGTCGTAATAACTTGTTTCTATATCTCTTAACTAATCTGACTCTTTTATTGATTACAAAACCAGATCTGTTATGAGAATAACCACGACCATTGAGATAGCATGAGATACCCAACGACCATGGTTTGACCATTGACCAAGACTATCAGTCCTTATCAGTCAAATGTATTGACCAAAGTGAAAAAAAAGAGAAAGGAGAAAGGTTAAAGAACATATAACAACTGCTATAACTAAAATAACCTTTACTCAACTACAACATATAAACCTCAACACCTTCCATCGTCAACTAAGATTGTCAAATCCCATCTCCAACAAACACAAACAATTACGACATATCCACAACCTCACAACACTCCTCATATCTCATCTAATAACTACTCGATTGAAAAAAAGAGGAAGAAAATATCTCAGTGCTATTTTCGTTCGTATCTTACTAAGATATGTTAGACCTTTATAGATCTGTACAACTCGAACTTACAAACGTACCCATCATCAATCTTAATATTAAACAAACGATCTCAGTTTTTCAACTTGTACACAAATCGTTAAAAGATCTTACAAGTTCTGAAACACCATCATTGATCTCTAAGAATAATCGAAAAAACCAAAACAAATACCTAACTTAGATCTTTACAAGACCTTGAAGCTATGTAGCCTCGGTAATGATGTTGTGCACTATAAAAGTGTAACACCCGGTAATTTTCCAAACCTATTTTCCTAGCCAAATATTTACTTTTGAATCCCCTTAGCATTTAAACTTTTTTCTAAACTTATTTGAACTTGAGAAATAGAAGATATCTTGATAAACGTGAGCGTTATCCTTTTATTGAATCGGCACAACCTAGAAAGCACGAAACGAATCAATTTGCTAAATAAATTAACTTCGAAAAAGTTATGCATATTTATACTCGTTTTTATCAAAAAAATTATTTCGGAAACAATGGCGCAAGTCTCGTAAATTTTTATGGCCGTTTGATACGTCAAATAGGTCCCATAGTGTTTATTTTAAAAGTTTAATCCATTTTTCACAAACACCCCCTCCGCCCGAATGTTACCCCGCGCCCCCTTCTTTTTCGTTTGTCCACATTTTCCCCCTCTACCTAAATATATAAACCCCATCTTCTCTCTCTCCTCCCTCATTTGATACCATCCCCTCACTGGAACCCTATTCCGGCGCCGCTACCCCGTCCGGTCAAAATTCCGGTCATCACCGAAACTTCACCCACGCATAGATCTCGACCTTCTCTTTATTTCAGGAGCGTTTGGGAGCCAAGGGAGTCCGTTTGGTTGTGTTTCGAGACATCACCGCCACCACCACCATCGCACCACCACTCACCGCTGCACCTTTCTCTCTTTCTCACACGTTTGGTAAGCACCACTCGCCACCCTTCTTTGTTATTTTCATTTTTATCAAAATCCTAAACCTAAAATTTTATAAAACGTATTTTTATTAACAAAAAATTATTTAAACTCAACTTTTTAAACTCAAAACGTGTGGATCTAAAACCTTGACCCTCGACTCAGCCGGACTCGTTCCGAGTCGTGTGACTCAACCGAGTCAACCCACGAGTTGAGTTTACTTGGGGCGTTTTCTCGTTTATTTTGATTTCATTATCTCGTCTAAGCTTATTTTGGTTTGTTTGTAGCTTGGTTTTGGATTTGGCTCGGTTTTGTTTTGTGTTCGTGTAGGCCAAGATCCATTTGGCTCGTGTAGCGTCGAGCCGTGACTCAGGGGAGTCACGGCATAGTCTAGGTTGTTTTATATGTGTCGCGGATTGGATTTGGTTTGGTTGTGGTTAGCCGAGAGCCCATAAGCTCGAATAAGGTCGAGCCGTGACTCAAGGGAGTCATGACATGAGTTGGTTTTACATTTATTGAAGTCGTGGCATGTGATACTAATTTTACTCGAGTCGAGTTTGGTTTGTGTGGATTTGGATTTGTAGCCGTGTTTAGTTGGTTGTCGTATCGATTGAGCCGTGACTCAAAGAGAGTCACGAGCTTGTTGTTTTGATGTTGGCCACGGCTTTGGATGGCTTGGTCAACAAGAGTGAGTCGAAGTTGAGACTCATGGGAGTCTCGGCCGTGTCGTGCTCGAGGTTAGAAAACCTCGAGTTAGTGTCTTGAGTTGGTTTTGGGTTCGAATTGTTGATTGGGCCGAAAGGACTAAACAAGCCCTTGTGGAGTCTAGTATTGTTAACTTTGGGCCGTTAGCCCAAAGTGAGTCCATATAGTGTGAGTAAGTATTGGGCCGAAGCCCAATACACTTGGGCCGTGTATTGTTTCTTTTATTGTTTTGACTATTTATTTCATTGTCACTCCCGCTTACTAACTTATCTCATTTTGTTTGTCAACTAGTATTTCGGAAACTATTCGGGTATACTTGGGATATGATATGGATTTGGATATGGATAATGCAACAACCTATGCTCTGGATGTGATTATTGGATTGGACGTCATTGGATTTACGGTATTAGCCAATAGACTTATGGACGGTTTTGTACTTGAGAAGGAAGAGTATGTTAGACTCATAAGAGCTTAACATATTTGGACCCGAACATACACAAAATGGTCGATAAACTTGACAACTAATATACACGCAAATGATAATGTCTAATGATATATAAATAACTTGTAAAATGTGACAATAAAACTTGTATTATTCAAAAGTCGTGACGACTTGGAAATGTTTTATAAACGGACGATTCAAGTCCAAATTTCTATAAAAACCTTTATAATTAAACCATTTACAACTTGTAAAAGTCATAAAACCATTTGAAAACTTATACGTTTTGTTAGGTAACCCAAATGATATCAACACAAGTATATGAATGATAGAGATGAGAGAAAGAGTAGTAAGGTAGGTCGATTATAACATAAGAAAGAATGACAAAGGTTTGCTTGCATATATGAAATAACCAACAAGAATAAATGTAAGTGTACATGGGTATTTATAGGAGTGGAAGGCTAGGGCAACACTCCTAGTCCCTTCCATCCTCACGTCTTACTTAAACACACGGCCCATGGGCCTTCTACATGGACCGATTAATAAAACTTAACATAAAGACCTATTAGAAAGCAACCTATTACATATATTGAGTGACCAACATTTGATAATAGTTACACGTATTCCCAAAAATCTCCCCCTAAGGGTTGGTCATCAACGGTTGCTTGACGTCTTCATTCTTTTCTTTTACTTTCTCGGCTTTAGACGTCTTCAAAAATTTTAAGTCATTGTTCTTTGTTCTTTGTTGTTGTAGTGATCAAGCGATGGTATTCTCTGCCTTTCATCAACGTCTTTGTCTCTGGTGTCTTTACCCCTTTCCAACATGCTCATACGTCCTTTGACTTTGAATCTTCATGCTTAAATGGTTCTATTTTCTTTACTATTGATCTTTGTCTTTCAACTTTGTAGATTCTTTTACGTGACGTAGAATCTTTCTTTGAACTTTTCTTTGAATTGATCTTTGTGAGAACTTTCTTTGTGATATTTGTATGAGCATGTGGAAACAGATGTAGTGTTGATGATGGTAATGGTGGTGGTGGAACTCCCGGTCTCCATAAGTACCTGCATGAAAACAGTTGGCAATAAAGTATCCGGCACTTACAGGTTCGAACTTCGAGATCGTTAACAGCACAGTGTGAAAACTTTCTTTAATCCTTGCCAAGGCCGTTCCTGAACCGGATACCCCCCAAGATGGCTTACACAGATACACCGAAGTGTATCAACGATTCAGGTGAGCCGCTGAAGTATACCGAAGTATCACTCCACGACTGTAGACCGTTTGAAACCACCATGAACACTAAGCGTAACCCACAAGGGATTACCGAAGTGACCTGCTGTCAGGGCTGTTTGATGTTGACCCTGGCAGGAATTTCCATTCAATCACTGAGAATCACAATTGTGAATTCCCTCATGAATGTTCTTGGCAGATAGCTAAGATCTGCGTAGGACTCTTGTTATTTACAACTGGTGTCCTTAATGTTGAACAACCAGTGTAGAAATATTAATTGTTCCTAAGAGATCTTTTGATGTATCTCGCGGCTCTAGACTCGATTTAGTGCGCTTTTATTTTAAGTCGTCATAGGCATGGAGCAGATTGCCTCCTTTTCAATATCAACACATTTCGGAGTGAAAGGTCAATAGATTAGGAAGGGTTCTCCGTGAGAAATGAAACAAGCACCTTTTGAGAGATACTTGAGTGGTTAGAAGGTTAAGTGCAGTGCGTCACTGGGTCCATGACGTCTTTGTCTTCAATACCGGTGTCACTTTAGTAACATCCAGTAGCATATGAGTTGAACCCGGTTTCTGCCCTAAGGTTGATCATTTGGAGGGCTATTTCTTTTCACCCTTTCATTTACTTTTCTTTTTAATTCTTCAACCCCTTCTTTCTCCTTTCATTTTTTTTATCAATCATACCTAAGGACTTCTAGTGCTAAACTATTGGTATTGTCCTTGGGTAGATCCCTCCGGTTTTGGCGGATCATAGGACGTATTTCCTAACCTTAGTCACCTTATAACTCCATGACTATCCTATGTTGCCATAAACAAATCATTTGAAAAATCTCTCAAAGTGTTTATGATTATAAAACATATTTAGTTAACACTTTGAGAGTTTTGCATTTTTCAGAAATACTCCCCCTTCACATGTGCTTATAAGTTATAAATAGAAATTTACACATGTTGGGTGGAGTTTGCACTTTTGAATTGATTGAATCTCAGTGAACATGACCGATTCGAGACACGCTTACATCACTAGTTAGACTAGCTTAAAATTATTACTCACCCTGGTCACATTCAAAGAGAATCTCTCGAAACGGTACACTCTACTTAGACAAGTCCTATTCGAGACACGCTTACATCACTGGTTTGACCAGCTTGAAATTATTACCCGTCCAGGACAAGTCCTTTCGATTACTGACATTTGAGTTTCGTCAATTCATGGGTTAAATTTGAGTCGAGCTCATACGAGATTCCACATTAGTTACCATATTTTAATCACTTTTGTTTTTCTCCCCCTCAAAAATAGCATATTGATGTTGTTTTTGGAAAACTATTGATTAAAATATTCTTTTTGAGGTTTATAGGAAGAATCCAACAAGAACTTTTCGTTTTGAACAATGATCGTTTCAGATACTTCCCCTCAATAAGTGAAATAACTTTTTGAAGTTTTAATTACGAGAGGGAAAACTTGTTCTTTTGAGTAGAATTATGAAAAAACTTTTTTTTTTTTTATTTATTTATTTTTTATTTTTTTTAAATTTGATTAATTCTACTCAAAAGTAAAAAGCTTTCGCTCCTTATAATAGGATTGAGGCATTGAAGCGTACCTCAGGGCCCTTTCTTTACAGAGTACGGGTTGTGCACTGTTATTTGTGCACAAGCCATCATTGTTTTTACAAATCAATAAAAAAGTATTCACAATTAACTCACAAACATAGCGATCATTCAGGTCTTTGAAATGTGTGAATAGGAAAGCTTGGTCTTCCTCCAACATAGCTCTCTAATCGTCTGATCTGATTTCTACGCTTCAACCTTTCCTCGATCCTCTTTATGAAGTCACGAACCTCCCTTATCTCTTTAGAATTCCACCTTTGACTCTTTCCAATTGTTATATCATTCAACCTATTATTCAACCCATCTCGAACCGCCTTTAGTGTATCATCACAGAACTTATGGATTATGTCAAATCTCATAAAGCTGACATTTCAATGGGCACTCCTGTAGGTGAAACCGAAGGCAGGATCTCTCTTCAGTTGGTACTGAGATGCTGTATGAATATCAGAACAAAACAGTTCTGGTCTTGTGAGGTTGAGTTTTCGTTGGTAGCTTTCGACGCCTAGCTGGAGATCTTCAACTCTTTCTTGAATGATTACACGTCTGATGAAGATAAGAAGAGAAGTGATGAAAGAATATTGCAGTTCCGTTGAATAGCATCACATTCTACCTTGAATCTTTTCTAGATACATGTCTTCAATATCGTTCAAATGCAAGTCAGGAAAGTCAGCTTCACAAAATTGATGTAGATTCAATGGCCTTGATGGCGACAATTCATTGCTCATTTTTGATATCATGTCTTGATTTTACTCTGCTGCAATAGTAGAGTCTTCGTCTTTCTGGCCAATGGTGAATCCCAAGCAGTGCATCTCTGTTGTATGTGACTACCTCATCAATGAATATCAGAGCTGTAGTTTCTTCAATTGCAGGGTGGTCGAATCTGGCAGAAGGTATCCTGTAAGTCAAGGAGGTTGCATATTTGCGGGTCGGATCCCTGTGTTGTAGGTATTCCAAATCAGTGTTGAAGAAGAATCTGAAGGAAATTCTGGGTTTGTCAGGTTTTCCCAACATCGGTAAGGGCTTGGTCTAGTCAGTGAAGTACGGTCCTTGCTTCCCGGAGGTGTGATCAACATTTGACTCAAGGTTAAGCCAGTCGATATCGTTAGACATTGCAAGGGCAATGTTTTCCAAGTGATATTCTAATTCGGCTGCGCTTCCGGATCGTTCTTTAAGAAGATTGAATGAATCATTCTTGATCCGTCTTAATTCCTTCTTCGTCATCTTCTTGATACAGAACTCCTTCTTGAGGGTTTAAGCAAATTCAAGAGTTCGTCCCGGAAGAGGTTCTTCATCTTCAGGCAGAGGAGGTTGAGCATTTATCATTTCATCAAACCACCCATATTCTGCAGTGTTGTCATTGTCAAGCCATGTGAGAACTTTTGGCTTTTTGCCTTTACTGCCTTGGCTTTTGTGTTTACTGCTTTTGGGGGTTGATGAGGGACTAGGTCTTGAGTCAGGCTCTTCCTCGAAGTCATCACCGGTGTAGACAAAGTGATCATCTGCTTTTCGTGCTGACCCGGATGCCTTAGGTTGATTTTTGGTAGTTGTAGTTGTTGAAGGATGAACCGGTTCCTTGTGTTGAGAAGACGAGCCGTCGACATTCTTTGGTTTCTTAGCTTGTGAGTTCGGATCAGGATCTTCATCTTCTCTTGGTCGTTTACCTTTATCAGCATCGGTTTTGCACGACTCCTTAGAGATATTATCCTTGATCGCATCAATAATTGCTATTTGTTCAGAAGTTGGTGTTGTAAGACGTACCAATCTCTCAAACAGTTGTATCTGAAGCTCTTCAATTGTTGGTTCCTTTGGCTTGGATGGTTGGGTTTGTAGGACGAGTAGAACTGTAGCGACAACGGTTTTGAGAAGACCTTCGATGTTTCGTTCTAGAAATTCTTTGACTTTCTTCGATGCGACTCTGGGCAAATACTTCTTCAGGTATTCTTCTGTGTTACCCTTGATTGCTGTGAGCATCTTATCTTGAACATCATCAGAAAGGAACTCATCAACTTTAGCTTTTGTGCCTTGTAGCTCGTTCACTTGTCCAGCAAGACCGGTTATCACACTTGTTAAGGTTTCAACTTGAGCCTTTGTGCTTTGGAGCTCATTCACTTGCTTGACCAAGCCCGTTACCATGCTGGTTAATGTTTCCAATTGGTCTTGAAGCTTGTTTTGTTTCATTAAACGAGCTTGTCTCACGGCTTTCTTGATCTTGCCTGTTGCTTCGGAGATCATTGTGTTGACTGGTTTCTTGATTGATTTTCCATTTGATGTTGTTTATGTTGGTGGTGGTGATGAATGAGACGATGATTCAGAAGTTGAAGTATCTTTTTTGCCGTTTGAATCCGAATCATTATGAGAAGCAGGAATAGAAGCTGAAGGGGATGCTGGAGGAGTATCATTAGAAGGTGAGGGAGATGGTGGAGGTGAATTCGGAGGTGTCTGCTTAAATTCGTCAGCATTAAACTGTTCTTCTTCTTCAATATTCTTGACTACCTTTTCTTTTTGTTGTTCGTTCAACCTCTTTACTTCATCTTCCTTAATTAATTGTAACCTCATTTCTTCTTCTTCTTCTTTTTCTTATTTTGCCTTCCTCTCCAATTCAGCTTCAATCCCTGCCTGCTTGAGATCTTCATTAGTGATGAGTAGACTTTCTTCCATGTTTGTGTCTTGCTCATTTGCATTTACATCCATGTTTTCATTCTCAGCGTTCTCTGTCATGATTGTGTTCCCTTCCTCATCCTTTTCTTCTTCGTTACCGGGTTGATTAACCGGATCTGAAGTGGGAACAATAGTAGTGTGCCCAGCCCCACCGGGTTGATTAACCGGATCAGGTTGGATGCTACTTGTCCCTCCTTCCTCACCGGGTCGATTAACCGGACTCGGAGGTGGTTGAGGGTAGTCTCTGCTGATTTTTGTAAACTTGACAAGTTCGTTGATTTCTTGCTCTTTGTCGGTTCGAGTGTCGACAACAATACTCTTGAGTTTTCTTTTGTCTACCAGCTTCGTTACATCATCATCATCGCCCAATTCTTTATCAACCTCTTTGAATATAATTCCTCGTCTTCGTTCTTCATCCTCTTTCAATGATTCCAAGCTCATCTTCTTTGCCAACTCTGTTTCAGGATCATCATTTATGGCTTCTTCTCTGTGCACTACTTCTTCTTCATCTGTCTCTGTGTCAGAGTCTGATTCATCGGAAGGTTCAGGTGTGGGATGATCCTTGAGAAGGGTCATCGGAACTTTCTTTTTGTGACCTTGGGAGGTGCTGGCTTTCTTTGTTTAGTTGTGCTTGGAGAGCTTTCATCTTTAGGCTTTTTACTTCGTGTCTTCACTTGAGACGATTGAGAATCATCGTCAGTGAATCCAACTTTTCCCTTGAGAAATGCCGCATCGTATGTACGATAAGTTGCAGAAGCCTTGATTTGATTAGAAAGAAGAAATTATGGAATCCTTTTGCCTTGTTTACATGTGCTAGTAGGAATTGTTCTCACCTCATCAACCTTGTGATCATCTTTCACACTATGAACAATTTCTGTTTTATCAAGGAGACAATCTTCAAGATCAGGATCATCTGAGCATAAGTGCCACACCAGTAGCTTAGTGAAGTGAACAAATGGAATTTTGGTAATGCTACGTTTACCTTTAAGTTGATAGATCATGTCTTCTAGAATTGGTTGAGCAAAGTCCATTGTCTTCTTATTAGCAATTCCCCAGAATATTTGAAGGTGTTGTAAACGGGGATGCTCATGTCCGCTTTGTCTTTCAGATATAGAGCGAACCATGATCATATAGAGTGTCCTCCAAGGTTGTGGTAGAAATTTCACATCAAACTTGGAGTGTTTGCTTAATGGTTTGTCAGCTTGATCATCATATCCATTGTCATCAATGAGAAAGTTCAGAAGTTCCATTTCAGTGGGTATGGGATCATATTTTGTTTTTGGTTTAGGCAAAAGAAGGGCTTCAAGTAGCACTATAACATCGATCGTGTAATTGGTTCTGTTAAGTGTTACAGTGAATGAGCGGTTGTCATCATTGATCTTTGCAGTAAGCCAGAATTGGTTGATGTAGAAGTAAGGAATGGAAGCTGATTTGCTGAGCATATCTTTACAAGGGTGGATCAACAATATGTCTTTGATGATTCGGCAGGTTGGTTCAATGAGTCTGAGATTGTTGAAATGTACCCTTGCATTGTTTCTGCCAATGATTACTTTGTAGTCTTTGGGTGCAATGTCTGTCAGTTTGAGTCTGGGAAGTGGTTGTGCTGGGGCATTCACATTTTGTTCAGCTATTGTATTCTAAAAGAAACAAACATGGAAACAAACATACAACAAATGGTTAAGTGTTAACATTGTGAGTTTGCATGTTCTCCAGAGTTTTAATGGTTGAAGACTTGACTTATTACTTGTTAATGATTGATTATATGAAGATTAAATGTCCAAACAAGTCATAATCAGAGTCCTTAGAGTCCATGAAATGATAATGGGAGATGCTGTTAAAATGGTTTGGTTGTTAGAAACTTGAACAACCTATTAGAAATTTATCACCTTATTCGAAATTTTTGTGACTATTCGAAAAATTTATGACTATCTGAAAATTTTGAGACTATTCGAAAAATTTGTGACTATTCGAAAAATTTGCGACTATTCGAAAAACTTAAGTCTATCCGAAAAATCTGAACCTATTCGAAAAAATTCAGCCTATTCGAAAAATCTCAGACTATTTGAAAAATCTGATACTATTCGAAAAAACTGAACCTATTCGAAAAAATTCAGCTTATTCGAAGTTTTTTAGCTATTCGAAATTTCTTATACAAGAAATACGAATTTTTTCACATAACGTACATGAGAGATGAAGTTTGACAATCTTATTGCCTGTGAGTAATGAACAAAAGTTATAATTTCTTCAAACACACAAAAAAATGAGCCTATTCGAAAATTTAAGAACATAAAAATTTCAAATATTCTACAATCAAGATTCTGATTATGATTAATCAACACCAAATCATTACTAATAACCAATTAAACAAGTCTGCGCTCCCACATGAGTTCCTAACACCATTAATCCCTTATTCGAAAAATCTGATGAACACCCGACAATCGAATACCATTCAAAACACATGTTAGTTACAATTCTTTTTGGTCAATAGTTCCATGATTGATTCTAAACAATCCCCACAAGATTAATTAGACCAGAACACACTCAATCATAAACCCCCAAATCGTGATAAACCCTAAATCTTTGGATCAAAAATTAGAAAAATCTAGCCGTTGGATTAACAAATGATTAAAAACCATTGCTTAGTTTTGTACAAAGATCATGTTATCACTTACAGATTCAAAGATTTGTGGACGGATTTGAGAAATCGATTTTGGCCGTTGATCTTGGTTGGTGTAGTAATAAATGTAGAATACAAGTGTAGTAAATGCATTGTATTTGTGTTTTTTTGATACAATTTGACTTTCACACTTTGACACAATTAGCCCCTTAACTGACCATTTTGCACAAATCGTCCCTTTATTCACAAAAGTTAAACATGAATTAATTTTGGCAAGAACAAATTTAATACTCCCCCTTGACTTAGGATATAAGAAATATTTTGAGATCGAGGAGGGTATCACAAATATATTTATACCAACATTTAAACAAACAACATCTTTTTGGAAATATGCAAGTACAAGTTTTAAAATGAATTTTAAAAGTGAATTTCATACTCCCCCCCAACACTTGTTCGGAAAAATTGTTAATTTGTTTAATTGAACAAAGTGTTAACGGAATTTTTGTACTTGCAACTTCTTTTTTTTTTTCTTTTTTTTTTTTTTTTTTTTTTTGTAAAGAAAGAAAAATGAAAATCTTTTTGTTGTTTTTGATAAGATATTTACAAAACGTTTTGGTGTTTGACTTTCTTAGTTGTTTTTAAGAAATTTTTTTCAAATCATCTGGAGTCAAACACTACATACCAATTTGGTGAACCAATTCCACAAATCTTGTATGGGGCAAGACTTTGGTGAATAGGTCCGCTAATTGGTATTCAGTACCCACAAAGTATAATTCAATTGTACCCTTTTCAACATTCTCTTTGATGAAATGATATCGAAGTGCGATATGTTTTGACTTCAAATGTTGAACCGTGTTGCATGAGATGGCAATGGCACTCTTGGAGTCGCAGTACATGGGAATCTTATTGTAAATGTAGCCGTAGTCCATCAGTTTTGATCGCATCCAAATGACTTGAGCACAGCATGCTGACATGGCTACATATTCCGATTCTGTTGATGACAAGGAAGTGCAATCCTGCTTCTTTGACTGCTAAGATACAAGTTTATCTCCTAGAAACTGCACTCCACCAGATGTACTTTTGTGTGTGTCTAAACATTCTGCATGATTAGCATCTGAAAAAGCTATTAGTTCAAAACCAGAATCCTTCGGATACTAGATCCCCAAATAGATGGTTCCCTTTATGTATCGAAGGATTCTTTTAACCTCAGAGAGATATCTTTCAGTTGGTCGTGACTGATAACGGGAGCATAAATATACAGAAAAAACTATATCTGGTATGCTGGCTGTTAGATACATGAGGAGCCCAATCATACTACAGTATTTGGTAGGGTCAACAGGTGTACCATGTAAATCATCATCCAACTTTGGGGATGATGCAGACATAGGTGTGTTATAAGTATCACAACTTGTCATGCTATGTTTCTTTAAAATCTCAAGAGCATACTTGGACTGACTTAGAAAAATTCCACGGGGTGATTGATGAACTTAAAGTCCTAAGAAGAACGTAAGTTCACCCATCATGGACATTTCAAAATTTTGTTTCATTAATCTTGCAAAAGCATTTGAATATTTTTTGTTTGTTGACGCAAAAATAATGTCATCGACATAGATTTGAACAATCAAAATGTCCTCCCCATGTTTTTGAATAAACAAAGTTGGATCCACTGAACCTTTAGTAAAATGATTGGCAAGCAAGAAAGCAGTTAGTTTATCGTACCATTCCTTTGGGGCTTGTTTAAGTCCGTTAAGGGCCTTCTTGAGTCTGTACACATGATTGGGATGATCTAGATCGACGAATCCCTCTGGTTGACTAACATAAACTTCCTCACGTAATTGGCCGTTCAGAAATGCTGTTTTCACATCCATTTGATAAACAACCATATTCTTGTTTGCAGCGTATGCTAGAAAAATACGGACAGCCTCAAGCCTAGCCACTGGAGCAAAAGTCTCTTCAAAATCAATTCCTTCTAGCTGAGTGAATCCTTTAGCTACCAGACGCGATTTGTTACGAATCACTGTGCCTTCTGCATCTAACTTGTTTTTCCAAATCCACTTCAGTCCGATGACATAGACCCCATCTGGTCTTTCAACTAACTCCCACACTTCTAGACGTTTGAATTGGTCGAGTTCTTCTTGCATTGACTCAATCTAGTTGTCGTATGTCAGTGCTTCTTTAATGTTTTTGGGTTCATATTGACAAACTGTGAGTGCGTAGATGAAGTTTTCAGCATCGGTGTGAAGTTTTCGTCTTGTCATAACTGGAGCCGAGGGATTGCCAATGATATTTACTAAGGGGTGATCCTTAGTCCAATGATGTGTTGAAGGGTGGTGTTAATAGAACGTATGCAAATTAACCGGGTCCAAATTGCATGTGGACGACTCTGCAATATCAGGAACAGTTGGATTCGGTGCAAATGGATTAAAGAAGGCATTTGAGTTATAATTTGCATGTTCGGGTACTGATTGTTGTAGTAGATCTTCAGCTGAATTTTCATTGTTGGAAGCGGTTTGTTCTGCTGTTGATGGAGATTCATTTGGAGGTGCATCTGTAGCAACGGTTGTTGTTGTTTTTTTTGGGTAAAGGGGAGTAATCCTGCACCCTGGTAAGTAGATTAACCAAAAAAATGTTTAAGTACAAAGGATATGGGTGACATCCCATATCTCAGCCCGTTACATAGGCACTTACATGAAAAAATCAACAAACCAACCACTATATAAGAATGACAGGCCATTCTTATAACTAACAAAATAAAATATACTACCTATGACGACCCTTCAAGCGGATATCATGCCCATACGCCTGAGACTCATAGCCATCAAAAGACTCCAAATCATCCAGAAAACCAGCACCCGGTAAAATATCTGGCATTAAAACCTCATCATCATCCGAGTCTTGTAAGCAAGCTCTAGATGATTTTATATCACTTGTAGAAGCAACATGTGTCCTAGAAAATTGCTCCCACAAACTTCCCTTATCGCTTTCAGCAGGTACCTTACTAGTAGAGACTTGACACACAATATCCGTCTTTTCACTATTCTTAGGTACCACCACCTCCACATTGCTCGGACTAACATCTCCCTTCAACTCACCAGAAGTATTGCCATTCGAATCATCTTTAGGAGGCTGTTATAACGGAGCAGCATCTAAAGTACTTGTCGTATCATTAGCTTTCTTCTTAGTAGTTGGTTTAGAAACAGGTCGAAAGAACACATTTGGATTTGGTTTGAAAAGCCTAGGCCTTTGATTAACTTTGGCAGCCATATTCCCAACCTTTTACAAGAGAACACCCCGATTATCACCAACATCTTTATTAGCCGAACCCGAACCATAAGTAGCCCGCTTACTCCTAATAGGGCAAGCATCATCCTCGTGGTTAAAAACATTACATTTTGAACAGCGAGATGGCCACCATTCATATTTGACTTCAAGAACTTCCATATAATGTCCCTTACCTTGAGGCAAGGTGATGCGTGGTTTTGCAACCTTACAACAGGTTTTACCTCTCGAGGGATCTCAAGAGGCTTACAACCCCACCAGGCAGTGTACCTGACCGATGTAGTATAGTGTAGTGGTAAGTACGGGGGATTGATCATTCTCCACAGGGAATAGTGTTCGTTAGGTATGAAAAACTACTCTAATAGGTCTAAGGGTGAAAGAAGATTCTTTTTATGTTTTTATAATTTTTTATGAAAGCAAGTAAAATCTCGGGTTTGAAAGAGTGGGCGGAATTAGTTGCTAGTCAACTAACCCAAGTTACTACGAATGCAAATAAAATAAAATAACAGAAAATGAAAAGGTGGTAAAACTTATGTGGAGAGGAATGTGTTTACTTAGATTTCCTTACTCCCTAACTATCTTTTACCGGTTGATTAGTGTGTATTAATTGCGTGGATGACGGGTGTATTCCTTAATACCAATCGTGGGGTGGCGTACGTACTTCCCCAACTCTACAAGCTCCTACTTCACTCCTATGTCGAGCCGGCTAGGAAGCTCCTAACATGGGATCACTAGAATTCTCTTGTGCATTAAATACAACCATAAAAACCTTTAGTACGCATTGGTTCATGTTTCTTAAGACGTTCAAGCAAGTTATCGAATAGGAAGTTAGCCAGTTTTCTTAAGCCTAACATAGATGAACAATCATCCAATACAACTAATAACACACTAATAACCAATAATCAATAGCTAGGTTTCATTAGATCTAAGCAAACACAAGATAAATCTAGCCTAACATGATAAACAAAAGACAAGAACAAGATAGAATCAAACAACACATAGACATATTGAATGATTAATTGATAACTTATCTTCAATGTAACATGGAAGATCTCAAGGCAAAAAGCCTTGAAAAAGCTGCTAAAATTGTCTTAGGGTTTTCACACACAAAGTTCCCCAATAAGTTCCACACTAATGACAAAAAATTGCAAAACTATATATAGACTTTCAGATCTGACGGCGTCACGTTATGGAGTGTGACGCCGTCACCTCGCCGCTTTTAGGGTTCCTGGATGGCCTTCTTGACGCCGTCCCTCTTTAGCTCTCCAAAATCCGTTCTGGCTTATCAAGGCTTGACGCCGTCAGACTTAGGGGTGACGCCGTCCCTCTTTAAATTAAGCCGTGACGACCTTGATCACATTAAAGCGTGACGCCGTCAGAATTCCATGCAAATTTCTCTGGCTTATCATGAGTAATTTTCACATCCACCACTTTTGCCAAGCCATGACGCCGTCCAGAACAAATCCTGACGCCGTCAAAGGTAATTTCCAGCACAATTTTGAGACTTTGTCGTTTTCTTCACTTTTATGCTCCAAAAACGTCCAAAATGCCTCCTTTTCCAGATTTCTTCTCAAAAGTACCTAAAATGACAAAAGGAACGATTTAGGGCAATATTTGATCAAATAAATACGATTTAGGGCTTAAATGACCCCTTAAAAGCGGTACACTTTTCACTTCATCACAAAGGGTATCGCCACATCAATTGATTCAAGAACAGCATTTTCCGCAGATAACTCAATCAGAACCCGTGCATAAGAATAACGACCCCAAGGATTGCTACACATAGCTCAACGGTTGTTGTTGTTGCTGCAGGTGTATCAGATATTGGAATATTATCAGGTTGTGCAGCGGAAATTGGTGATACATCTGGTGCACGACATGCAAAAGAATCATCAAACAATGGAGCAAACAAGGTTTCCAATTCTTTACGGTTAAGTGAAAGAGGTGCAGTTGATTGATCTGGAAAGTTAAGACGGTTGGTTGCGGGTCCCGAGCTGTTGTGCTCAGAAGCCATATCTGTAAGCACATCGAAATTAGCATGAATAGTCTCCTGAATTTCTCTAGTACGACTATTCCAGATTCGAAAACCTTTGGGGTTCTCACATTATCCAATGAAGATACCAATGTCTGCCTTTGCTTTGAGCTTTCCAAAATCATCACGATCATTATTTGGGTAACAAAGAGCACCAAATACATGAAAGTGTTTTATGTTTGGTTTGCGGTTGTGAACAATCTCATAAGGGGTTTTGTGATGCCGTTTGGTGATCATACAACGGTTTTGGGTATAATATGCAGTTGATACAGCTTCTGCCCATAAGTAATCTGGTAATTGAGCATTGATTAGCATCGTTCTTGCAGCTTCAACTAACGTCCTGTTGCGTCTTTCGACAACCCCATTTTGTTCTGGACTTCTTGCAATGGATGCTTGATGTTCAATTCCCACTTTCTCATAATAAGATCGAAGAGTCCGATTCTTGAATTCGGCCCCATTGTTTGTTCTAACTTTTCTGGCCGTATTACGAAGCTGAACTTGAATTTTTGTGAGAAAGGTTTGATCATTGAAGGAGCTTGATCTTTGCTATGGAGAAAATAGACCCAAGTCCATCTGTAGTAGTCATCAATAATGTTGGGAATTAAATATTCAAGAAGTTTAATATCGGATTCTATTCAAAGAAAAATGTTAAGTGTGATTCTGCTGCTAGTGCATTTGGTTCCTGCTGCTAATGTTTGTTCCTGCTGCTAGAACATTTGATTCTGCTGCTAGGCTTAGCATTCTGCTGCTGTTGATCCTGCTGCTATTATACTTGATCCTGCTGCTAGCGATAACTCATTGCTACTGCTAATGTACATTCTGCTGCTAAATGGATAAGTATGAAAAGATATTATTTGTATTTTGGTCAACAATATACGGTAGATAATATCTTACCCCATGTGCTTAGTTAACAAGTTGTGTACACAGATACATGTTGTATCTTATGTACTGACACACTCAAGATAAGTTAACAAGTAGGGCGGCTAGATTTTAAGCAATATTGTAAAGATCTTCTTGGACTATAAAAGAAGATCTTAGTCAAGTGATATGTGTGTGTCCATATATGTTATTATTAGAACTCATAACTGTTAAGACATAGAACAAACACAAGAATATCACAAGTTGTAAGAACATAAGATTCAAGGTCTTTTGTAACCCTAGTGATAGAAAGATCACTCGTATTATTTTGAATAATATTGAATCGTTTTGGTGAAAAGCTTTCATTGTTTATTTTCATATAACTAATCATAACCTTTCCATTTCCATAACAAAAATAACCTTCTAAGTGTGATTAAGTAAATTTCGCGTACTTAATCCTATTAACTCAATATATCTTACACACAAAGTCACAAGGTTTAACCACCTTAACCGTGTGTCGAATCCTAACAAGTGGTATCAGAGCAAGACTGATATATTTGATTTAGAAGGTCAAATAGAAATGGATGTACAAGATGCTCAGGTTTCAAATGTTGCTGCAAAGTTGCCCATGATCAAACAAAATGAGTTTGAGTTATGAAGGATGAGAATTGAGCAATATTTTATGGTTCAAGATTATACTCTTTGGGATATCATTATGTATGGTGATTCTTTTTCACCAAGCTATTCAGATGTTGTCCTTGAAGGCAAAACACTTAGGAAAAGAAATATTGGACCAGTTTCCAATGATGAAAAGATACAGAAGAGAAATGATCAAAAAGCAAGAAATTTGTTGCTTATGACCATTCCTGGTGAGCAGATGCTATCTTTCAACAAGTATCTTGATGCAAAAACTCTTTTTGAAGAGATTTGTGCATGGTTTGGTGGTAATGAAACTACCAAAAAGACACAGAAGACATTGCTGAAGCAACAATTTGAAAACTTTACTGCTTTTAGCAATGAAACTCTTGACAAGCTGTTCTCAAGGTTGCACAAGCTTGTCAGTCAGTTAGCTGTGTTGGGTGTTGAGATAGAGAAGGAAGATCTCAACATGAAGTTTTTGAGAAGTCTACTTGATGAGTTCCATACTCATGTTATTGTCTGGATGAACAAGCCAGACATTGAAACCATGAAACTCAATGATTTGCACAACAACTTCAAAATTGTTGAACAAAGTCTAAAGAAGTCTGGAAACTATGGTGCTAGTTCTGGGAATGCTGCACTCTTATCATTTCCTAGTACTAGTAAGTCTGAAGAGGTAGATGAAGTTGAAAGTGTTTCTAATGCTACTTATGGTGGTCCTTCTACTAGTTCTCAAAAGGATGTTGCTGGACTTGGAGATCCAACATTTTATGCCTTTATAACCAGTCAATCTAGTGGTTCTCCTCTAAATCATGAAGACCTTGAGCAGGTAGATGGTGATGATTTGGAAGAGATGGATATTAAGTGGCAAGCTGCTTTACTTAGCATGAGGGCTAAGAAGTTTTGGCAAAAAACTGGGAAGCAAATTACCATAAATGGTAATGAAACTGTTGGGTTTGATAAGAAAGAAAGTGGAGTGTTTCAACTGTCATAGGTTAGGACACTTTGCTAAAGAATGTAGAAGCCCAAGGAAGCAGGATAATAGGAACACATGGTATAAGCAAGATAAGAGAAAGGAAGTAATAGTTGAAGAGCCAAAGGCTATGTTGGCTATTGATGGTGTTGGATATGATTGGAGCTCTATGGCTAATGAAGAGGATGCACCACCAAATGCTGCTCTTGTTGCCAATGAGATTGCTCTAATGGCCTTTTCTGATTCAGAGGTAAATTCTATCATAAATTGTACTGAATCATGCTCTAATCTTAAAGCTTATGAAGACCTTAGTAAGAGATTGATGCTCATCGAGAAGAGCTACTTAATGCTCTTTTTAATTTAGCTAATCACAAAAGAGGTCTAGGTGTTCTAGAAAAACAAGTCTTACATTTTAAAAATAATGAATCTAGTTTTGTTAATGACATTAATATACTTAAAAATGACATAAGGATCAAAGATGAGTGTATTGTTGAGCTGAATGATTCATTAGCTAGACACAAAAAGGAAAAAGGAAATGTTAAGATAACTGTAGATGCTTTAGCTCATGCCTCAGAGGGAGTTAATAAGCTTTTTGAAGCTCAAGTAACCAATAAAGCTAATTCTGGTGTAGGTTATAACACTGTTCCTCCACCATATAGAGGTATTCATTCACCTCCAGGTATTGACCTAGCACACACATGTTTAGCTGAGTTTCAAGAACCAATCATGGAATATGGTTCTAAGGCTAGCAAGAGCCTTAAGGTAGAAAAGATAAGTAAAAGTTTAGATAAAACTTTACTTTATCAGGACAAGGTGTCCTTTGTTAATAAAGGAGATGCTATAGTTGTTGAAGATTATACAACTGATAGTGATAATGATGAAGAACAGGTTATGTCTAAACCTGAAGTGGTTAAGAAAGAAGGAACAAGTGTTCCTAAGATAGTCAAACACAATACTGCTAAGCCTAAATCAAACATTAAGCATGTTAGGCAACCAGTTAGATATTGTGAAAAATATAGAACCACCAACAAGCCCAGAGGTAACCAAAGGAATTGGAACAACCTCAAGTCTAACCAATTAGGTGATGACTTTGCTTTTTATAATAAAGCTTGTTACACATGTGGTAGTTTTGACCATCTTGCAGCTTTCTACAACCAATAGGTATCTGGATATGAAAACAATAGAGTGAACTACAAAATGCAAACTCCTAAGTCTCACTCTCACTCTAGTTCTAAGAGAACAAACCCCAGAGTAGTCAAAAACAAGTTTGGCTCAAAAACAGATCCTGCTGCTAGACTAATGGTTCCTGCTGCTAGACAAATTGTTCCTGCTGCTCGACCATTTATGACTATTAACCCAAAATCAACAGCTAAGGGTGCAAAAACAACTTTCAAACATGCACCAACAACTGTTCTAAGGCCCATTTAAACAAAAGCAGTGGTCCAAAAACAAGTTTGGAAACCAAAGGGTAGAACTAAAAAGCTAGCAGTTTCTGCTGCTAAACATGTAGTTCCTGCTGCTAAGGGAAACAGGGCAAATGCTGCTAAGGCCTCAGCATGTTGGATTCTAAAATCCAATGTTGCATCAACTGTCCTTAAAAGATTAAATTACATTGATGCAAGAGGCAGATCCAAGTCAGTAATGGCTTGGGTCCCCAAAAGAAACTAACACTCTTATTTGTGTGCAGGAACATTCAACTGATAAACAAGAAGATCAGGGATACTCAGATAGTGGATGTTCAAGGCACATGATAGGCAACATGTCTTATCTTTCAGATTTTCAATCATCCAATTGAGGATATGTTACCTTTAGAGGGGGTGTTCGTGGCAAAATTTCTGGTAAAGGTACAATCAAAACCGGAAATTTAGATTTTGAAGATGTATTCTATGTAAAAGAGCTAAATTATAATCTTTTTAGTGTCTCACAAATGTATGACAAAAAGAACAATGTTCTTTTCAGTGAGACTGAATGTCTTGTACTTTCTCCTGATTTTAAGATGCCTGATGAAAGTCAAGTACTTCTTAGAATTCCTAGAAAGGGCAATATGTACAGTGTAGACATGAAGAACATTGTTCCTAAAAAGAATTTAACTTGTCTTGTTGCAAAGGCCACATTGGATGAATCAATGAAATGGCATAGATGGCTTGGTCATATTAACTTCAAAACCATAAATAAAATTGTTAAGAATGGTTTGGTAAGAGGTTTACCTCACAAAATATTTGAAAATGATCAAACATGCATTGCTTGTCTAAAAGGCAAACAACACAAAGCCACTTGTAAGCCCAAGATTTTTAACTCTATCAATCAATCTTTGTTTATGCTACATATGGACTTATTTGGACCTGTTTCAGTAATGAGCATAATGCATAAGAGATATTGTCTAGTTATTACTGATGACTATAGCAGATTTACATGGGTTTTCTTTTTAGCTACTAAGTATGAGACATCAAGCATTCTTAAGGATTTCATTACACAGATAGAAAACCAAGTAAGCAAGAAAGTAAAAGTCATTAGATGTGATAATGGGACAGAGTTTAAGAATAGAGTTATGAATGATTTCTGCAAAGAAAAAGGTATTAGAAGAGAATTTAGTGTTGCTAGAACTCCACAACAGAATGGAGTAGCTGAAAGAAAGAATAGAACACTAATAGAAGCTGCTAGAACAATGTTAGCTGACTCTAAGCTACCTATAACTTTTTGGGCAGAGGCAGTCAACACTGCTTGCTATGTTCAAAATAGAGTTTTAGTTGTGCAGCCTCACAATAAGACATCATATGAACTTTTTAATGGTAGAACTCCTACAATAGGATTTCTTAGACCTTTTGGATGTCATGTGACTATTCTCAATACCTTAGACCATTTAGGAAAATTTGATGGTAAAGCATATGAAGGATTCTTTGTTGGATATTCTCTTAATAGCAAAGCATTTAGAGTTTACAACACAAGAACATAAATAGTAGAGGAAAACCTACATGTGGAGTTTTTAGAAAACAAATCCAATGTAGAAGGTCAAGGACCAAAATGGCTATTTGATCTAGAGTATCTAACAAATTCAATGAATTATGTGCCTTTTGTTGCAGAAACTAATGATTTTTCAGGTTCTAATACAACAAATGAGGCAGAGTTAGAGAAAGATCAAAATGATGTGATAATGCCAATAGGGTCCAGTACAAGTGTGGAATCAACTTCAACAACTGATGAATCTTCTTCTAGCAAAGCTAAAGAAGGTGTTGAAGATGAAAGCAAAGAAGATGGAACTCAGGAACAACAAAATGTTTCTGCTGGTATCATTTCTGTTGCTGCTGGTAGTATATCTGTTCCTGCTGGTGATTCTGCTGCTAAGCTTACTGATTCTGCTGTTTGGCCAACTGATTCTGCTGCTGGCCCTTCAGAAACAAAAGATGTAGAATTCTCAGATAATGAGGTGGATTTCAACAATCTTCCATCAAATTATCAAGTTCCTTCTACTCCACAAACAAGAATTCACAAAGTCCACTCCCTGGAACATGTGATTGGAGATGTACAATCTGGTGTGAAGACAAGACAACAATTGATGTCTTCAGACCAACAAGGGCTTCTTGATGCCCTTTATGCTTCAAAACAGCATGAGCTTTCAAGCTCTTGCTTGTTTGTATGTTTTCTCTCACAGGATGAACCAAAGAACATTCTTTAGGCCCTAGATGATTCAAGCTGGTTAGAGGCTATGCAAGAAGAGCTTCTTCAGTTCAAGATTCAAAAGGTTTGGGTGCTAGTTGATTTACCTACAGGTGTGAAGGTAATTGGCACTAGATGGGTTTTTAAGAACAAAAGGGATTAAAGGGGAATAGTGATTAAGAATAAGGCTAGATTAGTAGCCCAAGGGTACACACAAGAAGAAGGAATAGACTATGATGAGGTTTATGCTCCTGTAACAAGGATTGAGGCAATTAGGCTTTTCTTAGCTTATGCTTCATTTTTAGGCTTCACAGTCTACCAAATGGATGTCAAGAGTGCATTCTTATATGGAACAATTGAAGAAGAGGTGTATGTTTCACAACCTCCAGGCTTCATTGACCCATTACATCCAAACAAAGTGTACAGAGTAGTGAAAGCTCTATATGGCCTTCATCAGGCACCAAGAGCTTGGTATGCAACACTAGCTTCCTACTTATTAGAAAATGGATTTCAAAGAGGAAAGATTTATCAGACTCTTTTCATCAAACAGCACAAGAAGGATCTTCTGTTAGTGCAGGTGTATGTGGATGACATTATCTTTGGATCTACTACGAAGGAGATGTGTTTAGAATTTGAGAAGCTTATGAAAGATAAGTTTCAGATGAGTTCCATGGGGGAACTTACATTCTTTTTGGGTTTGCAAGTTAAGCAATCATCTGAAGGCATATTTATTAGTCAAGACAAATATGTTGCAGAGATACTTAGAAAATTTCAATTTGCAAATTCAAAAATAGTAAGCACACCAACGGACTCTGAGAAGCACCTTCTGAAAGATGAAGATGGAGAGAGTGTGGATGTACACACTTACAGATCTATGATAGGCTCTTTGATGTACCTTACATCATCTAGACCTGATATCATGTTCCCTGTTTGTGTTTGTGCAAGATTTCAAGTAACTCCAAAGGTTTCTCATTTCACTGCAATCAAGAGAATTTTTAGATATCTTAAAGGTCAACCAAGGTTGGGTATATGGTATTCTAGGGAATCTCCTTTTGACTTGGTAGCATATTCGGATAGTGATTATGCTGGTGCTAGCTTGGACAGAAAGTCAACAACTGGAGGATGTCAATTCCTTGGGTGTAGACTTGTCTCATGGCAGTGTAAGAAGCAAACAAGTGTGGCAAATTCAACAACTGAAGCTGAATATATAGCTGCTGCAAGTTGCTCTAGTGAAGTTCTATGGCTTCAAAACCAACTTCTTGATTATAGGTACAATTTCTTAAACACTGTTATTCATATTGATAATAGTAGTACAATTTGTATTATTAAAAATCCAGTGCAACATTCTAAAACAAAACACATTGAAATTAGACATCACTTTATAAGAGACTGCAATGAGAAAAAGTTAATTCAAGTTCTTAAAGTTGCTTCAGAACACAACTTTGCAGATCTGCTAACAAAAGCTTTTGATGTTTCAAGGTTTCAATACTTGGTAGCAAGTATTGGAATGCTTAATCTTTGAATTTTCAATCTAATATGTTTATGTAAATAAATTTTTGTTTCTGCTGCTGGCTTTATATAATACTGCTGCTATTACAAAAAGTTTGTGCTGCTAGTACAAATTTAAAATGTGTTATTCATACAGTTGGTCTTATGATTTTTCTAATGCAAGACAAGTACTTTGTACTTTGTTCTTTTGGTTTTAGACTAACAATTTCAGGTATGAACATATGAACACAAAAGGATGTTTCAAGTTAAATGGAAGCAACAAAAGGATTATATTAGTTGCTACATATTAGATTTATGATGGACTGAGTTTGGGAATTTAAATCTCCTTAAAACTTCTTCTTGAAATCTAAGTATGAAATTTCACATTGAATTGATGACTTAGTTGATCAGATAGTAACTGATGCAACTCACTTTCTATCATTTTATACTTTCAAGTATAATGAGCAAGTCTAAGGACATCTAATAGAAAGAACAGCTAGTAAAAGTGAATCTAACACTTGTGTTAGAGGTAACAATTACTATGAGCTGGAAACACTGTCAAGAAAGCTCTTTGAATGAGTTTATCTGCACACAGGCAGTTATTTATAACTGAAAAACATTGGTTCTCACACAACCAGAGGTTGCTTTAAACCGAAACTTTGATTAAGTGTCTGTTATACACTTAATCCCTTCAAAGAGGTTGAAAGCAGTATGAGTTTTCAATTCTAAAATCATGAACATACTGCTCAGCCAAATAATTTCTTAAACAAGGATTTTCAAAGGATTCACAAAAACCATCCATTGATGGACCATGAATCAAATGTCCAATGAATCACCTTTCATAGGAGTTAACACACCTAGAAGTGATGAGGGCAGTAACTTAAACTTTTAAGGAATTGATGGCTTCATGTACAACATTGTCTGACAACAAGTTCTAAATATTGGATCAGATGATAAGGAAAGATATATTTTGGTACATAGTGAGATCTTCCAAACAAGGGGAGGAAACAAAAGTTATTTGTATCTCAGGGGAGGTAACAATCTCAGGGGAGGAAATAATAGCCCAGAAAAGGAAGATAATCCAATGAAAGGAAGGAGAAGACAAGAGCATACAAGATGATGACATAGAGGTTGAAAATGACAAGAACATTCCAAAGGAGAAAGTTCTATCTAGGTCAAACGAAGAAAAGTTTCAATTTCAGTTTATCACGTTTATTCATCACTTGCAAAGGCATGCTGATAGATGATTTCACTTGTTGAAACAATCATCCAAGATACACAGCATCATTGCCTCTTATAATTCCTCCATCCAAGGAAATTGCACCATCTTTTAGTCCAAGATTGGAGCAATGTTTTGATATTGTTTAAGTCAAAAGAACAAAGCAGATGAATTACTGAGAAAGATATTCAATCTTGAAGAACAGAAGTGTTTGAAAGATCTTCACAATCCATAATTTAATTCAGAAACATGTTGAAATGGATTCACATGTTTAGGGGAGGATTGTTGAGAATCAAATATTCAAGAAGTTTAATATCGGATTCTATTCAAAGAAAAATGTTAAGTGTGATTCTGTTGCTAGTGCATTTGGTTCTTGCTGCTAATGTTTGTTCCTGCTGCTAGAACATTTGATTCTGCTGCTAGGCTTAGCATTCTGCTGCTGTTGATCCTGCTGCTAGCGATAACTCATTGCTACTGCTAATGTACATTCTGCTGCTAAATGGATAAGTATGAAAAGATATTATTTGTATTTTGGTCAACAATATACGGTAGATAATATCTTACCCCATGTGCTTAGTTAACAAGTTGTGTACACAGATACATGTTGTATCTTATGTACTGACACACTCAAGATAAGTTAACAAGTAGGTCGGCTAGACTTTAAGCAATATTGTAAAGATCTTCTTGGACTATAAAAGAAGATCTTAGTCAAGTGATATGTGTGTGTCCATATATGTTATTATTAGAACTCATAACTGTTAAGACATAGAACAAACACAAGAATATCACAAGTTGTAAGAACATAAGATTCAAGGTCTTTTGTAAGCCTAGTGATAGAAAGATCACTCGTATTATTTTGAATAATATTGAATCATTTTGGTGAAAAGCTTTCATTGTTTATTGTCATGTAACTAATCATAACCTTTCCATTTCCATAACAAAAATAACCTTCTAAGTGTGATTAAGTAAATTCCGCGTACTTAATCATATTAACTCAATATATCTTACACACAAAGTCACAAGGTTTAACCACCTTAACCGTGTGTCGAATCCTAACAAATAAATACTAGAATGTAGCGTTTACCATTGATAGTTTGAACACGCATAGGGCCATACAAATCCATATGAAGTAGTTGAATAACGTGATCCGTACTGTGTTCTATTTTTGAAATGAAATGTGCACGAGTACTTTTTCCTTGTTCACAAGCTGGACATAAGTGATCTTTTGAATATCGAAACCTTGGAAGACCATCGACTAGTTTGTGACGTGCAACTTCAGTCATGGTTTTGAAGTTCAGATGAGAAAGTCGTTTGTGCCATAACCATGATTTTGTCGAATGTGCTTTGGAAAGCAGACATATAGGAGAAGAGGCAATCATATCAGACATTGAGATAGTGTAAAGACTGGTTCCACGAGTGCTCATCATTAGATCATTTCCTTGTAAGTCATGAACGAAACAAGTTTTCTCCCGAAATGCTACCTCTAAATCTCCATCACAGAATTGACCGAAGGAGAAAAAGTTGTGACCAATGGCTTCGACATAATACACACGACTAATTTCGATGTTGCCATTGACATAATCTCCATAGCCCATGATAGCAGCGAAGTGATCATTCCCAAATCTGACAGTGCCGATGAACTTTGCAACAAAGTTTACTAATAGTTTGAGATTTCCTGTCATATGTCGGGTACATCCGCTATCAACAATCCATAGTACAATTTGTACCAACTGCATCACACGAAGACGACGAAGATGGAGTGATGGTAATGTAGAACCCAGAGAATTTGTGGGTTCCATTGGGTTATTAATACAATTATTAATAACTTTAGGTAGCCATGTAAAACTAGGTTTTCTTTGTAACCAACGTTGCCATGTCCAACTAGTTCGTGCTTTCTTCTTAGTGAATTCGCTAGGTGATGGCACTGTCTTAGGAGGTGTATTCGCAACTATGGGAGTGCGTAAGGCATTTGGAGAAACTACACTTGGTGGTTTTCCTAGCACAGACTTAGAAGCAATAGTGGGCCTAGAGGGAATGTCAGATGTACGTTTCTTGTTACAAGCTAAAAGGGAGTTAGCTACACATTTTGTGTGATCACCAGATAACATACTATTACGACAAAACACACAAGATGCATTAAGATTCAAAACATTCAAAGGTTTATCATTCGTTACACTGATAGTACGATTACAATTTGCCAAATTAGAATCTAAATCAGATGCAACATGAGTTTTATTCAAATTCCTAAGTTGATCTTCTACTTCTGGTGCTTCTAGTTTTCCGCTTCTACGTTGCCAGATCTTATTCTTCTGTTTGTTGCTCTTACGCTTTGATCTGCTAACGCTAGTAGTGGGGACTATTCCTGTAGAAGTGGAAGGATTCAAATTAGTAGTCTGAAGGGATGTTTGCCTAGGTGTTGTGTCCATTTTGTACATTCCCGGTGCAATCACATTTGTGTTAACAAACTTTCCTTTTTCTAGTAACTGAATTTTCTCTTTAAGTTCAATGATGATGTGATTCTTTTTTTGAATTTTGAATCGAGTTCTCTATTTAAGCGAACGGCGTCATTACGATTTTGGCGACATTCATCATTTTCCTTCAAAAGCTGAGATCGAGTCATTTTCAATAAGTCATAAATGGTTTTGTACTCAGTTTTTAAATGCCCGATTTCCTTTTCATATTTGAAAATTTGACATTTTAAAACAACATTTTCATCATCAAGATTCTCAACTTTGGATGTGTGATTGTTTTGAAAGGACATCGTTTCATTTTGACTTTGCAATTTTAATTCAAAATCAAGACTCTGAGTTTGACACTATTGAAGCTTCTGATTAAGTTGAAAAATTTATGTTGAAAGTTTACTTTGCACATCATCATTGTGTTTAATGATTCTCTCATTTTCTCTTTTTAAAGTCTCAATTTCATGTCTCAACGTTTCAGTGTCAGCAGTGTGATCATCAACAAGCATAGAATTGTAAGACTCATAAATCGAATTCATAATCACAGAGATAATATCAAAACTTAGAACATCTTCCAAGAGTCAATCAGCTTCATTTTGTAAAACATTGTTTTGACGTTTTTGTTTTAAGATCGAATTTTCTGTTGCATTGAAAGTGTTCATCATGGATGTTACTTCTGTTTTGAGTTCCTGTTCCCAGTGTGTAGCACAAAGACGCAAATGTTGAACGTATGGTAAAAATTGTTTTTGAAAAAATTCTCTCTTTTCTTTTTCGTAAGGAGATTGAAAAGTGGAAACTTTTATCTCAGAGTTATGTTCAATTGCTTGTTCTAAAAGGTTGATGTCTTCCATAAACGTATCAAAGTACCTAAGTACAAGACATCATTTAGGTAATGGTGCAATTACACCAGAGGTTGGTAAAGGACCATTTATTTGTGCCACTGGTTTAATAGGACCAACATCAGAAGAAGATTCATGAATTTGCATTACAAACCATGGTTGTTCTATTTTATCTTTTTGAGGAACGAAGGTGTCAGAAATATGAGGCACTTTTGAATAATCAAAAGGTATACCATAAAGTTTAAAGCTCATTTTTTATCGACTCTCTTCTTCCAGTTCCTGTTCTTCCTCACAATCATGTACAACAACACGCACAATTGATTCATCAAATTATTGGTCTGCACTATACAACTTTGGATTTTCTTTGAGTGCTGTGTGTAGAAAACGTGGTTTATTATCACTTAGAGCAAAACCATGACCTTTGGGACTTGGTTTCAAAGTAAACTTTTGTATTGTTGTGATAGACTCACTAGTTTTGTAAACAATGTTTTGAAACTCTTTTAATTTGCATTCCAGTTCGACAATTTCATCAAAGTAAGAATCAATTTGTTTCCTTGACTTTTGTTTGTGTTTAGAAAAACTAGCTTGACAAGTGGACATCTAGGTTGTTGTTTTCAAAAGTTTTGAATTGAGATGTTCAACTTGTTATTTGAGCTCACTTTTTTCTTGTTCCAATTTAGAAACCAATTTACTGTTAGAAACAATTAATTCTCGTATTTGATGTTGTAAATCTTGTTCTTTGACATAAGCTTTTTGAAATGCAACTTCAAAACCTTGTTCTCGTTTTTCTTTTGTTTCAAAATTTGTGAGTTGTATTTTACAGTACTCAAGATCCGAAGTCAATGATGCAACTTTTGCTTTTAATTTTCTGTTGATTTCATTGCATTTTTCAATCTCACATTTTTGTGCGTTTAATTAGGATTGGGTTGTCAAATATACGATCATGAGTTCTGGATCAGGACCGAGCGAAGGTTCATTTTGTTCAGTTTGATCATTTTTATCGTCATCAATTGGATCATCAAATGAAACAAGTGGGTTAATTTGATCAACATCATCAAATGTAACAACTGTGTTCATTTGTTCATGCATTGGTTAAAATCAACACTTATTTTTTTTTCCAAGGAAACACAAGTGAAGTATGTGTAACCCGGGTCGTTATCCCCAATGAAGGCGTGAATGGAATTCGTGTTCTCGAATTGTGAAACGTGTTTGAATGGTGAGAATAAAGAGTTTTTGGGATTCTACGCTAAAATTGATGAACATAAATTAAAAACGACTTAAAATGCAAGAAAAACGATAATCTAAAGAACGCGTATCTAAAAACGTAAAGAATAACTGAAAACGTAACTAAACCGAGAAAATCCTGAGCTTAAACGTCTAAACAAAGAAATATTAACTCTATGGGTACAAATCTATTTTTCCTAAGTTCTAATTAATAAAAGAAAATTAAAAAAAACAAAGAATTGTATTTTTCTGACTATTATTTAATTTATTATGATTTAAAAACTGTTTTAAAAAGAAAAATAAATAAAAAATACTAAATGAAACTGGAAAAATTTGAAAAATTACAGAAAACTTCTTGATGATAAACTAATCCAGGGAAAAATAAAGGGAGACCAACAGCTTACTTGAATAAGCAGAAATTAAGCAAAAGAAAGAAATAAGCAAAACTTTCTAAACTATGTTAAATGAAAAACATTGAGAGAATTAACCAGAAAAGACCCAAGGGCATACTGGTTAAGGGTGTGTTAGCTAAGGTTCTGAGCAAGAGGTCCAGGGTTCGAATCCCTGGACTTCTTTTTGGAAAAACTATTTTTTTTTTATTTTTTTTCTTTTTAGAAACTTATTGAGCACAAGAGAATAAGCATTTTCACTAACTACACTTACTTATGAAAAGCTACAAAAAGCTGAGAAATAAGCTAAGAGTCACAACAGTTGGCGAAAAGGGCTTAAGCTAAGGGACAATGCTAAGGGACAAGCTGTTAAGCTATAAAATAAGCTAGGGGGACACTAAAATGAGCTGAGGGCACCTAGGGGGGGGGATCTTAATAAGCTAAGGGAAGCATAAAAAGCTATTTTCAAAAGCCAATAAGCACTTAAACTAACCAATTAAACTAAAAGGCTGCTGATGGGCTATTTGGTGTAGGGGAAAAAGAGTGTGTTTCAAGCCATTCAAAAGCAGTTTAGAAAAATTCAAAAAAATCTAGAAAAAAGGGCATCAACTAGATGAGCAGTTGAATATAAATAGTACAAGATTACAGCTTATTTTAACTTAACATGAGAAAATTAAAAATCAAAGAAAATCAGCTGAATTAAGAAAAATCAAATGTGCAGACTTAGGCTTACTGAGGTGAACTGATATGAGCAATTCATTAACCAAGGATTTTGGAACTAGTTCAACTACTAACTATGACTTAAACAGACCTAAGGATGCTAAAATACAAGGGCTTATAAGAACTTATTCTGTAAAAAGCTAATCAACAGTTAACAGCCTAAAATTAAACTCAAATTACTCAAACCTCAAAAGACTTCAGTTTAACTCAAAACCATCTGTAAACTACTTACATAAGCCAAATTAAACCTATCCAAACTTTAACTCAAAGCAAATGAACAGTTACATACCTATTTTCACCCATTTGCAGCCTCAACCCAAACAGTCCTTAAGATGGACTCAATGAAGTTTTAAACTGAATCAGGTCAAATTAAGCTGAGCTTGTGAAACACAAATGTTAACTCTAGTTTATAAAACACTAAAGAACAACTAGCAACTCTGAATAAGCACTAACTTAAGCTGATAAAAAAGTTTGACCATTGTTTGACTATTTTGACTATATTTGACTTTTTAAAATTAAATCAGAATTAGAGCCAAATTAACTTTAAAAGAAGCTATAATAAGCTCACATGAGCTTAATGAAACAAGATTGAGAGCTTTTAAGGCTAAACAACAATCAAATTAAATTACTGAGTTAACTGGAAAACTTTAAATTTCATTAAACATGTAAACTAGAACAATGCTGATAATTTGAAAGACAAACAATCTTAAATGATCTTGAATTAAAGTTAAGAACTAAAATTAAAACTAGTTACATACTACAACTAAAATACGACTACTATTACTAATCTACTCCTAGTTTAAGCTAAAATCTACTGCCTTAATTTTGTATGAGTGGGGGCTTTTTATACTTCCAAAAGTCTTCTTTCTTCATCCCCAACTCATCACAGCCATTGGAATGGCTCCAATAAATCTCAATCGTCCAATTGTAATTTTGGCGGGAAAACCTTTGGGTGGATTTTCAACTGGACAGCCTCACGTGAACAAGGTACTTGTGGAGTAGCTAAGTGTAGGTGGGGGAAGCGTGCCAGAGAAAGGTATGGGGGGACATGATGGTCTGGTATTGCTTTTGGTCTGGGGAAGTGGGAAAGCGGGAAAGGAGATGGTTGACTTTTCTGCTGACTCTGGTTTAGCTAAAACATGGGGTTGGGAATTTGGGATAAAAGGGATTGGGCTTGGGTTTTTATTTGGTGTTGGGCTGGGAATAAAAGGGTTAAGGGTTGGGTTTGTTTCTTTTTTTATTTGTTTTGGATTAAGGGTTTAATGAGTTAAATTTAGCCAAAGGACTAAAATGGCAATTTGATAAAATCCAAGGACCATTTCTGCCAATGCTGTAATTTCAGGGACCAATGTTGTCATTTTGCAAAAATACTTCCAAGGACCAATCTTGACAAATTTAGCATAATTATGATCCACTTTGGTAAATTTCTTCCCCGGCCTCGGCTTTTTGAGCTTTTTCCAATCTTGTGCTCGGTTTTGTCTGTTTTTGCCCCGTTTTCAATCCTTTTGTACCTGAAACACATAAAACACAAACCAAGAATATTTGCAACAATATTTGATCTATTTGGGTGTTTTTGGTCATTTTTGTGTCTTATACGGGCATAAAATGATGAGTATTTACACACTCATCAATCCCCCACACTAAACTATTGCTAGTCCCTAGCAATCCGATCATATAAAGTAATGAAAGGATCAAAAGATACCAAGTATACCCCGTTCTGACTTTTTATTTAATGCAAGAAAATTAAACTAAAACAAAAATAGACAAAATGCTTGATTTCCAAAAATGGTATCATGGAACGGGATTCACATAAAATGGGTGTCTCCAGAGAATTGTAATCGTCATCCTCTTTTTTATACTCCAAACTAAGCTTAAACTCAATGTGCAAAAGTTTTTGTAAAATGCTAACACTACTTATACTAATAATCTATGTAAGCCGAGACTTAACTTTTCACTCCCATATTTATTAAAGTTAGGTGACTGTGCTTGATTTTCAAAATTTTGATCACAAAAATCGACGTTTTTATAAGGTTTTGACTAATACTAGTTGAAAGATAGATTTAAAATTCACAACAAGCAAGTTTCAAAACACATCAAAACTTATTGCATTTTGCAATATCATTCCATTTTTGCATTTTGCAATATCATTCCATTTTATTTTATTTTTTTCTTTTCGTTTTTTTCATCATTTTTTTTTTTTTTACTTGTGCAACATAAACTAACGGAGTTTCACGGGAACCAAGACCTTACACCTTCCGGAATAAAGGATCCAAGGGCCGTTACAACGGAGAGTTCCAAGACCTTAACGCCTTTCAGAATTAAGGGTCCAAGGGCCGGTGTAAGAGGGTAGCCAAGACCTAAACGCCTTCCGGAAATAAGGATCCAAGGGCCGATCTTGAACCTTAGCTTTTTAGCACATTTATTTATTACTTAACTTTTACATTACTATGACATATGCTTGTTCCGAAGTTTAAATAAATCTTTGAACTAGTAGTTTTCAAAATCGTATGAAAAAATGATTTTGTGTGTTCAAAATTGAAAATAAACACTTATTAAGTCATATTAGTTATCTCCTGGGAGGAAAAGCCATAGATTACTTGTATAAGCTCTAAAGAAAACCAACTATTCTACGCTTAGCATTTTCATTTGCACATATCGTAAAACCTTAGTCTAACCGTTAAGGAAGCAGCCAGATCAACACTCAGGCAGAGTCGGGATTCCCTTTGTTCTAACCTAATCAAGACTAAACATAACACACTTTTTATTTAAAAAACGGAAAATTTTTTAAAATTTGGGTCAAAACGGGGTTACTAGGGCACTAGAAGGTACATATGTGACAAAATTCGCGAGAATTCCCCCCCCCCCCCCCCCACACTTAGAATTGAATATTGCCCTCAATATTCAAAGTACCGGCTATTATGCCGCCACTTAGAACGTAAAAAGGTAATACTAATAGCCAAGTGTGGAACAGAAATCTCGATTTTCACAAACAGGATTAAAAAGATATCCCTAGATAAACGTTAGCAAAAAGATCGGATATTGGGCGGCTGGATTGAAAACAGGCGCATCAATCATCACGATCTCAGGGAAACCTGAAAACAAGAGCAAACAACACACAAACAGAGCACAGTAGAGGAATCCCCCCACACTTAGTGTCAGAAAATAGAAAGAAGTCAGAAACATGGGCGTTTACCCATGTGTTGCTAATGTTTTTTTTAACCGAGTCACTAGCTTGACTCGACCCCGAATTCATTTGTTCTTGGGGAAGCAAGTGGAAAAGGAAATCTCCATCGGACTTTCATTCAAAATGTTTGGATAAACATTGAAGTACTTGAAAGTTCCACTCCGATGAGATACACCCGGCTCAAAAGAATGATAAATGGAGATGCCGGGGTCAAAAACTTTGTCTTCACTCCCAAACGAGTGAATAAAAGGACAATCTACCTTGTAAGAGAGGGAAGGTAGAAAAGCTCGAACGACATATGTGAAATCAATATAATGGCGATCCTCAAAGGGCAATGTCACATATGTCGGAGAAAGAACGGGATTAAGAATTGAGGTCATATCATCAAGTTCATGAATAATATAGTCCTTGACCTCATCATTCTCTAACTCTTCATCGAAGAGAGGATTTATTTTGCTAGAAAAGCACTCATCATCAAATTCAAAAAGATAATTGGAATAGACTTTGAGACTTTCATTTTGAGCGTCCTCATCAGAAAGTGATTCGTCATCACTAGAGGAAAAATCATCTTCGAGATCGAAAAGAGGGTTAGAAAATGTCCCGGAAAAATCATCAGTAGTGTCAAGAGGATGATCACTACGAAAAGAACCATCACTATCATTGTCGGACATATCCTCAGACTCACTTGGGATTGGGATAAGGTTCTCAGCACTAGACTTTATGAATTCGTCCGATTCCTTTTCAGAAATAGTGCTAAGATGCTCATCCCCCATAATGAGAGAGTCCTCAGATTCTATAGTAGGTGATATGGATGTGGTTGCAATAGACTGAGGGAGTTGAGAAATAATATCACTAAAAGGAATAACACTCTCCTCGTCGTCCTCATCTTCGTCATCGAGCATGCAAGCCTGATTAAACAAGAAACGGTTATGTGCTGCTCGTTCTATGGCGAGTAAATCTTCCATAGATTCACCATGACGATCTTCTTGGGTATGTAAGTCAATAGGAGGATCTTGTTTTCTAAGAACCATCTCCTTAAGACTGTTTATTTCAGTTTGAAAGGCCATGTTGAGTTGTTCTTGAGCAATAATCATTTTAGTAATCAATTCAGCTCTAGTCAACTCGCTTTGAAGAAGGTGATGAGGGGTTGTGTATTGTGAAGGTTGGTCAAATCCGGATGGTGTCTGATTGTTATAAGGGTCGTGCTCATAGACAAGCATGTGGGAAACTAGAAGGGGGGTTGAATAGTTTACCGGTTTAAAAACTTCTTTTAAAAATCTTGTTTTAAAAGTATGCTATTGGAAACTTTGATTCGATCTCTTTGTGTAATCAAACAACACCAATATGAACTACAAACTAACCTACGTAATAATAACAAATAAAAGTAAAGAGTAGAGTTGGAAAGATCAAACCGAGACAGAGGATTTATAGTGGTTCGGCTACGAAGCTCTTCTTCGCCCTACTCCACTCCCCGAGTACCACACTCGAGAGTTTCAAGCACTATGTCAACAACCTCCCTTAAGGCGGAGAAAATCGTACACGTCGCTTATCCTATTTCTGACACTAAGCTAGATGTCGAGTGCTAATCTTAGCTAGCACCAATCTACCAAGGTCCACGTGACCAAACACACAAGCCCAATGGCTTCAAGAGATCACCAAGATCTCAACACGATCACAATGATCAACACTCACTTCACTCTACTCAACTAACACTAACCTAATGACCCTTGATCTTCTTGATCAATCACACAAGCCCAATGGCTTCAAGAGATGTTCACTATCTCTATAGATCACACTTGATCTTCACTCTCACTCTCAAAAAGAAAATAAACTTGATGTATGCTAAGACACAACAAGGTTGTAACAAGTGTTACAAAAACCTATCAACTACAACTCTAGTATCTTCTTGATTACTTGAGTTCTTCTCTTGCCAATGAAGAGGGATGACAACACCTTGTATCAACTTGGATACTTGTGTTCTTCTCTTGCTAGTGAAGAGGTATGAAGAGGATCACTTGAAGGATGATTGGATCACTCTTAAAACAAAGAAAAACTAATCTAATTGACCCTTAGAAGTGAAAGGTGTGAGAGGGTTTTACTAAGGGATTTTTCTGTGTGTGAAGGGTGCCTAAAACTGTGAAAGAGGTGGGTATTTATAGGCAAAGAAAATCTGAACGTTACAATTCAAAATGGTATGGACGGCTCCACTAAATGACCCACGGCTCCGTTAAATTTAACGGTACCGTGGAGCCGTGGTAGACTAGGACGCTCCAAATTTTGTCTTTTCTGGTGAAAACTTATTTGGGGAAGGTTGGAGCTGATTTTGGGGGGAAAAATAGCTGTTGTGATTTTCAAACTTATTTTTCCATTAAAAACACTTCTTAATATTTCAAAAATAATTTGTCATGTGTATTTTTGAAAAAATGTTTTGTCCCATTTAAAATGTGAATTTTCAAAACATGAATTCACTTCTTTGATCACTAGTTCAAGTTGTAACTTTGTTCAAGAGTGATTTGCGTAGAAACGGGATCTTTCGATTAAAAACTTGTTAGCGTTAATTTTAACGTAACGTGAGTTCACATTTTTTCATCCTCAAAACGTGAAGTAATCGAAAGATATAAATAACGTTTTTAGAATATTATTTGCATCAACAATCTCCCCCTTTTTGATGATGACAAAATATAAACTCAGTTTAGGTTAAAATTAATTTTAACAAGATTTTAATGAGTTTACTCCCATTTCTCCCCCTTTTTGTCAAATCAAAAAGGTGGTTAAGGCTCCCCCTTGATGTGTACTCCCCCTCATTTGGAGAACACAAAGGAATCGAGCAATGGATCGTGCTACAAAACAAAGTTAGACAACAAATATACAATATCTAACAAGTAGCACATTTGTGACAAATAACCAATCCCTTAAAAAGAAAAACCTCCACATAGAAGCATTCATTCATAAAACAAATAAGTGTCATAGTAATGTATGACTACATAGAAAGCACTAAGAAAGATAACAAGAAGCCTAAATTCCTAATGACTAGAGACAAGCTTCATTTCCAAGAGGGGTCCTAAGAGTTTATTGTGGAGGACTAAACAAGCAAGTGTTTAGTTGTTTTGGTTAGGAGGTGGTGGAGATTGGGGCCCCATTTGAGGTGGTGGAGGTGTCAAGAGATGTTCTATAAAGTAGAACATGAAATGAATCTCGTCTCTTAAGAAGTAGATGAGATTACGGTTGTGGAGACAACATAGGCAATTAGCATTATGTAACTCCAAAGGATGTGGTTGGTTGGGTTGTGTCATGATAGGAGATGGTGATTGTGGTAGGGTTGTTGGAGGTGAAATTGGCATGGCATTGTCCAATGGGGTGAAGGGAGATGGTGTGTATTCCATTGATGATGTGGTGTAATAGGATGATGAAGATGTTGTGTAGGTAGAAGATGTTTTAGATGGTGCATAAGGTGGTGATGGTGAGTATGGAGTGGCTTGGGAAGGTGGTGTCATAGCTTCATCATCTCTTGTGAGATCCACAAAGAGTGGTTTTGAGGGTGGTTTTGCGGTTATCCTAGGTTTCTTGGAGATTTGAGAGGTTGAACCATGTGTGGAGGACATGGTGTTTGTGTGATGTGAGGTTGAAGGTGAAGTGCAAGATAAGCTTGCAAGGGTGAGGCCTTATATAGGCAAGTTGGGTGAGATTTGAATTAAAGTTGATCCTATGGTGTAAGAGGGGAATCCTAGGGTGAATGTGAGGGTGCAAGGTTTGCAGGTTTGAGGTTAGGGTGATAGGGAAATAGGAGCATTAGGAAAAATCCGTTATACAGGATCACGGCTCCGTTAAATACCCTACGGTACCGTTAAATTTAACGGTGCCGTCCCTATTTAGTGGTGCCGTGACACTGTTGGCACGAACTTTTCCTTGCAGGCTAGTTTTGGGCAGCTAGGGGGAATTTTCTAGGGGAACTAATTCCAGGAAATGAGAGTGCCTCAACTCACTAGGTACTTATTTTCCTAATATATCCATACAATGCTACATCTAGCACATAAAGATGATCATGCATTATACTTAAATAATCATAAGCATGCAAGCATAAAGAACAAGATAAGGTATCATCCAAATGTCAAATAGAACATTTATGTAATCATGCAAGATAATTTGAGCATTAATTCCTAATATTATCTATTAGTAATAAACCCTAGTGAGAGATATAAGTCTCTTCCTAACTACTTATGACTTGAGCATTCCCCTTTCTTGTCACACTCTCGTCTTGAGTATTTGTCTCATTCTCATGAATAGGATCATCAAAGGGTGCATAGTGGGTGGTGAGTTCGGAAGTGAGGATGGTTGAGACATATGACTCGGTTATGGGTTTCATGACAGGTGTGAATAGGGAGTATTGAGGACCATGAAGGTAAGGGTGAAAGGTTATGAGGTGATGATAGAGACAGGTTAGGAACATCCCATAAGGTATCAATTTATTCTTGTTACCATTGAGATGTACAATTCGCTTAGCAAAGAAGTAAGCAAGATTGTAAGGTTGTTGGGTTAAGAGACAGTAAATCATATGAGCACAACACGCCGGGAGTTGCTCACGATTTCCTGTGAGACTTAGAACATTTTCTCGCAGGATGACTGCCCAAGAAAGTAGTTCATGACGCACTTCTTCGAGACGAATTTTCGTTGGATGTGGGTGAGGGTGAGTACGGATGATTTTGGTTAGTTCGGTTGGAGAAGGTATGTACGAACAATACGGACTATTCTCCTCACGATAGTGAAAGAGGGACTCAAGACACCAATCTTCAGTATAGGCGCATTGCCCATGATTGGGAATACTAAGGATTTGAGCAAATTGCTCAAGAGTTAGAACGTATTTGAAGTTTTTGACCCAAAACCAAAGTGACAAGGATTGATCCTCGTTACGTACGAGTTCAACTTGTCGGAAGAACTCCAACACAAAGCGAGGACAAATGTACTCGTTAATGTGGAGTAGACAATCGAATCTTATAGCTCTAAAGGAAGTGTTGATATCCCGGTGGTAAACTAGGGATGGATCAACGACACGGCCTTCATGAAACCGACGGGTTTCAAGATTGACATAGGCACGAATGTGGTTACCGGGTGTAGTAGGTTCATGTGAGATTTCGGGTGTATAGGTATCGGTTAGGAGATGATCAAAATCATATTCATGAGACATTTTTGTGTCCTATAAGAAAATTTAAAAAGAAATTCAGAATAAAAACTAGTTGCATACAGCACGTGCCTAGTGTGTGCCTATATGCAGACTATGTGGAGGTGCGGTAATCTCGACTCAAAAGAAAAATAATGAGATTACCCAAACACTCCTGATTTCACTTTAGCTCAAACAAATATGTCGAAGAGTACATATTGATTATGTAATTCGAATAATATTTGTGAGATCATAAATGCATGAGAAAGTGTTTTTAGTTTGCATCAACAATGCATGAAAAGGAATAATTTCATGATCCTAATTTTGTGAGATTTTAAAATTGATGGAATTGGGGTGTTTTAGTGTTGATGACTTCTAATTTTGAAACATTCCTATAAAAAGGTGAAAATCCCCAATTCAATTTTCATCAATGAACAAACCCTAGACTCAAAATTAGAAATAAATTAGAATGAGAAAAACTTACAAATTATGTTGAAAAGGGTAAAATGATTGAAGATCTTGAAATCAATGTCTTGAATATGATCTTGAAGAGGTGTAATTGAGTTTTGGGTTGTGAGGTTAGGTTATGACAGCAATTGCTGAGGTTGTGAGGGTTTTGAATGAGTAATGTGGGAAAAGAGGACTGAAATACGAAATGTTCCAGATACACGGTTCCACGGTACCGTTAAATTTAACGGTGCCGTGCCACATTTAGTGGAGCCGTGATCTGCTGGGACTGTTTTCTGTCCCATTTTGATTTTTGACGACTAAGTCTCGCTGATTTAGTGAGATCTTATGACACAAGGAAAGAATTTGTACCTAACAAATTCTTATGACTAGGGGTTCCTAAACTTGACTAGACGAGATACACGGGATGACTTCAAGAGTCATGAGATTTATGAAATATGTTCCATCATTCCTAGACCTAGACGGAGGTAGTTAAAGGATTCTCGTTTGAGAGGTTTGGTTAGTATGTCAGCGATGTTGTCTTGAGAAGGAACTTTCTCAATGGAAATGTTTCCTTTCTGAACATTATCGCGAAGGAAGTGGTGGCGAATTTCAATGTGTTTAGTACGGGAGTGTTGGACAGGGTTTTTGCTCAAGTCAATAGCACCTTTATTGTCGCACATAATGGGAACATCATCTAAGTATATCCTATAATCGTTAAGGGCTTGTTTCATCCATAGTGCTTGCTGACATGCCTTTCCGGCGCTTACGTACTCGGCTTCGGTAGTGGAGATAGCAAGAGCCGTTTGTTTCTTGGAGAACCAAGAAGTTAGACAACAACCCATGAAGGTATAAACGCCACTCGTGCTTTTTCGATCCACGTAATCTCCCGCATGATCAGAGTCGGCATAGACAACAGTTTCTATACCGGTCCCCTTGGGATAAAATAATCCCAAGTGTATAGTGCCTTTAATGTATCGGAAGATACGCTTAACCGCTTCAAAGTGAGAGGTTTTGGGATCCTCTTGGAAGCGAGCACAAAGGCAGACACTAAACATGATGTCGGGCCTACTTGCCGTGAGGTATAGTAAACTACCTATCATACCTCTATACTTAGTGTTATCCACGGACTCACCTTCTTCATCCTTCGTGAGTTTTATTTCCGTGGACATGGGAGTTTTCATGGGCTTAGAATCTTCTGAACTAAACTTCTTAAGCATCTCCTTACTATACTTAGATTGATTAAAGAAGATACCATCTTCCATTTGCTTAATTTGTAGACCAAGGAAGAAATTTAATTCGCCCATCATGCTCATCTCAAACTCGTCATGCATGATTTTAGAGAAATCATTGCACAGTTCTGGACAAGTTGAGCCAAATATAATGTCATCAACATATATTTGAACAATGATGAGATGTGAATCTCGTTTCTTTGTGAAAAGCGTGTTGTCTACCACTCCCATGGTATATTCATGTTCAATCAAGAATGCTTTCAGTCTATCATACCAAGCTTTGGGAGCTTGCTTAAGACCATAGAGTGCTTTCTTGAGTTTATAAACATGATTCGGATATTCGAAATCAATGAATCCCGGAGGTTGAGCAACATATACCTCCTCGTTGATATAACCATTAAGGAATGCACTTTTCACGTCCATTTGGTACAATTTAAAGTCTAAGGCACACGCATAGGCAAGGAGTATTCTAGTGGATTCTAATCTAGCTACAGGTGCGTAGGTTTCATCATAATCTATTCCTTCTTGTTGGTTATAGCCTTGTGCTACCAACCTTGCCATATTCCTAGTCACGACGCCATTTTCGTCGAGTTTATTCCTAAACACCCACTTAGTTCCTATGATGGTTTGATTCCTAGGAGGAGGTACCAACTCCCAAACTTGGTTGGCGGTGAATTGATTAAGTTCTTCTTGCATGGAAAGTGTCCAACTATCATCCTTAATCGCTTCACCAACATTCTTAGGTTCTACAGTAGATATAAAACAAAAGAAATTACTTTTATTTTGAGCTTGTGACCTAAGGGTTCTTTGGTTTAGGTTTCCTATGACATTTTCAATAGGATGGTTCTTGGATTCCTTAACATTGACAATACCGTCAACTTCAACTATTTCATCCTCAATGTCATCATCTAAGGTTTTCTTGCCATTAACCTCAATGGCTTGTTTCTCATCTAAGTCATCATCCACCAAGGGTGATGTCTTAGTTGGAGGAGGGCTTTCATCGAATGTTACGTTGAGTGACTCTTCGACTTTCATTGTTTCCTTATTTAGGACAATGTAAGCTTTACTATTTTGGGAGTATCCTAGGAAGACACCTTCGTAAGACTTTGGGTCAAACTTGGTGAGGTAATCTTTAGTGTTTAATGTGAAGCACTTGCTTCCAAACACTCTAAAGTAATCAAGAGTAGGTTTTCTACCTTTCATGATTTCATATGGGGTTTTTCCTAAGATAGGCCTAATTAAAATCCTATTAAGTATGTAAGTTGAGGTGTCTACCGCATTACACCAAAACTTTTGCGGAATTGATTGTTCATTCAACATCGTTCTACTCATTTCTTGTAGAGTACGATTTTTCTGCTCTACTACCCCATTTGATTGTGGAGTGCGTGGAGCTGAGAAATTGTGAGTAATACCATTAGCATCACAATATACTCCAAATTGCACTTCATTATCAAATTCCCGACCATGATCCGTCCTAATGGAAACTATTGTACATCCTAGTTGATTTTGGACTTTCTTACTAAAAACCTCGAATTCCTCAAAGGCTTGAGTCTTATTCTTAAGAAATTTAGTCCAAGTGTACCTAGAGTAGTCATCAACTATTACTAAGGTGTAGTAGTTTCCTCCGTAGCTTCGTATGGCGGATGGACCGAATAAGTCCATATGAAGAAGTTCTAGGCATCTAGAGGTTGAGACTATATTCTTAGCTTTGTGACTAGAATGGGCTTGTTTTCCAACTTTACAAGCGTAACAAAAGTGTTGATCAAACTTAATCTTAGGTAGATCTCTAACTAGTTCCTTAGATGCCAATGATTGTATTAAACGCATATTGGCATGACCTAATCTCCTATGCCATAGAGTGGAGTTATCATCTATGGTTGCTAAGCATATCCTATCCTGAGGCTTATTTCGTATTTTCATGACAAATAGGCCATTTCTCCTAGCTCCTTTGCCTATGGTTTTACCATCCTTAATGATTTCACTACCCTCTTCAGAGAATATAACTCTACACTTATTATCTACCATTTGACTAATGCTAAGCAAATTAAATCCTAAGTTATCTACATGCTCAACATTTCTAATAGTGAGGGAGTTATGAGTGATCGTACCTTTGCCAATAATGTTGCCCTTAAGTTTGCTACCGAAAGTGACATTACCTCCGTTGTATGCCTTGTATGATGAGAATAGACTTCGGTTGCCCGTCATGTGGTTGGTGCATCCACTATCCTTTACCCATTCGTCAGGCTCCAAGTCGATTCCCAAGCATATCTCATTTGAAGCATGAGCCATTAGACACGTTTCGTCCTTGGGCTTCTTTTCTTCATCATCACCGCTATCACTCCAGGCACCTCCTATGAGAGCTCGTTGGTTGTTGAATATCGGTGGCTTGGGACACTCTCCTATGAGATGATTAGGATCTCCGCATCTAAAGCATTTCCTATCACTTGTCCCTTTCTTTTCAACATGGTTCTTTTGTGATGTCTTCTTCTCATCACGAGGTTGCCTAACGAACCTACCTCTTCTCCTAAAGAACTTTTTAAAATCCCTAACCGCTAGTGCATATTCCTCATCTTTACTATCGGAACTCGAACATTCCTCATCACTAGACTCCTTCTTGGCTTTCAATGCTAGAGATCTAACTCTCTCGCCTTTGCCTTTGACTAATTCGGAGTCTTTCTTAATTATCATCTCGTGAACTTTCAAGTTTCCTATAAGTTCATCGAGTGACAATGCCGCCAAGTCCTTTGACTCTTCTATGGCGGTGACCTTTGCTCTCCATTTAGGATGTAGAGCTCTAAGAAACTTCCTAACATAGTTCTTACTAGAATAACCTTCATCAAGAGCTTTAAGACTAGTGATAATAGTATTAAATCTAGCAAAAGCATTATCTATTGACTCATCCTCCGAAATGGAGAATTGTTCATATTGTTGAACTTGAAGATCTATCTTGTTCTCTTTGACTTGGTTATTACCTTGGTGAGTGACTAACAAAGTTTTCCAAATGTCTTTTGCCGTATTACACATAAAAATTCTTTCAAATTCCTTTTTAGGCAAAGCATTATAAATCATCATTTTAGCCTCATTATTTTTGGCTAATTTCCTTTTAAGTTCATCACTTTGTTTATCATAAGAAACTATTTCATCCTTTTTAGTTTCCGGATTCTTTTGAATAGGTTGAAAGTCACCCTCGGTAATAACATGCCAAAGATCATTGTCTTTTGATTTCACATACGTTTCGAATCTTGTTTTCCAATAGATAAAACAATCGGTTTCGAAAAGTGGTGGTCTTTGCATAGATTGCCCTTCTAGATATTTGTCGGAATCCATTGATCGGTTCAAGCTTTAAAATACAAAATACTTTAAAAACATGACAGACGTGGCTCCTGATACCAATTGTGGGAAACTAGAAGGGGGGTTGAATAGTTTACCGGTTTAAAAACTTCTTTTAAAAATCTTGTTTTAAAAGTATGCTATTGGAAACTTTGATTCGATCTCTATGTGTAATCAAACAACACCAATATGAACTACAAACTAACCTACGTAATAATAACAAATAAAAGTAAAGAGTAGAGTTGGAAAGATCAAACCGAGACAGAGGATTTATAGTGGTTCGGCTACGAAGCTCTTCTTCGCCCTACTCTACTCCCCGAGTACCACACTCGAGAGTTTCAAGCACTATGTCAACAACCTCCCTTAAGGCGGAGAAAACCGTACACGTCGCTTATCCTATTTTCGACACTAAGCTAGATGTCGAGTGCTAATCTTAGCTAGCACCAATCTACCAAGGTCCACGTGACCAAACACACAAGCCCAATGGCTTCAAGAGATCACCATGATCTCAACACGATCACAATGATCAACACTCACTTCACTCTACTCAACTAACACTAACCTAATGACCCTTGATCTTCTTGATCAATCACACAAGCCCAATGGCTTCAAGAGATGTTCACTATCTCTATAGATCACACTTGATCTTCACTCTCACTCTCAAAAAGAAAATAAACTTGATGTATGCTAAGACACAACAAGGTTGTAACAAGTGTTACAAAAACCTATCAACTATAACTCTAGTATCTTCTTGATTACTTGAGTTCTTCTCTTGCCAATGAAGAGGGATGACAACACCTTGTATCAACTTGGATACTTGTGTTCTTCTCTTGCTAGTGAAGAGGTATGAAGAGGATCACTTGAAGGATGATTGGATCACTCTTGAAACAAAGAAAAACTAATCTAATTGACCCTTAGAAGTGAAAGGTGTGAGAGGGTTTTACTAAGGGATTTTTCTGTGTGTGAAGGGTGCCTAAAACTGTGAAAGAGGTGGGTATTTATAGGCAAAGAAAATCTGAACGTTACAATTCAAAATGGTACGGACGGCTCCACTAAATGACCCACGGCTCCGTTAAATTTAACGGTACCGTGGAGCCGTGGTAGACTAGGACGCTCCAAATTTTGTCTTTTCTGGTGAAAACTTATTTGGGGAAGGTTGGAGCTGATTTTGGGGGGAAAAATAGCTGTTGTGATTTTCAAACTTATTTTTCCATTAAAACATTTCTTAATATTTCAAAAATAATTTGTCATGTGTATTTTTGAAAAAATGTTTTGTCCCATTTAAAATGTGAATTTTCAAAACATGAATTCACTTCTTTGATCACTAGTTCAAGTTGTAACTTTGTTCAAGAGTAATTTGCGTAGAAACGGGATCTTCCGATTAAAAACTTGTTAGCGTTAATTTTAACGTAACGTGAGTTCACATTTTGTCATCCTCAAAACGTGAAGTAATCGAAAGATATAAATAACGTTTTTAGAACATTATTTGCATCAACAAAGCATGTCTCCCGTTCGACAATCAAATCCCGGATGAGGAAAACTTCCACAATATTTAGAAGAATATGTTTCCATCTCATGGTGTGGGGGTTGGTTAAGGAAATTGGTTGTTTCATTGTAGGGATTTTGGTCATAGACAAACCCGTTTCCCGAATTTACAATGCTACAACCGGGACAATGTCCACCATTTGGAGGTCCTCCACACCATTCACAACCATAATGGTAAGATGAAGACATAAAAAGAATTAAACGGATAGAGGGTGAGATAAAGAATTAAACGAATAAGAGGAATAACAATAATATTTTTGGATTTTTAGAAACATTTGAAAAATACAAAGGGAAAGAGAAAAATAAATTTTGAAATGAAAATCTTTTTGGGTTTTAATGAGAAAATATTTACGAGAAAAAAAAAACGATGTCTTCTCGAGAGAAGGGTCTTCAAAACACGTATCGACACATGAGAACCAAAAATTCACTACAAGCCTTCCCCGGCAGCGGCGCCAAAAATTGATTGGTTAAAATCAACACTTATTTTTTTTTCCAAGGAAACACAAGTGAAGTATGTGTAACCCGGGTCGTTATCCCCAACGAAGGCGTGAATGGAATTCGTGTTCTCGAATCGTGAAACGTGTTTGAATGGTGAGAATAAAGAGTTTTTGGGATTCTACACTAAAATTGATGAACATAAATTAAAAACGACTTAAAATGCAAGAAAAACGATAATCTAAAGAACGCGTATCTAAAAACGTAAAGTAAAACTGAAAACGTAACTAAACCGGGAAAATCCTGAGCTTAAACGTCTAAACAAAGAAATATTAACTCTATGGGTACAAATCTATTTTTCCTAAGTTCTACTTAATAAAAGAAAATTTAAAAAAAAAAAAAAAAAAGAATTATATTTTTCTGACTATTATTTAATTTATTATGAATTAAAAACTGTTTTAAAAAGAAAAATAAATAAAAAATACTAAATGAAACTGGAAAATTTTGAAAAATTACAGAAAACTTCTTGATGATAAACTAATCCATGGAAAAATAAAGGGAGACCAACAGCTTACTTGAATAAGCAGAAATTAAGCAAAAGAAAGAAATAAGCAAAACTTTCTAAACTATGTTAAATGAAAAACATTGAGAGACTTAACCAGAAAAGACCCAAGGGCATACTGGTTAAGGGTGTGTGAGCTAAGGTTCTGAGCAAGAGGTCCAGGGTTCGAATCCCTGGACTTCTTTTTGGAAAAACTTTTTTTTTTTTATTTTTTTTCTTTTCAGAAACTTAATGAGCACAAGAGAATAAGCATTTTCACTAACTACACTTACTTATGAAAAGCTACAAAAAGCTGAGAAATAAGCTAAGAATCACAACAGTTGGCAAAAAGGGCTTAAGCTAAGGGACAATGCTAAGGGACAAGCTGTTAAGCTATAAAATAAGCTAGGGGGACACTAAAATGAGCTGAGGGCACCTAGGGGGATCTTAATAAGCTAAGGGAAGCATAAAAAGCTATTTTCAAAAGCCAATAAGCACTTAAACTAACCAATTAAACTAAAAGGCTGCTGATGGGCTATTTGGTGTAGGGGAAAAAGAGTGTGTTTCAAGCCATTCAAAAGCAGTTTAGAAAAATTCAAAAAAATCTAGAAAAAAGGGCATCAACTAGATGAGCAGTTGAATATTAATAGTACAAGATTACAGCTTATTTTAACTTAACATGAGAAAATTAAAAATCAAAGAAAATCAGCTGAATTAAGAAAAATCAAATGTGCAGACTTAGGCTTACTGAGGTGAACTGATATGAGCAATTCATTAACCAAGGATTTTGAAACTAGTTCAACTACTAACTATGACTTAAACAGACCTAAGGATGCTAAAATACAAGGGCTTATAAGAACTTATTCTGTAAAAAGCTAATCAACAGTTAACAGCCTAAAATTAAACTCAAATTACTCAAACCTCAAAAGACTTCAGTTTAACTCAAAACCATCTGTAAACTACTTACATAAGCCAAATTAAACCTATCCAAACTTTAACTCAAAGCAAATGAACAGTTACATACCTATTTTCACCCATTTGCAGCCTCAACCCAAACAGTCCTTAAGATGGACTCAATGAAGTTTTAAACTGAATCAAGTCAAATTAAGCTGAGCTTGTGAAACATAAATGTTAACTCTAGTTTATAAAACACTAAAGAACAACTAGCAACTCTGAATAAGCACTAACTTAAGCTGATAAAGAAGTTTGACCATTGTTTGACTATTTTGACTATATTTGACTTTTTAAAATTAAATCAGAATTAGAGCCAAATTAACTTTAAAAGAAGCTATAATAAGCTCACATGAGCTTAATGAAACAAGATTGAGAGCTTTTAAGGCTAAACAACAATCAAATTAAATTACTGAGTTAACTGGAAAACTTTAAATTTCATTAAACATGTAAACTAGAACAATGCTATAATTTGAAAGACAAACAATCTTAAATGATCTTGTATTAAAGTTAAGAACTAAAATTAAAACTAGTTACATACTACAACTAAAATACGACTACTATTACTAATCTACTCCTAGTTTAAGCTAAAATCTACTGCCTCAATTCTGTGTGAGTGGGGGCTTTTTATACTTCCAAAAGTCTTCTTTCTTCATCCCCAACTCATCACAGCCATTGGAATGGCTCCAATAAATCTCAATCGTCCAATTGTAATTTTGGCGAGAAAACCTTTGGGTGGATTTTCAACTGGACAGCCTCACGTGAACAAGGTACTTGTGGAGTAGCTAAGTGTAGGTGGGGGAAGCGTGCCTGAGAAAGGTATGGGGGGACATGATGGTCTGGTATTGCTTTTGGTCTGGGGAAGTGGGAAAGCGGGAAAGGAGATGGTTGACTTTTCTGCTGACTCTGGTTTAGCTAAAACATGGGGTTGGGAATTTGGGATAAAAGGGATTGGGCTTGGGTTTTTATTTGGTGTTGGGCTGGGAATAAAAGGGTTAAGGGTTGGGTTTGTTTCTTTTTTTATTTGTTTTGGATTAAGGGTTTAATGAGTTAAATTTAGCCAAAGGACTAAAATGGCAATTTGATAAAATCCAAGGACCATTTCTGCCAATGTTGTAATTTCAGGGACCAATGTTGTCATTTTGCAAAATACTTCCAAGGACCAATCTTGACAAATTTAGCATAATTATGATCCACTTTGGTAAATTTCTTCCCCGGCCTCGGCTTTTTGAGCTTTTTCCAATCTTGTGCTCGGTTTTGTCCGTTTTTGCCCCGTTTTCAATCCTTTTGTACCTGAAACACATAAAACACAAACCAAGAATATTTGCAACAATATTTGATCTATTTGGGTGTTTTTGGTCATTTTTGTGTCTTATACGGGCATAAAATGATGAGTATTTTCACACTCATCATTCATCTTCTTGAGGAGATAATAATGAATAATTTTTAACAACTTGCTCCTCGTCTGATGCAGATGCAGATGGTGATACAATTTCATGTATCAGGCATGTGGTTGGATCAGATACCTGAGACAGACCATCAATGTCATACACTGGGCCTGTGTCACTCATGTGAAGTTCCTGCATGTTTGCCATTAGCATCACTACTGCATTTGCTTTCAAATCTTCCATGTCATCATCTGAATATGCATTTGCCATGAAGCTGTTTTCTTTGTCTGTGAGAGTGCCCCCTGATTCATCCTTTTGAGCTAGAAGTAGTGCTTGCTTATGAAACTCACTGCCTTTGACTCTAGGTTTGGGACATGCTTTAGCCAGATGACCTTTCCCATTGCAGTTATAGCACTTAACCATAGTATTCCCAGTCTCTGTATTCCCAGTTTCAACAACTTCAACCCTTTTCTGAGGAGCACCTGCATTATTCCTACTTCCACTAGCTGCATTAAACCGTTGTCCATTTCCTGAATTTCTCATATGACCTCCTGATCCAGTTCTTCCATAAGTACGATTCTGTATTTCAACCCGTCGATCTTGTATAACAGCTTGATTCCTTATGTTAGATGAAGTGCAGAGACGATTGTTGGATTTGTTTGAAAATTTGCTGAAAGCACGAGCAATGTGTGCAAATCCTTTCAAAGAGTTGAATGCATCGTCTTCGTTATTGTTTGTATTTGTGTAGAATATGGTGTTAGTGTTGTCATAGGGGACTAGTTGATTTTCAGTTGATTGCTGTGTCGAATCATATGGAATGTGTTGGGTGGAAGAGGTTTGTTGAGGATAGTTAAAGTGATTTTATTGCTGGACATAAGCATGGTTTGACTGTAGAGGTGGAGCAAAGTGAGATTGAGCTATCAGTGCCAATGAATTTGAAGCTGTAGGAGGTGAATAACTTCCACGAAGAGCTCGATCTTTGTCAAGTTCAGATTGATGGTGCTTCAGATAATCATACAACAACCCATAAGATGCATTGTGTAGATTTTTGGCTTGACGAACAAACATGACATATTTTTGCTAATCAGGACCAAGACAGCTGAGAAAATTAGTGTTGATTGCAATCCTTGGTAAAACAATGTTGTGTATGTCCAAGTCATTGATGATGTTTGTGAACCGATGGTAATAAGACTCTAGTGACTCCCCTGATTCAATCATGAACATTGTATATTCGAGGTAAAGTTTGGATTCCATGTCTTCTTGGTTCAGTTCAGTGCCTTCCATTAAGAGATGAATGTGTTCCCACATATCCTTAGCTATTTTCTGAGCATCAATGCTTCGGAAAATTGGATTAGGTTTTCCCTGAAGAATATATGACATTGAAAGTTCATTTGCTTCACGATGAAGTATTTGCTCTACAGTAAGTTGAGTCTTAGGAACAAGGGTCACGGTCTCAAGTCTTGGAGGAATAGCAGTTGCATCTCCTAGAACCGTTGTGGTTGGCATTTGGAATGGACCTTCAATTATAACCTTTTTCATATATTTTCCATGAGGTTTATTGAGTTCTATTAACCTTAAGAATCGACTTGCCCATTGAACATAATTTCTAGGAGTAGGCATAGGAAGTGTTTCAAGTGATCCAGCTTCATGTCTAGATTGTTGGCTGCTGATGGCCTCACACATTTGATCAAATTAGTGTGGCTATTTTGCTGGGAGTGGGAAGGATTGCATTGGTTGTTGTTGGTATAGTTGTTGTTGATGGAATTGTTGTTGTGGATAGAATTGATGTTGTTGCAAAAATAGTTGTTTTTGAGGATACTGCTGTTGTTGATGATATTGTTGTTGCTGAGGATACTGCGGAGGAAAGTAGTTGAAATAAGGTGTTTGAGACATTGTAGAACTTGTGTAGATGATGGATCTTGTAGATCGTTATGAAGTGTAATGAAGTGTAATGAAGTGTTGATATGGAAAGTCCTTGTTTGTAAGTTTGAGTCCTTATTCGAAATTTTGTGGTTTCTCTATTAGACACTTTAGCTATTCGAAATTCTGACTATTCGAAACTTAAGCTATTCAAAATTCAGACTATTCGAAAATATAGCTATTCGAAATTTTGACTATTCGAAATTTTAACTATTCGAAATTCTGACTATTCGAAATTTTAAAATTTCTAATAGTACTTTCTAATTCGTATGAATCAAAAAGTTTTCCAAGAGTCGAAGTGTTTTTCTAACTTATACAAGGAAGAAGAGCACTGAGTAATCCCAAAATCCTGAAAAAGATGCCGAGAATGACTATTCGAAATTTTAGGGTTTGGCTATTCGAAATTTTGCAGAACTAACTATTCGAAATTTTTTTTGCTTTGCAGTTTTTCAAAAATCTCAAAAAGACACTTAAAACAAGTTTAAAACCTCAAGATTCTCGTACTTCTAACCTTAAAAACACTCAAACAACAAGAAAGTTGCAAACTTTAACTATTTTACTAAAAATTTAGACTTCGAAATTTAAGAACATAAAAAAGTACGATTTCAAGAAAATATTTTGAAACCAAAAAGTTTGAACCTTTCTTGTTCACAAAGGTTTATAACACTAGTTTTTAAGAAAAAGAGTGTTAAAAACCAAGAAATAAACAAGAAAAGAGCAAAAACTTAAAATAACGAGAGAAAGAAAATTACTTTTTTATTCGAAAATCAACACAAAAAAACACTTCCGACCTTCTTCTAGCGATGATACCACTTGATAGGTCACCCTAATGATATCAACACAAGTATATGAATGATAGAGATGAGAGAAAGATTAGTAAGGTAGGTCGATTATAACACAAGAAAGAATGACAAAGGTTTGCTTGCATATATGAAATAACCAACAAGAATAAATATAAGTGTACATGGGTATTTATAGGAGTGGAAGGCTAGGGCAACACTCCTAGTACCTTCCATCATCACGTCTTACTTAAACACACGGCCCATGGGCCTTCTACATGGACCGATTAATAAAACTTAACATAAAGACCTATTAGAAAGCAACCTATTACATATATTGAATGACCGACACTTGATAATAGTTACACGTATTCCCAACACTTTTTCTTCCTAAATCATAACGTTTTACTAACTATTTTTGGATATGGGTAAAACGCCGAAACGAGCTATTGATATATTTTCTTCTCATTCTTTATTATTCTTTCCTTTCTTATTCTTATCTCTTCTTCTTTTCTTACTTGTTTGTTTGTTTGTGTTTCACCGACTATTATTATCTTATCTTCTTCTTTTCTTGTTTCTTTTCTTACGAGTTTGGTTTGTGTGGATTTGGATTTGTAGCCGTGGTTAGTTCGTTTTCGTATTGAGTGAGTCGTGACTCAAGGAGAGTTACGAGCTTGTTGTTTTGATGTTGGCCGCAGCCTTGGATGGCTTGGTCGACAAGAGTGAGTCGAAGTCGAGACTCATGGGAGTCTCAGCCGTGTCGTGCTAAAGGTTAGAAAACCTCAAGTTAGTGTCTTGAGTTGGTTTTGGGTTCGGATTGTTGATTGAGCCAAAAGGACTAAACAAGCCCATGTAGAGTCTAGTATTGTTAACTTTGGGCCGTTAGTCCAAAGTGAGTCCATATAGTGTGAGTAAGTATTGGGCTGAAGCCCAATACACTTGGGCCGTGTATTGTTTCTTTTATTGTTTTGAGTATTTATTTCATTGTCACTTCCGCTTACTAACTTATCTCATTTTGTTTGTCAATTGGTGTTTCGGAAACTATTCGGGTATACTTGGGATATGATATTGTTAGGAATATGAATATTCAGCAGAAGACTCGGTCACCCCGAGTACTTATTAGATCATCATAGCTCGTAGGATTATCAGTAATATTATCAGTAGTTTAGTTATTAATTAGTATTGTGGAGTGAGTCGGGTCTTTACCCTCTGTCAGCTCGCTCCACAGTCCACTAGGGACATATTATGTAGTAGTATAAATACTCCCTTTCCACTCATGGGAAGGGTTGGACCTTATTCTCATATTAATCTAATACACATTACTTTCTCTCTCTAAGGTTCCAATCTCTCCTACTTCTCTCTAGACTTTCTTATCTATTCGATCCAAACTAAGCCTCTCATAAGTGTTTCTTGTATTGTGAATACCCTACAATTGGTATCAAGAGCCATGGTTAGGTCCATGAGAGTTGGTATTCACGGATTTGTGTAGTTTGTGAGGTTTTTGGTTCGAATTTTAAGATATTTGTTTAGATACATTTATTTCATTTTGTGCTTTGTTTAGTTATTTAAAGTTGTTATAATTTGTACTTTCTAGCTTAGAAATAGTATAGGAGTAGTATTTAGTGCTTGGATTCACAGATTTAAGGTTCGTGTGGTGTTTGTGGGTGATTCGAGTGCTTTTCTTTCAAGAGTTCTTGGATGCGGTTTGTGTGGTTTGGACGTTCTTGAATGCGGTTTGTGTAGCATCGGGTACGCGGTTTGTCTTTATACTAGTTTAGGCAAAAGGACAAACGGCATTGATAGTGACAGGTTTGGAAGTTTGTGCCAACGCGGTTTGTCTCTACGGTGCGTACGCGGTTTGTGTCTACGCGGTTTGTATATCAAGTGTGAACTCGGTTTGTCTATTAGGTGCATACGCGGTTTGTGTCAACGCGGTTTGTATCTCTGGTGTGAACTCGGTTTGTTTCTACGGTGCGTACGCGGTTTGTGTATCTAGTGTGAACTCGGTTTGTATCTCCATTGTGAACTCGGTTTGTCTCTTGGCACATACGCGGTTTGTATCTCCATTGTGAACTCGGTTTGTCTCTTAGGCGTATACGCGGTTTGTGTCTACGCGGTTTGTATATCAAGTGTGAACTCGGTTTGTCTATTAGGTGCATACGCGGTTTGTGTCAACGCGGTTTGTATCTCTGGTGTGAACTCGGTTTGTTTCTACGGTGCGTACGCGGTTTGTGTATCTAGTGTGAACTCGGTTTTTATCTCCATTGTGAACTCGGTTTGTCTCTTGGCACATACGCGGTTTGTATCTCCATTGTGAACTCGGTTTGTCTCTTAGGCGCATACGCGGTTTGTGTCTATGCTATTTGTCTAGGCGGTTTGTGTCTTGGTGATTTTAGAAATTCCGCGAAAGATTCTATTTCTCGGTTAAATCACAAGATCTGTAAAATCCCGTAGTTACTATGGCTACCACATCAAGTGCATCATCAGATGACATTCAAGCTGCAGGGTCTGACACTCGTCCACCCATGCTAGATAGGACGGATTATGAGTCTTGGGCACAACGAATAAGACTTTACTGCTTGGGAAAAGATAATGGTGTTAACATTCTTAAGTCAATTGATGAAGGACCATATCAGATGGGTACCACCAGAGACGTTGTCACAACTGGTGAAGATGGGACTGTAACTTTGGGCATTGATAGACCTAGAAACTATAATGATCTTAATGAAGAAGAAAACAAGAGGTATGATGCTGATATTAGAGCCTCAAACATAGTCATTCAAGGTCTTCCAAAGGATGTATACAAGCTCATCAATTTTAACACTGAAGCCAAGGCTGTGTGGGACAACGTTAAAATGCTATTGGCAGGGTCAGAACTCACAAAGGAAGATTGTGAGTCACAGCTGTATGATGAGTTCGAGCATTTCAAAATGAACCCAGGAGAGAATATCACAGATTACTATGTGAGATTTCATAAGTTGGTGAATGATATGAGGATGATCAGAATGACTATGCCCAATATCCAACTTAACTCAAAGTTTGTGAACAACATGACTCCTGAATGGGACAGATTTGTTACTGCCGTCAAACTCAACAAAGGTTTAAGGGAGACTAACTATGAACAGATGTATGCTTACTTGCAACAACATGAGAAGCATGCTGCCTATGATCGGGTGCTGAGAGAAAAGTTGAATCCTTCAACTACAAATGACCCACTGGCTTTCATGACAAATGTACAACCAACAATCCAATCATCATCCAATCCAAGCTATCACCAACTTCACTCACAAGTACCTGCTATGAGTTCACAACTTGACTCAGGCTACTCTCAGACCGACAAAATGATTGACAACCTCACCAATCAAGTATCTCTACTGGTTCAACAGTTTCAAGCATCACTCCCTCAGACCAACAATCAGTTAAGGAATTCTTCCAACCCACGCAATCTAGCAATGGTGGAGGATGGGAAAATTGTGGTTCAGAATGTGCAAGGGAGAGCTGGTAGAAACATGGGTCGAGGTTATGGGCAGAATAGAGCAGGGAATGCCAATCAGGGGCAAGGTAAACAGATCAAGTGTTATAATTGTGGGGGGCTTGGACAGATTGCTAGAAACTGCAATCAACCTAAACGTCCTCAGAACTCAGATTACTTCAAAGACAAGATGCTGTTAATGCAAGCTCAAGAAAATGGAGCTGTATTGGATGAGGAAGAGTTATTGTTCTTGGCAGGAGATGGAGGAAATACGTTTGATGAAGATGTGGATGAGAAACCTGTTCAGGATCTAGCACTTAATGATCCTAACATCTTCAAGGCAGATGATTGTGATGCATTTGACTCTGATGTGGATGATGAACCTACTGCTCAAACAATCTTCATGGCTAACTTGTCTTCCCTGGCCTCATCTCGTCAAGCCGGCCCTTCTAATGCATCCGTGATATCTGAGGTACTAAAAATTTATGACACATATAATATTGTCGAGGGACAACAGATTCCCGAAGAAGTACATCAGGCAGTTGTTTCTGACTCAAGTGATGTTGATATGGAAAATAGCAATATTGTCTCATATGAACAGTATTTGAATAGCAACAACTCGCCTGATGTACCAAATGGTGAATCCATTGTCAATAATGATGTGTGTGCTGTGAGTAATGTATGTGCCTTAGATAATGCGGGTAATGTAGATAATGCATGTGTGTATCATGAGAACAAATTGCCTGTCCCTGATGATAACTTGATCACTAGACTAAACATCTATAAAGAACAAGTTGCTATGTATGAACAGCGTGCTAAGTTTGAGCTTAATGATCGTGAGCAGAAATTAGAATGTCAAATGAGTACACTTATTAAAGAGTCTAGAGTGCGAGAAGAAACATTAAAATTAGAGTTAAGTTCTTTGAAAAGTCAGCTAGAACAGTCTGTCATACAGAAACAAGAAGCACAAAAGTGTGTAACAACACTTAAGCAAGAATTCAAACAGAAAGAAACAACTCTTTTAAATGATTTCACTAGACTCAAGACGTTAAAAAATAAGCTTGAAGATAAGTTGTACACACAAAATCAAACCATACAAACTGCTCAAATGATTCATAAGCACAGAAAGTTGAGTGATAAGCACAGTAAAATCATGATAGGTGAACCTAAGTCAACCATCCTTAGGGACATGAAAGTACTTCAACCATCGCTATATGATGGTAATGTGATGCTTATGCCTATTCATGACCAACCTGAGCATATCTACACTGATGAAGAGGATGAGTTGAGTGATAAAACGAGGGAAAAAATGAATGAGAAAATGAGGGATCCCGAGTGCATAGCCAGACGAATAATAATCAAACCCCATGATTATTATGAAGAAAATCGTTTGACTGTGTTTGCTCCTCAAAAGAAGTTAACACCTGAGCAGATATTTTGGAAACAAGATAATGAAAAACTTAAGGTAGAAAAACTTAAGGCCAACACCCCCCTCATTAGAAAAGTTGCGTCCATAACGGTGTATCCTCCCAATACACCTAGGAATTTGGTGCCTTTGTCTCTTCCCACTGAATGCAAAACCTTTATTAGCTTATATGTGCTTTGGCAACTGTTTGCTGATTTCGATAAAACATGTAAGAAGAGAATCACACCCACTGGCATTACTGAGGGGGAAAGGTGTTTTGAACATGCAAAAAGGTGTTACTTAACTGAGGTCATGCCATTCTTTAAACTACTTAAAGAACACTTTGAAGGGTTGCAAACTGCCCTTAAAGCCGAAATAAATGAAATGAAAGTAGTGTTTAAAGATATGGAAAATGAGGTGAATGAACATGCAATAGAACTTAAAAGTCGAGAGATTGAAAGAAAAAACATACTCATTACTAACGACAACTTGATTGCTAAATGTATTGCACAAGATGTATTTTACACTGTCACTGATTCTGCATTGTCTGCTTGTCAATTTAATGAGTATGCTATTGCGTTAAATGTCACCCAGAATCGTGTTGTTGAGCTTGAGGGGGAGAATTTGAAATTGCTTGAAAAAATTCAAAATGATGACCATGATAACATGGTTAAACGTTTTTCGAAACTAGAAGTTGATTATCTGAACTTGCAACTTAAACATCAACACTTAGAAGAAAAATGCAAAATATCAAATGTCAAGACATCCACGGATGCTCCTGAGTTTGATACATATTTTGAATTAAGCAAACGTGATAAAACAATTCAAGCTCACACGAACACGATTCGACTGCTGAGGGCCCAAATTGCCCAACTGAAATCCAACAAGTATGAAGTGTATGGCACCAATAAACCTTCGTCTTCAGATTCTCAGAATTTTCAATATCAAAACACCATAAATAAGTTACATTATGAAAATGAGTGTTATCGAGAAGAAAATTCAAAGGTCAAACAACATTTCAAAGAGTTATATGATTCTATAAAAGTTACAAGAAACTATCACACTGATCAAATAACCTCTTTGACAAATGAAATTGAGAATCTTAAGGCTCGGGTGAAAGGTAAAATGCCATGCACAACTTGTAATTGTGATGCACCAAAGGCTACTGATAGTAAGAAGTATGATGTTGATGTTGGGCGTATTCCATTTAAGCTTAGAAATAACAGCCTTGCCCATCAAACATATCTCGATCATCTTAGAGAAGGCCTTGACACACTTCGTGAGGTAGTTGAAGAGGATAGGAATGATAAGCCACTTGATCAAGCAGTTGTCTATGCATGCAAACTCACAAAAAGGATTCAGGAAAACTTAGAATATGCCATAGGCTCAATTCCTAAGTTTAGAGGCCATAGAGATAGATTTGTTGCATCATTATCCAATGTTGTAAACAAGCATGTAGCCTTTGATCTACCACCAAAAAAATCAGAATCCAACACATCATTATCAGGAAGGCATGTGACAGAAAAACAAACTAATGTTACCTTCGATACTTCTACAGGAGTAAAAAGTGACACCCAAGCTAGCGGGTCAAGGTCTAGAGGAAATGAAAGAAAGGATATGACTGCGCCAGCTAAGAATGATCACTTGAAGAATGTAGAAGTCCAACCTAGGAACAATAAGTTTGCAATGAGTAGGATGAATCGTGTTGATTCTAGTATCAAAAGTACTGTAATTAATTCGAATTCTAATGCTATCTGTAAAACATGCGACAATTGTTTAATTTATGCTAATCATGATGAATGTGTTGTGTCTTTCCTGATGTCTTCTGCATCATCCCATGTTATGAATGGTAGGATAACTAAAACATGCAAAAAGGTTTGGAAAGCAACAGGAAAAACATTTGCTAGCATAGGCTATCAATGGAGACCCACTGGAAGGAAATTCAATTTAGGAAAACAGTGCACGTTACCTAAAATGAATAAGCATAAAACTGTGAATGTTAAGGAATGGAGACCCACTGGAAGGAAGTTCAATTTAGGAAAACATAGATCATTGTCTAAAATGAATGTGCATGAAATTGTGATGAATAAGGAATGGAGACCAACTGGTAGAATCCTATCTTTAGAATCACAATGCCTTTCATCTAGGTCTTGTCCTACCTCTAGTTCTGTCTCCTCAGTAAAGGCAGTAGCATCTGTGAAATCTTTGGCTTCTGAATATGTATGTGCTGACCAAATGGAACCCAATTGCACTTGGGGATCCACATTTTTCAGTTATCCATTGTTGTCTGGTTTCAAATGCAGGTCGTACAAATTGTCCTATGGTATTTGGACTCAGGCTACTCAAAACATATGACTGGGGATCGCTCACGGCTCAAGAACTTCGTGAAAAAGTTTATCGGGACAGTTAGATTTGGGAACGACCACTTTGGTGCTATTATGGGTTATGGAGATTATGTGTTTGGTAACAGTGTAATCTCAAGGGTATATTATGTGGAAGGACTAGGACACAATTTGTTTTCTGTGGGTCAATTTTGTGATTCAGATCTGGAAGTGGCTTTCAGAAAGCATACATGTTTCGTCAGAGAATTGGATGGTTTAGATCACCTCAAGGGCAGTCGGGGCACTAATCTATACACCATATCAATTGAAGAAATGTTGAAGTCATCTCCCATATGCTTGCTTTCTAAAGCCTCTAAAACAAAATCATGGCTGTGGCATCGTCGTTTGAACCACTTGAACTTCGGTACCATAAATAATCTTTCCCGTAAAGATCTTGTTAGAGGGATGCCCAGACTGAAGTATGAGAAAGATCATCTCTGCTCTGCATGTCAACTGGGTAAAAGCAAGAAACAAACCCACAAGCCTAAAACCATCAACACCAACTTGGAAGTTCTTCATACCCTCCACATGGACTTGTGCGGTCCAATGAGAATACAAACCATAAATGGAAAGAAGTTCGTTCTGGTGATAGTAGATGACTATTCTCGGTTCACATGGGTAAAGTTTTTGAGAACCAAGGACGAAACTCAGAGGTTATCATTAAACTGATAAAACAGCTGCAAGTAAGGCTCGATAAAACTGTCAGAATCATCCGCACAGATAATGGTACTGAGTTTGTTAACCAACAACTCCGTAATTTCTATGAAAGTATTGGCATCACGCATCAGAAAAGTATCCCTCGCACCCCTCAACAGAACGGGGTGGTTGAACGAAGGAACCGTACTCTGGTGGAGGCTGCAAGAACTATGCTTATATTTTCAAAGACTCCGATGTTTCTTTGGGCAGAAGCTATTGCAACAGCATGTTACACTCAAAACCGATCCCTAATTCATCCGGTTCATGAGAAGACTCCCTTCGAGTTAATTCATAACAAGAAACCAGATCTTTCCTTTCTGCGTGTGTTTGGTGCACTCTGCTATCCAACTAACGATAGTCAAGACTTGGGAAAGTTAAGAGCTAAAGCAGATATAGGTATTTTCGTTGGATATGCACCTGACAGTAAAGGGTATCGAATCTACAATAAAAGAACCCGTAAAATCATGGAAACCATTCATGTTACGTTCGATGAGCTGAGTGAGCTACCTGTTTCAGGACAAATCAGTTCTGGAACCGATCTTCACCTTTTGTCTCCTGGACCCATTAGTTCAGGACTTGTACAGAATTCCACGCCTGCAGATTCTTATGTGCCACCTACATGTGAGGAGTTGAAAAAGTTATTCGATCCTATGTTTGATGAATACTTTGAGCCAACGAATGGAACCATCCCGAGTGAACCAGCAATAATTCCTATGAATGAGGTTCAAGCCCCACAAGGTTCAGAAGGTCCTGCAGCTTCAGTATCAGTCAGTCACAATGCTCCTGCTGCCAGTCAATCGCCTTCGTCATCAAACACTCAAACTACTCCAGTAATGCAAGAATCTTCAGATAATAATTCTTTGGAAGTTAATCCTTTTGCTCCTGTTGAAGAGGTTCCTTTTGAAAACATATTTGCTCCTGAACATTCATCAGACACATCCTTACCTGACGAACACAGCACTGCTACGTCCGTTCATAACCATCAACCTCACGACCATCTCAGGAAATGGACCAGTGATCATCCAATCGACAACATCATAGGCAATCCTTCACGTCCAGTATCCACACGTAATCAACTAGCCACTGATGCACTATGGTGCTTCTTCAACTCCGTACTGTCTAAAGTCGAACCAAAAGATGCCAAAGAAGCAATGACTAAAGATTGTTGGTTCCAGGCTATGCAGGATGAAATCCATGAATTTGATCGACTTGAAGTATGGGAATTAGTGCCTCCTCCGGAGCGTGCAATGATCATTGCTTTAAAATGGATCTTCAAAGTAAAGCTTGACGAGTATGGTGATGTCTTAAAGAACAAGGCACGGCTAGTTGCTAAAGGGTTTAGACAAGAAGAGGGCATTGATTTTGAAGAATCGTTTGCTCCGGTTGCTAGAATTGAAGCTATAAGAATCTTCCTGGCAAATGCTGCTAGTTGTAATATGATAGTCTACCAGATGGATGTCAAAACAGCATTCTTGAATGGGGACTTAAAGGAAGAAGTTTATGTGAGTCAACCTGAAGGATTTGTGGATGCTGAACACCCTACTCATGTTTACCGCTTGAAGAAGGCTCTTTATGGGCTAAAACAGGCGCCAAGGGCATGGTACGATACATTGTCCAAGTTCCTTCTAGCAAACGGATTCTCCAAGGGTGTTGTTGATCCCACACTATTCACCAGGAAGTCAAGAAACCATCTACTGCTAGTTCAGATATATGTAGATGATATCATCTTTGCTTCAACAGATCCTAGTGAATGTGATAGTTTCTCAAAGGAGATGAATTCCAAATTCCAAATGTCCATGATGGGGCAAATGTCATTCTTCTTAGGACTACAAGTATCTCAAAGTCCCGGAGGCATATTCATCAATCAATCCAAATACGCCAACGAGATCTTGAAAAAGTTTGGATTCTATTCAAGTGAACCTGTTGACACTCCCATGGTTGATAGAACGAAACTGGATGAAGATCCTTCAGGGATTCCAGTAGATATAACACAGTATCGAAGCATGATTGGATCTTTGATGTACATCACGGCTAGCAGACCAGATCTTCTGTTTGCTGTGTGTATGTGTGCTCGGTATCAATCCAGACCAACCAAGAAGCATGTTGAAGCAGTGAAAAGGATATTTCGATATCTTCAAGGCACGGTTCATATGGGTCTCTGGTATCCTAAGGACACGGCAATGGAGTTAACGGCTTACGCGGATGCTGATCATGCGGGATGTCAAGACACTCGTCGAAGTACTTCAGGAGGAGCTCAGTTTTTAGGGGAAAAGTTGGTTAGTTGGTCTTCTAAGAAGCAGATGAGTACTTCCATATCATCTACTGAAGCTGAGTACATTGCTATGTTTGCTTGCTGTGCTCAAATTCTGTGGATGCGGTCACAGCTTTCGGACTATGGATTCTCATACCACAAAATTCCCCTATATTGTGACAACAAAAGCGCCATTGCCCTTTGTTGTAACAATGTTCAGCACTCCAGGTCTAAACACATCGACATCAGGCATCACTTCATCAGGGAACAAGTGGAAAAAGGAATTGTGGAACTATACTTCGTGAGGACAGAGTTTCAGTTAGCTGACATCTTCACCAAGGCCCTCCCAAGAGAAAGGTTTCAGTTTATTCTCCCACGCCTTGGCATGAAAAGCATGACTCCTGAAACCCTCAAGTGTCTTCAGGAAGAAAAGGAGGAGTAAAGGATTGTCTTCTTATATCCTTGTACATAGTTGTATATACCTTAAATCAAAAAGAAAAATACAAAAATATAAAATCTATAAACATAAAAATCGAAAAATCAGAAAATACCAAAAATAGTCCTACCTAGGCATGTCTTCTGTTTATCGATAACATTTACGGATCTAGAAATGTCATTCAACAATGGCACGGATCCTTAAATGAAGCTCGAGCAGAAGTTATACTAATCAGTTAAAACATGTCTTAATGGCTTGCAGTTACTTCATACTGCAACCCGTGCTGTACAATGGGGAAAGCATGTCGCCAAAAAGACAGCTGTTCCTCCAACCGGGTGATGTTCACCTGGGCATGGATTACTTTATATCCATGTTTCCCCGACTTGATGTACGTTTCAGTGCATCACTTCGTATATAAGAAGAGAAGTCTTCTTTTCATCAAGATTCTCTATCTTGTTTGATCCTTCAAGAGAGTCTTGATGTTACACAAGGTGGTAAATTGAACTAAATTTTCATAAATGTCAGTCGCTCAATTGAATGACTACAGCTCTTTTAATGGAAAACGGGTCATTAATTGAGGGGGAGCATATTTGTTCAAATTTCCGACACCTTGCCATATTTGTGCAAACATCAGCAGTGACACTCTTTCGCTGTTTCAAGGGGAGCATAGTATGCTCCAAAATCAGAATACAGTTAAACCTGACCACATTTTCTCCCAAATTTTTCTAAATGTATTTAAATCAATTGAGATCACAAATCTCAAATGGTTTGAAATTTTTGATCGGGGGAGAGAATGTGATTTAAATAGGAAATTCTGATAAAATGTGATGATTTGGAAGTTAATGTATGCTCTCCCGTATGTGCTAAACCATTTTGTATATCAAGGCACATATTGAGGGGGAGCAAAATGGTTTGGTCATAAACGCAAGCTCTTCCATATGTGCTAAAATCTTTCTTATATCAATGCACATATTGAGGGGGAGCAAATGGTTTTAACAAAACAAAGGATTTGGCATCTCATGTGGCAGTGACTCAGAATTAACCAATGAATTGACGAAACTTGAACTGTCATCAATCGAAAGGATTCGTCTTGGCCGGGTAATAATTTCAAGCTGGTCTAACCAGTGATGTAAGCGTGTCTCAAAAAAGATGAATCTGAGTAGAGTGTACCATTTCGAGAAACTTTCTGTGGACTTGACCAGGCCGGGTAATAATTTCAAGCTAGTCTAACTAGTGATGTAAGCGTGTCTCGAATCGGTCTTGTTCACTGAAAGTGGATCAATTCAAAAAGTGCGAGCTCTACCTAACATGTGCAAATTTATAAACAATCAACCGAGCACATGTTGAGGGGGAGCAATTTGAAAAATATAAAACTCTCAAGTGTTTGCAAAAATGTGTTTCAAAATCATGAACACTTGAAGAGATTTTTCAAAGATTTGGTTTGGCAATCGTGGATGAATACCAAAGACCGACCATTTTAATTAATGCATGGAGTTATAAGGATGGTTAGGTTAGGCTCAAGTTCCCACGATCCAGCCAGAGCCGGAGGGATCTACCCAGGGACAATCCACTAGTTAGTGTAGAAGTCCTTAGGTATGATTAAAAAGGAGAAAAGTGAATGAGGGAAAAGTGCCGACTGAGATGGAGCTAGTACTGGAACAAACCCAACAAGGTTCTAGTAAGGAAGTCTCGGTAAGCACTGAAGGGGTTGAAGAATGAAAAAGAATTGTAAAGATAAAGGGTGAAAAGAAATAGCCCTCCTTACAACTTAGGCAGAAACCGGGTCAATACATATGCTATCAGAATCACTTAGTTGGTTGCTGGCATTGAAGACAAAGTATCATGGACCCAGTGATACGCTGCACAACCCTCCCTAGCCACTCAAGGTCCCTCAAAGGACTCTTGTTTCACTTGTCACAGAGATCAATACATTTCTATCATCTCTCTCACTCCGAGTTAGATGATATTGAAAAGGTGGCAGTCCTCTCCAGCCTCCGATCACCAAATCATAACGCACAATTGAGTCTAGAGCCACGAGATGCATAATAAGATCTCATAGGGACACAAATTATTTCTACACTGGGTGTTCAACATTAAGGACACCAGTTGTAATCTTAAGAGTCCTACGCAGATCTTAGCAATCTGCCAGAACATTTATGAGGGAATTTACCAATGTAATTCTCAATGATTGAATGGAAATTCCTGCCAGGGTCAACATCAAGCAGCCCTGAAAGCAGGTCACTTCGGTAATTCTTTATGGATTACGCTTAGTGGTCGCGGCGGTTTCAAATGATCTACAGTCGTGGAGTGATCTCCAGCGACTCACCTAATCGTTGATTTACTACGGTAAAATCTTAAAAAGCCCTCTGTGGGTTTTCGATTAGGAACGGTCTTGGTAAGGATTAGAGATAGTTTTCACAATATGCTGTTGACTATCTCGAAGTCCAAACTTGTAAGTACCGGTCGAATTATTGCTAACTGTCGTATGCAGGAACTTCTGGCGATTGTAGCTGTGGAATGCTGTAGCTGGTTGCTGTTGTAGCTGGTTGCAGAAAAGATGCCAATCCATCACCACATGTTCACACCACATCATCATCAAAGCAGTCATGATCACCTTAAAAGACCTTCAACACAGCTTCTGCTAACTCTGATGCTGAAGATCATGACCCCATATCGTGTGAGCATGTCGGCTCTAAGTACATTTCATCACATGGAGTATTACTACAGAAAGATGACTTGGAGACTCAAGTGGGATGATAATTTCAAAGATTACTCAAAGTTCATCCAAGACAAAAGAAAAGTCATCTTCAGATCACTGATGTTTGCACAACAATCTATGACATAGAAGATTCAATGATTAAGAGCTATGATGTCAAGATCCAAGGAAGAAGTACTGAAATTCAGAACACTACTTCTGGGGTGACCTCCCTTAGGGGGAGATTGTTAGGAATATGAATATTCAGCAGAAGACTCGGTCACCCCGAGTACTTATTAGATCATCATAGCTCGTAGGATTATCAGTAATATTATCAGTAGTTTAGTTATTAATTAGTATTGTGGAGTGAGTCGGGTCTTTACCCTCTGTCAGTTCGCTCCACAGTCCACTAGGGACATATTATGTAGTAGTATAAATACTCCCTTTCCACTCATGGGAAGGGTTGGACCTTATTCTCATATTAATCTAATACACATTACTTTCTCTCTCTAAGGTTCCAATCTCTCCTACTTCTCTCTAGACTTTCTTATCTATTCGATCCAAACTAAGCCTCTCATAAGTGTTTCTTGTATTGTGAATACCCTACAGATATGGATTTGGATATGGATATTGCAACAACCTATGCTTTGGATGTGATTGTTGGATTGGACGTTATTAGATTTACGGTATTAGCCGATAGACTTATGGACGGTTTTGTACTTGAGAAGGAAGAGTATGTTAGACTCATAATAGCTTAACATATTTGGACCCGAACATATACAAAATGGTCAATAAACTTGACAACTAATATACACGCAAATGATAATGTCTAATGATATATAAATAACTTGTAAAATGTAACAATAAAACTTGTATTATTCAAAAGTCGCGACGACTTGGAAATGTTTTATACACGGACGAGTCATGTCCAAATTTCTATAAAAACCTTTATAATTAAACCATTTACAACTTGTAAACATCATAAAACCATTTGAAAACTTATACGTTTTCTTCCTAAATCATAACGTTTTACCAACTATTTTGGGACATGGATAAAACACCGTAATGACCTATTGATATCTTTTCTTCTCATTCTTAATTATTCTTTCCTTTCTTATTCTTATCTCTTCTTCTTTTCTTGATTCTTTTCTTACTTGTTTTTTTGTGTTTCGCCGACTATTATTATCTTATCTTTCCTTTTCTTTCCACACGAGTCATAAATGTTTATTTCTTTCAACGCCATTGAAACTAAACCTTTTCATTTCAAACACTTGTATTCTACGAGTATTACTTGATAAATCACTTTGAGGATTATTTATGAAACATACCATTTACTTATTAGGTTGTGCTGAAGTTCACTTGCCGTGCTATACCATCTGACCATATTGTGATATCTTATTTCATCTGCTGCTAAGGTGTGATTCATAGCCCCACTTTACTTTTAAATTGTTTATAAGCCCATGGGGGAGATACATGCTACTTACTTTTCATGAACACAATTGTTTAAACGTATGCTTTTTCTGACTAAGATGATAATGCTAAGTACCGCCCTTGCCAAAGGCAAGTCCCTCGATCACGAACCATTAATCACTTGTGAGTGAGCGCGAGTATAGTTTATAGGCCTATAGGAATGACCACCCGCCATGTTGATCAAGGCTGGCAACATGTGATGTACTATATTCAAGATTTACTAGGTATCTGGCAAAGTACCTACTTTGGGGCAAATTGTTACATTATTAATTCCGCGGTTACTCTCGAATTACGCCAATGTCATTGGTGTCGGTTAACATTTTGCGTGTCATGAGCTTAGCAACTGTTTGACGCTTACCTGATATATGTATTTGTTACTTATATCTTCCAGACATGAATATCTTGTGTTCAACTACTTTACATTTAAATCTATGGATTACACTCAACCTTTGTGTTGACCTTTTAGCATGTTTTATTTCAGGTAATTGATGTATACTATACTGGCACTGGGAGTGGCAAGAAGACTATCGATGGCTATCTATCTACTTTTTACTACCTTTTATCATTTCAAAACCCTTTTAAAATTGTAGCTTTTATTCCACTGCGTATGATGTTTGAGAATCTTTTGAACTTCAATGTTTATTTATATTTTGAATTGTATGTTTTTATTAAAACGACTCGTTATGAGGTCGTTTTCTATGATTGTGAATGTCTTACCCGTAAGTAATACCCCAAACTATGTTCCGCTGCCATATTCCGAGTTGTGGGTGTTACAGATTGGTATCAAAGCCAGGTTTATAGAGAACGAGGTCATATTTTTCTCGACTATAAACATTTTCATGTTAAAACGTTTTCACAATTGATATCCATCAGCCCTCCGTGCCACTTCGCTCTTTTATCGCTTTATTTAAACTTTCATGTATGCATGCTCTTACACTATTATATACTTAGATTTTCCGCTGCTATCTTACTTCATATAAAACTATTTCTTTTATAAAAATTTGGCTGGGATCTTTATATTTTTCCGATACTCCTTGTAGAGTATCATGTCTGCACCCGTCCCACCCGATCAGTTACCAGTTGCACCCCTTAATCCCGCACTTGCACCACCTAGTCCAGAGGATGATATGGATCCTATCAATGCACCTTACCTTGAGGATGATGATGAGATGGGGGATGATGATGAGATGGAGGATGATGATGATATGGACAATGATGATGATGATGACGAGGCGCCCATGGAGGAGTATCAGAAGGCTCACCCTATGCCACCTTCGCCCGCAGTGTCTGACATTACTTATGAGTCTGATGCGTTGGGTCATGCACTTGTTACCGAGGAGATATCTGGTCCATCACCTACGTTTGAGATTGGCGAGTCTTCGACTGTACCGCGAGTTTCCCCTACAGAGCTTAGGGTTGAGCTAAGCCGTCTACGGCAGGACATCACTTGGTGCCAGGGCCATTACATGCCGATGTCCAAACGATTGTGTGGACATCAGACTGGTGTTCTATAGTTGAAGAAGCAGATCAAGAGAGATATGAGAGTTATGGATGACTTTTATGTTTGGTTGTATGAGTATGCTGCGAGGTTGAGTTCGACAGAGCAAACAGTGACAGAGACTCAGGAGCGGTTGGCGTCGTTGGAGAAGAGGATGTCTGAGGTCGAGAAGATTGTGGAGAAGTTGGATCTTAAAGCTATTTTCACTGATACTGATAGCCGTCATTACGAGCGTAGTCTTCAGGAGTTGAGGGATGAGATACATGCCATGCAGTAGCAGGCATACTGGGACAGGATGGCGCGATTCCGTTTTGATGACAGTGTTGATGTCTTGGCAACATACGGAGGAGGCCATTTGTGAGAGATTAGTGATCATCTTTATTATGGTAGTTTAGTATTGTAGTACTAGTTTACCTTGTACGTACTAAACTGAATAGCCTTAGTTAGTAGATTTTATCAGAAACTTGTAATCGTTTTGCATATCTTGTAAGACTTATGACAAGTATTGAATCTATGATGTATTTTGGTGATGTACTATTTATGATGTTGAAAGCGTACTATATTATGATGTTATCATGGTGTTATTTATTTTGTGATATGATTCTGTTACGTTAATCAAATACCTACAGGGTTGTACATTTGAAATGATTGATAGAATTATGCCGGCTAAGAAGATGACACCAGCTGTGATTCAGAAGTTAGTGGAGGATGGTATTGCCATAGCGCTTGGGGGCGTGCAGTGAATGGCGATCGAAACGATACAGGAGTGCACGTTGCCAATGATAACCGTTTTTGTACTTATAAGGATTTTATGAATTGCAAGCCTATCACTTTCAAGGGAACTGAATGAACTTTTGGTTTGACTCAGTGGTTTGAGAAGACAGAGTCTGTGTTCCTACGAAGTAACTATTCTGAGGATTGCAAGGTGAAGTATGCGACAGGTACCTTAGTGGAGCATGCATTGTCTTGGTGGAATTATTTTGCTCAGACCATAGGACTAGAGAATGCTTACAATACCCCGTAGGAAGAATTCAAGAAGGAAATGGTTAAGAAGTACTGTACTCGTAGTGATATGAAGAGGTTGGAGACTGAGTTTTACTATTTAGCTGTAAAGGGGATTAATCTTGCTACTTATGTACGTCGGTTTCAAGAATTGAAGGTTTTCTGTGCTCACATGGTGCTAGATAATGAGAAACTATTGGAGAAGTTCATTGGAGGATTACCACCCAGTATTGAAGGGAATGTGACATCTTACAACTCTCAGACACTGGATGAGACTATCCGTATATCTGAACGACTTTTGGATCAAGTGATCAAACATTGTTCAGAAGAGTAACAACTATGACAACAAGAGGAAATGGGATGACAACAAAAGGAACACCAACCACAACAAACATAACAACCACAACAACAACAGTAACTCTCACCACAATCACAGTAACCATCACCACAACAACAATAACAACAACCAGTACCGTAACAACAGCCATCACCATCAATAAAACAGAAGACATGAGACTGTTAAGGCTTATGTGGCTACGTCAGCACAAGTCAGAGGGTATGTTAGGCCGCGCCCATTCTATGATAAGTGTAAACGGCATCACGCTGGACCATGCACAGCTAAGTGTCATAATTGTTGATATAAATAATGCCTAAACACATTATTAATATTTTTCGATATCTCTACGTTTTGATAATCACAAAATGTAAAATCATTAAACGAAAGATTATGACGTAAACAAGTATTTAGTTGTAAATATCTATTTTGACAACTCAATCACTTAAGGTATGAATAAACAAATGCTTAATGCATTATATGATCAAAGGAACTTTTTCTTAATCACTAATCTTTTTATAAAATGTCACAAACATTTTATATTTTTTAGAAAAACATTTTTGATATTAAATAAATATGTTTAATCTATTATAAATATATGAATTCAAATTTTCAACCAAAAATGGCAAAAATGTTCCAGAAAAACCTTCCCCACAAAAAGACAAATCTGAGCAACGTTCGGATTTGGGCGGTCCCCTTAAAATTAAGGGGACCGGCCACCTATTTAAGGGGACCGCCCCGCTCCTCTAGGTCCTCAGATTTGCCTATAAATACTGGTTCATCTCTGGACTTTTTCCTCACCTTTTGCACCCCAAACCTTCTGTTCTAAATCTCTTCTCATCTTTCTAAATCCTTTCTAAAATCCTTTGATCATATATTCTTAAGCATTGGTTTCTAAGTGATCCAAGCTTCCACCATCAAAGTGCAAAAGAAGAATACTCCTTCAACTAGAGAAGAAGTATTGTAGTTTAACTCATATTATTTTGTAGTTGTGTAAAGTGTTTGATAAAGTGTTGTATAGTTGTGATAAGTAGATCTAAGTGTAAGTAAGTAGTTGTGTTGTAAAGAAGTAGTGTAGAAGTTGTGAAGCCATCGTGAAGAAGTCGTGAAGTAGCCGTAAAGAAGTTGTGAAGCCGGTGTGAAGAAGTTGTGAATAAGTTGTGTAGAAGTTGTGAGATTGGTTCTAGCTACGATTAGAACTCGACATTTAGCTTTGTGTCGTTAAACCGGTGTAAGCGAAAGTTGTGTAAGGTTTCTCCGCCATAAGGGAGTTTGTTGACATAGTGAAGTGAACTCTCGAGTAGGTGACTCGAGGAGTGGAGTAGGGCAAGGAAGGTGTCCTTGTAGCCGAACCACTATAAATCTTCGTGTTGTGGTTTGATCTTTCCATCTCTATCTTTCATTTCATTTCATTTACTTTACTTGCATTGTTTATCTATATTTATTTATATTTGTTCGTATTGATCAAGAGCTGAATTCACATAAGATCGAATCGAATTTTTAAAAAGTAAACAAAAAAGTTTTCATAAATTAAAAAGACGTAAAACTATTCAACCCCCCCCCCCCTTCTAGTTTTCCACAATTGGTATCAAGAGCCACGTCAAACAAGATTTTTAAAATAAATTGTATTTTAAAACTTGAAACGATCTATGGAATCCGAAAAATATTTAGAAGGGCAATCTATGCAAAGACCACCACTATTTGAAAGTGATGGATTTCTTTATTGGAAAAATCGATTCGAAACTTATGTGAAATCAAAAGATCTAGATCTTTGGCATGTTATTACTAATGGTGATTTTTTACCTATTCAAAATAACCCAGAAACTAAAAAGGATGAAATAGTACCTTTTGAAAAACAAAATGATGATTTAAAAAGAAAACTTGCTAAAAATAATGAAGTGGTTATTTATAATGCGTTACCGCGTAAAGAATACGAAAGAATCTTTATGTGTGAAACCGCAAAAGAAATTTGGAACTCTTTACTAATAACTCACCAAGGTAATAGTCAAGTCAAAGATAATAAAATAGATCTTCTTGTTCAACAATATGAACAATTTACGATTCCGGAAGAGGAATCAATTGATAATGCTTTTGCTAGGTTTAACACTATCATCACAAGTTTAAAAGCACTTGATGAGAGTTTTTCTAGTAAGAATTTTGTTAGGAAATTTCTTAGGGCTCTTCATCCAAAATGGCGAGCTAAAGTTACGGCAATTGAAGAATCGAAGAACTTGTCAACTCTTCAACTTGATGAGTTGATCGGCAACTTGAAAGTCTACGAAGCAATAATAAAGAAAGACTCCGAGATGGTCAAAGGAAAAAGAGAACAAAGCAAGTCAATTGCATTGAAAGCTAGGAAGGAATCTAGTGAAGAGGATAGCTCAACCTCCGAAAGTGATGACGAAGAATATGCCATGGCCGTAAGAGACTTCAAGAAGTTTTTCAAAAGACGAGGAAGATTCGTTAGACAACCACATGATGAAAGAAAGGCACTCCAAAGAAACAAAGACGACAAAACTAGCAAGAGCGAAAGGAAGTGCTTTAAATGCGGTGATCCAAATCATCTCATTGGAAGATGTCCAATGATGTCAAAGGAACAAAATCAAAAGGCGTTCGTTGGAGGAGCATGGAGTGATACTGACGAAGATGAGAAGGAAACCACAAAGGAGGAGAAGTGTCTTATGGCTAAGACATCAAGTGAGGTGTTTTCCGAAACCGAATACTTTAGTGATGAATATTTATCATTAGACGAAAAAGGCTTAGATAGTGAATATAATAGGTTATGCAAACTAGGTCAAAAAGTAATGACTAAAAACAAATCACTAAAACGCATAAATAACCAATTAGAAAACGAAATACTTGAATTAAAAATTAAACTACACAACTTAGAAAAAGGCAAAGAAGCTTTTGCAAAATGTAAAAGATGTCTAGAGACTAAAAATGAAAACGAAAAACTTAAGGAAGAAATTTGTAAACTTGACAAATTCGAAAACAGTAGTAATTCACTTAGGAAAATAATAAGTATTCAAAGAGTATCAGGAGATAAAACCGGCTTAGGATTTAATTCAACTGAGGCTTCAACTAGTGAAACTAAAAATGTAAAGTTTGAGTGTGAAACTAATAAGAAAAAATCTTTAGAGTCAAAACCTAAATATATACTTATGAAAGATAGAAAAATACCCATAGCTAGTATGGAGGAAGTAAAAATTTTCTACAAACCATCTTTAAAAACCAAAGTAGAATATTCTAAACCAAAATTAAGGTCAAAAACACCTCCTCCTAGAAGACCACTTAGTCCTCACCCTCGGCCTAAAACTCCTCAATCTATAAGAAACCAAAATAGACCAAACCGCCAAAATAATAGTCACCCAATGTGGAATTATTCAAGTCCACCAAGTTTCAATCCTTGGGGAATACTTCCACCATGTATGCATCCTAGTCAATTGCAAACCATGTTTGGTTCAAACAACTATGGACCAATTAGACCATGGGGACCAAGTGGCTAGATTGTCAACTCATCGGGAAAGTCGGTATCTCATTCATGATTGGCTTCTATAAGTCAATATATACGCTTTGAAGTGCTTGAAGATCACACATTGAAGACTAAAAGGTACGCCTCTCTTTCATGCTCACCACTATATGCTTAGATTAATGAACTAGCTTATTGCATGCCCCCGTTAGTCTTGAATGCTTAGTTTAGTAAATACTTACGTGTTTGTTAGTGAGTTTTCCTCTTATATATACACACACACACACACACACACACACATATATATATATATATATATATATATATATAATATATATATATATATATATATATATATATATATATGTATACATATATTCATACTTATATATACTACTATAAATATATATATATACATATCTTCTCACAACCTAGATACGTCATTTGTTGACTATATAGAACTAAAAGAAATTGTTCGTCCTCGAACCTTTTTCTTCCCCCTTTGCTCTCTTGGACTATAACGTTCAACATGAAAATCTTCTATGTCCACTCTCACAAAACTCATGGTGATGAAGAGAAGTGAGTTGAGTGGATTAACATAGAAGTAGAATTCGAACCTTCACACAAGAAAACTATGGATGAAACAAACTCCCATCGTCGTTAGCATTCATCTACGTTATTACCTCATCATCTTTCGACACCATTCAATTGTCCACTTTAACATATATATATACATATATTTGATCCGTGCTGAATACACTTATAAATAAATGCAGACAGCGGATACACGTGAATAATTACAAATTACCCCTTTGTGAAAAAGGATACTTGCAAAAACTCACGTTCGTGTGTATTGTTAAGACAGGCAAATAATTACCCGAATCGTTTCCCAACGAGGTGTGAATGGGCCAACTGTGAAAAGTTAGGATTAGAGTGACTGATGTGATTGGATATTTTTGATTTTGCTTTTTAACAATTCTAAATAACAAATTAAAAACAAATATGCACAAGAAAATTAAACGCGAATAAATAAACTAAAACGCGTAACAGGAAATCTAAAATGGGACAAAAACCGAAATTTTAGAAAATTAAAACCTAAAAATGTAAAATTATTAAAAACTTATTTAAAAACTTAAATTATATTTTTTTATACTTTTTATTTAATTATTATTAATTATTTATTTATTTAATTACTTATTAAACTATTTAAAATTATAAAAAATACTAAATGAACAAAGAAAAATCTAAAACTTTTTCTAAAAATATTATAAGATGAAAAGAAGCTAAGAAAATTATAAAAATGAAATTTACTTAATTAAAATTTAAAAAGATAAATTCTATTAAATAGAAGCTATCACTATTTTTCTATTTTTGGTTTTTCTTAAGGTCTAAAAATATAATTATATTTTTCCTAGATTAAAAATTACAAAAGAAAATTATGAAAATTAGATTTATATTTTTCTGATTATTATTTTATTTATTATGATTTAATTACCACTAGAAACTAATAAAAAAGATTAAAAATATTAAATGACTTAGGAAAATTATGAAAAATTCTGAGTAAATCTAAATTAATATTAGAAAGCTAGGAAAAATAAAAGTGGATGTTGACTAAGCCCAAAAAGCAGATTTGGGCAGATAAGCAGTTTGCTAATAAGCCAAAAATAAGCTAAAAGACTAGAAAAATTACAAGAAGCTAGAAACTAGTTATTTATACTAATAGAAGCACAATACAACTGAGAAAGTTCAATTAAGCACAAGGTATAAGCCAATAAGTAGCTAACCAGTTCCAAAAATTAGGGCAAAAGTGTCAGTTAAACCCCTAACTTGCAGACCTGATTAAGCAGTTAAAATAAGCTGATAAGTTGAACTTAATGGGGGAAAAATATTCTCAATACTACTGGCTATCTAAAAACACTAAAAGCCCTATGACTAAAACACCAATTGAAGTCCAATTAGAGCCAAGATCAGGTAGCAGAAAACAATAAAAGGCTGATTTGCAGAGTTTGTGCAGATGAGTACACACACCCAAATGATTCAAACTGGCCTTATGGAACTCACTAAATAGACTGAGTGGGACTCAGAAATGCCATGGAGAAGGTCAGAATAAGCTCAAGGCTTATTCTAGCTTATTTGGTCCTCTAATTGGCTGAAATTAACATAGACTAAAGAAAACTAGTATACTAATCTAATTGGCTAATTGGGACTTGAAAATAGCTTAATATGGTCTAGAATAAGCTGGTTTGAAGTTGGAAAATATGCAAATGTACAGTAACTACTGTTTTGGCCTGATGACTGCTGTTACTGATGAAGCGAAAAGTGTACCGCTTTTAGGGGGTCATTTAAGCCCTAAATCGTATTTATTTGATCAAATATTGCCTTAAATCGTTCCTTTTGTCATTTTAGGTACTTTGAAGAAGAAATCTGGAAAAGGAAGCATTTCACAATTAGTCGTTTTAAGTCGTTCAAAATGACCAAGAAGTTATGACATCCAAATTGGAGAAGGAAGCATTTTATATTAGCGTTAAATGACCCCTAAATCGTTCCTTTTGTCATTTTAAGTCGTTCAAAATGACCAAGAAGTTATGACATCCAAATTGTCAACAACATAGTTGAAACACCTCCCACTCAAAACCTTGACAATGAATTCAAGGAGCTCCACCTTGAAAGTCCGGTTGTTGATGTGTTGGATGAGAAGAAGCTCAAGTTAGGCGAAAAAGGGACCGCCTTCGTTCAAAACAAGCTACCTAAGAAGTTAGATGATCCGGGCTTATTTGTTCTACCTTGCAAGATCGGTAATTCGGAGGCTTATGACACATTAGCCGATCTTGGATCAAGCCTTAACCTACTTCCGTTACCTCTCTACACCTCTCTAAAACTAGGAAAACTTGAAGAGACCGAGGTGATAATAGGTTTAGCGGATGGAAGTGTTGCTTACCCGGTTGGAGTAGTCAAGGACGTGTTAGTACACATAGGAAAACTAACCATTTTAGCCGATTTCCACGTCCTTGATATGGTTAGCGACCCTACATGCCCCTTGTTAATAGGTAGAGGATTTTTGGCGACCGCTAGTGCTATGATTGATTGTAAGGAATCTAAGATAGCGGTAGGAGAAGGTGATACTTGGTCAGTCTATGATGTTAAGAAACATGCCTATGATACTAGTGAGGAACCAACACCCCATTGGTTAGAACTAAATAGGAGACCATCTAGATATGGACCTTGGATCGATAGAGACTTCATAGGACCCCAACGCCCATTTTACCTAGAAGAGGACTTCATAAACCGAACACATACGGTAGAGCAGCTCTTGGCTAGGGACACCGAATTGGATCCGTTTGAAGACCCTCTAGTTTTTAGGAGGATGATTGATTTCCTAGGAGTTTTGCCAATTAACCTAGGGATGAATAAGTGGATTCGTGAGGAAGATGATCATAAGTGGGATTGGGACAAACCACCCAAAGATGGAGATGGGTCATGGCATATTAAGATGACATTGTATGACCCGGATGGAGAGAAGTTTGAAAGGATATATTGTACTAAGCGGACCAATAGGAAACTTCAATCCAAGCTTAACCCTAAAGACGTCCTCGATGATGAACTCACTTACATTGGGTAGAGTGACTTTGAGTCTAGCTACAAGACTCGTTAATAAAGAAAAGCGCTTCTTAGGAGGCAACCCAAGCTTTATTTGCTTTGTGTGTTTATTTGTTTGTTTGTTTGATTTTATTTGTTTCCGTATGTGTGTTTAATTTTTATTATTATTGATTCATGTTCAAAACTAATTGTGAAAATGCTTTATTTTGTTTTTAACTTCGTCTTAACTACATATAAAGGTATTTTGCAAAAGTTAAGTGTAAGGGAAATCTAAATCGGTTTATTAGAACAAATGAACATGAATCGTAATAATAATAAATTAACATGCATATTAGTAATTGTTTGAGTCAAATGCTTGTATCGAGTCATAATGATGTTTTGCAGGATTTCCAGGAAGTAGGGTATAGGTTTTTCCAAAATTTTTCCGGAAACTTAACATGAGAATTCTGTCAGATCATTTCTGACGGCGTCAGGCTTTACAACCTGACGGCGTCAGATTTGAATTTTTCTGAAATTTTTGAAAGTTTTGTTTTCATAAAAAGTATTATTAAATCTCTAACTTATAATCTCCAGGAATCTGCAAAATTATCATTCCACAAGCATTATATCCTTATATATAGAATTTATCCCGTCGATGTTATGCAGGTTTTCGTGTTTGTTTTCTCAGGTTTAACAGGTTATTTTGGACAAGGAAATGTTTGTGGAATCAAGCTTATGGTGATGCATTAGTCATGGAGCTTCAACATTACTTTGGAAGAAGATCTAACCTTGTTACCACATTATCCACCGAGCGAATCAGGGGAGTATTTGATTTCATTCTTTTACCTTATTACTTTTACATCTTGTTATTTGAACATTGGGGACAATGTTCATCTTAAGTGTAAGGGGGGGGTAAAGTACGATTAGAGAATACAATTACGCTTGATTTTTGTTTGTTTAATAGTAGATGTGTAATAAAACTGAGAGAAATACCTGTTAGGGTAATTTTAGTGCCAAATTTAAAATTTTTTACAACATTTAGGAGTGAAACTTTGATCTTAATGAGCGTCTCATGGATAGGAATTATATGACTAGCACAAAAACCGTACCACTAAAAAATTTTCCACCCCCAAATATGTGAGGTTCGCCCCTAGAATTGGTAGGAAAAGCATTTATGCTATGATGTGTGTACCGGTAGCACTTAGATTCTAGAACTTGCGTTAGGATCACTCCGAGGCCACAAGTGAGACTACATTCGTGTAGTTAGATTTACTACATGATAAGAGGCATTAGGTGTAACACCCCCAAATTATCGCAGCGGAACGATAATGTCATTGGGATGCTACTTCAGGGCACAAAGTACAAGATATAGAGAACGACCTCTAAATGAGACGTTTTGAAAAGTTACCATTCGAATAGATAAAGTCATAGTTTACAAGCAAAAGATCCCAAAGTAGAATAGTACATAAGTTTTTAAAGTATCTCGAATGGTAAATGATAAAAGCAAAAGTCTTCATAAAAACGTGCCCTAAGACTCTCTGCTCCATGCATCTGCTATCACCTTACTAACCTGAGATAAACATGCTAAAAAGTGTCAACACAAAGGTTGGTGAGTTCATAGAGTTTGTTATAAATAAGTTGAAAAGCGTTTAGAGAAAGTTTCCACAGCATAGGCATTGTAAATCCACTCAGTTCCAAGCCCCGCCCATTCAAGACTTGCAACCTGTGTGTTTACAACCCAATGCTAACATAGTATGAGTAAGACATGTGTGTATACGATGTGCGTTCTATAACACTAGAAGACCTTATGCTGCTCACGAGGAGACTTATCAATGCTGCTCACTAGGAGACTTATCAATGCTGCTCACGAGGAGACTTATGTTCGGCTACCCCAAGTGTTTGATACTTAGGTCCGCGATATGATTCGTTCGGCTACCCCAAGTGTTTGATACTTAGGTCCGCGATATGCTTTCAAGAATAACGCAAATAAGTTTAACACAATCATGTATGTAAGCAAACAGTTTAGGCATGTATCTCCCCCAAAAAGTTCAAAACGTATAAGGTAGGGGCTATGAAAACTCACCTGATATGATAGCACAATAACCACAAAGGATATGATGAAAATGAGGCTCGGTCTCAAACTGCGACCTATGAAGAATGATATGATCTAATATAAGTAAATGAAATGCTTCTACTCATGCATTTACGTATGTTAACGATACCACTCGTTGGTTTTAAAAATAATGTTTATCGTCGAAAACTACATTTTTGACATCTCGGCAAGTCATACACTATATTTCGTGTAAAAATGTTGAAACGTTACTCCACGATCCCTATTTGGTGTTTTATCGTCAAATAAAATAGTTTCGTCGCAAAATATTACTTTTACAACTGGTGAAAATATGACCAAACGGCCTCGCAAAACTAGTCGTAAAATATTGTACGTTGAGAGTTAGTAATAGAACTTGACGTTTTTGAAATCCTTGTGACATAATCTCTCAGCCGTCTCCTTTGACTTTTGATCATACGCGTCTCGATCATGTAGATAATCGGTCATCAACTTGGCGACTTGCTAGTTTTACACTTTTTATTTTTATATAATGGTTGTTTTTGGCGATACTAGGAAATTCATAACTTACTCACTATAAGTCCGATCAACAAGCGGCTGATTGATTTGGAAAATAGGCCGGGAATACTTCATTTCACCTGAAGGAGTTTATGGCTCAAACCGTCTCGCTCAACGGGAAAATAGCTCGTAAGATGGTGCCTCGCAAAAACTGTTTACACTTAGAAAATATTGGAATTATAGTGAGGCTGTCAAAATAAGTTTTGTTAGTCGGATTTTCAGAAATTCATATCTTGGTCGTTACAAGTCGGTTTTCAACGTTCTTTATATCCACGCGATCGTCATAACATGATCTAACATATTCTCAGTGGCTCGGCTCAGCTAGACTACGGCTAACGCCTCGTTCTGTCCCCTGAAGTTCGGCCAACAGCACGCATTTTCTGAAAATAATAGTTTTGCGTTGCTAACTTTAAAACATCGTATCTCCTTCGTTATAACTCGGTTTTTAGTGATTCAAGCGACCACGTTTTCGTGTTTGAGAGTACTTTCTAAATATGAAAGCTAAAATAACGCCATGTTTACTGATTTTTCCAGAGTTTGTGTTTTTGGACAGCAGGTATGTAAATACGTTAAAAACTCGTTTTCTTGGTTCGCGGCTTGATCAAACGACTACAACACAACTCCACAAGTACACACATCCTACCATACACCTTCTTAGGGTGTCATGGGTCCTAAACATCACTAAAAATAGTGGGCTTCGCGGGGATGTTAATAAAACATACAGATCTAGGGTTTGAGATAGTTTTAATGAAAAATAAAACAAGTGGTATACATAACATAGGTTTTGCATGGATAGCTCTCAAAATAAATAGAAGATACATCAATATAAGAACAATGGAAGTATGAAAAGATCAAAAATGATGTTCTTGAGCTTACTTGATGATTGGTGAGCTAGGATGAAAAACGACCACAACCTTGGAGTTTTTATTACAAAACTCTAACAAGGAAGATATTCGGGACTAGAAAGAAACTTGATCTTCAAAAAAAAAAATGGGATCTCCTTGTTCTTCTTGTTGGTGCCGTGAGCTAGAGAGGGAGAGAGGAGAGGTTTTTGCTTTGATTAACTAGTTAAATGTGTTATGAAATGATATAGAAAATAAAACTAGTTAAGTAAAGTTAGCATTTAATAGTTTTTGGTTTATTAGGCCAACAAGGGGGGCGGCAAGCTTCTTGGAGAAGCTTTAGCATGTGCAATTTTTTCTTAAAACATTTTTAGGATAAGTCTTAGTTAGTTTGGTGTGTAATTTCGGCGTTATCGGGTACCGGGTTAACTGAAAATAAAACGTGACGAATAAAAATAAAATTCGACGAAGTCGTGAAAATTATGAAATCATGTTACTGATAAGAATCGGGTGTTAAAATAGTGATCGTGATAAAATATCGCAAACCGATGGGGTTATAAGCCCTTAACGTAAAATATAGCAAAAGGTTTCAAAACACCGGGTAAATTAATAATATAAATTTTATATCATTAAAATTAGCATGAAAATATATTAGGATCATAATCGGGAGTATTTGAGTATAATATTAGTAGTAATGACTGAGTGGTAACGTTTACTGAACATACGTAAATTGAAATGATGCAATCCCGTGCATAGTAAAGACTCGAAAATGCAAATTGTGACATTAGGATTAACCCATTGTTTTACACCTGTGTTTTTGTTATAATTACTTTGGCTACATTGGTCAAGTAATTCTCCCACACCCTTTGCGTTGTACTCATTTTTAGTACACGATACCCCTAGTACACCCCTCAGAGCCTATCTTTTCATTTCGACCTTTAAGCATTTTACTTAAAGGAAGAATTTGTTACACCCCACTAAAATGTACACCCAAATCGCCTTAGCCTACCTTGTATGCACTCATTTTTAGTGCATTATTGTGACAACATTTGTTAAAACCCAAGTTAATTATCTAATTGATTACATGGTTGCTAAGTCGAGTCATATCCTTGTACATATTGTTTTGGGACGATTGGGACTCGTGGGTAAAGTACTAGTGTAATGGAGTAATGGGGAAGAACATCATTATTACCCCCATATGTGCTAAATATTTTAAAAAGTACTCCAAGTGTTTCGATTATCTTAATTCGAGTCATTAGAATAGTTATTTGTAAAGTTATGTAAAAGTTCAAGTGTAAGGGGAATGCAACGCCCCTATGATGTATTATTTTGGATGGTAGGGCAAGAGTGTATGAAAAAAAAAAAAAAAAAAAAAATCAAGAAAAATACAAAAAAAATGAGAAAAAGAAAAGTAGAAAAAAACATACGGACTACCATCCCGTTTCATTTTATGTTTGTCTTATGTTTTTGTTATTTTGTTTTTAGCTTAAGATTTAGTCGAGTCTTGGCTTAGCAACATTGTATAGTACATGTAATTGATCAAGATCTTTAACTCGCCACCAGTAAAATATCCCTTATCCAACAAAACCGTGTTTATCATATCCCTACACCTAACGTTATAACCCATTTAAAAGCCCTCTTTGATAGTTTATCTTAGGTGCTTACGCCTAGTGGAGGAGGTTTTTGATCCTTTCCCAAGCCTATGGTAATCTATTTGCTATGACAGGTAGTGAGAGATATTATCCGTTTTCATTTATGAGATTTATTTTGATGACACTTGAGAGATGTGAGTATCTAAACACTACTTGTGAGGTGCTAGTTTGTAATCTCCGTGCTTATTATGATTAAAGTGGAACGACTATTTGTTGTAATTACTTTTATATTAGCGTTAAATGACCCCTAACTTATATTTTGATGTAGCGAAAAGTGTACCGCTTTTAAGGGGTCATTTAAGCCCTAAATCGTATTTATTTGATCAAATATTGCCCTAAATCGTTCCTTTTGTCATTTTAGGTACTTTTGAGAAGAAATCTGGAAAAGGAAGCATTTTGGACGTTTTTGGAGCATAAAAGTGAAGAAAACGACAAAGTCTCAAAATTGTGCTGGAAAGTACCTTTGACGGCGTCAGGAATTGTTCCAGACGGCGTCATGGCTTGGCAAAAGAGGTGGATATGAAAATTACTCATGATAAGCCAGAGAATTTTGCATGAAAAATCTGATGGCGTCACCCTTTGAAGTGATCAAGGCCATCACGGTTTAACTTAAAGAGGGACGGCGTCAAGCTCAATTCTGACGGCGTCACCTCTTGATAGGCCAGAGCGGATTTTGGAGCACTAAAGAGGGACGGCGTCAGGAAGGCCATCCGGGAACCCTAAAACCGGCGAGGTGACGGCGTCAGGATCTATAACGTGACGCCGTCAGCCCTTAAACTCTATATATAGTTTTGCAATTTTTTGTCATTCGTGTGGAACTTATTGTGTGTAACTTTGGAGGAGAAACCCTAAGACGAATTTCTGCCATTTTTAAGGGTTTTCATACCCTTGGATCTCCCATGTTTAATTGAAGATAAGTGTTCATTTAATCAATCAATATGTCTATGTGTTGTTTGATTATATCTTGTTCTTGTCTTTTGATTAACATGCTAGGCTAGATTTATCTTGTGTTTGCTTAGATCTAATGAAACCTAGCTATTGATTATTGGTTATTAGTGTGTTATTAATTGTATTGGATGATTGTTCATCTATGTTAGGCTTAAGAAAACTGGCTAACTTCCTATTCGGTAACTTGCTTGAACGTATTAAGAAACATGAACCAATGCGTACTAAGGTTTTTATGGTTGTATTTAATGCATGAGCGAATTCTAGTGATCCCATGTTAGGAGCTTCCTAGCCGGCTCGACATAGGAGTGAAGTAGGAGCTCATAGAGTTGGGGAAGTACGTACGCCACCCCACGATTGGTATTAAGGAATACACCCGTCATCCACGCGATTAATACACACTAATCAACCGGTAAAAGATAGTTAGGGAGTAAGGAAATCTAAGTAAACACATTTCTCTCCACATAAGTTTCACAACTCTTTTCATTTTCAGTATTTTATTTTATTTGCATTTGTAGTTATTTGGGTTAGTTGACTAGCAACTAATTCCGCCCACTCCTTAAAACCCGAGATTTTACTTGCTTTCATAAAATTATAATAACACAAAAAGAATCTTCCCTCACCCTTAGACCTATTAGAGTAGTTTTTCAATCCTAACGACACTATTCCCTGTGGAGAACGATCAATCCCCCGTACTTACCACTACACTATACTACATCGGTCAGGTACACTGCCTGGTGGGGTTGTAAGCCTCTTGAGATCCCTCGAGAGGTAAAACCTGTTGTAAGGTTGCAAAACCACGCATCAATTACCAAACACCCCTTTACAAGGGTAGCTTTGGATTTTGAACTAGCACAGGCTGTTTAAACTTATGATTTTTGATATGAACTAATTAACTAATTTATTTTAAGTATATTAAGCAAATTTCAAGACAGAAATAAGCAATCTAATTGGTTATGCTATGTGTGACTGTTTTTTGGCTTTTTATAGTTTTTAAGCAAAATGAAATAAAAGTTAATAAAAACTGATTCTACTTGTGAAAGACACTTATAAACTAATAATAAGCAAGAAATATAAGTAATAAGCTACTAATAAGCATTGTAACAGTAAAATGGAAAATTAAGCAAAAACTTAGAAAAAGCTTACAACTGTGAGTTTAAGAAACAGGATAGCACTAGATCAGAACTGAACTTGGAATGTCACTTACCAAGTTTAGACCCCATTCTAGCTTAATCACAACTGCTTAACAACACCAGAACTGCTTATTTGACTACTTTGACTTTTCTTGACTTTTCTCCCTTTTCTTGAATTAGAACAGATAATCACTAAATAAACTTACAAAAAGCTAAGAAAAGCTTTCATAAGCTTATAGTAAGGGTGATTATGGCTTTTGGTTGGTTCTTAATAGCTAAACAACTAAATACGAATTACAGAGAAGATGGAAACTTGAACTTTCATTATAACTGAAATAGAGTACAATACAGAAGTAAATTACAACATAATACTTGAAACAACTGGAATTTATAACAAAAACCTTAATTGAAACTGAAATAACATTTATCTAATTTCTACACTACTTTTGGTCCTAATCTACTGACATCTTGTTCTCTGTGGCATCTCTTCCTTTTATAGCACTCTCAGAAGACTCTTTGATGAATTCCGAGCTAATCCCACCCATTTAATTGCTTTGAAGTGATCTCAGCCATCCATGGCCATTTTGGCGGGAAAAGTCATCAAGTGGGATTTTTAACCTGTGAGGTGGAAGAGTGAATTTAATGCACTTTGGATTGTTAGGGAGTGTATTGGGAAGGAGGAGGTGAGGTGTTGGGTGGTTTTGCAGAGAAAACGTGGGCTGTGGTGGTTTTGGCGGGGTGAGTGGGGAAGGAGACGGGTCAAACTTTTGTTTGACCCAGGGATATTAGCTAAGGGAAAGGGTTTTATAATAAAAGGTGGGTCGGGTTGTGTTTTTGGGCTTGGGTTTATATTTTATTGATTGGGCTGGGTAATAGGATAGTTGGGTTGGCTGGGTTTAGGATTTAGTAATAATATGGGTTAAGGGTATAAGTTTAGTCCGGATTTTATTTTTAGATAGGATTTAATCACAAGGACCAAAAGTGTAACATTTGGATTTTGAGGGCTGAAAATGAAACTGTTTCAAAGTTTATCAAAAGGACCAATCTTGTTAAGTGTAAATAGTACAAGGGCCATAAAACATAATTTTCCATTTTAAAACACCCGGGGACTAATATTGACATTTTCCAAACTTGGGGGACCAAAGTTGTAATTTTGCAAACTTGAACTTTAAAGGACTAATCTTGACAACTTATGAATCCCCAAGGACCTTTGATGATATTTAACATGTTTTGAATAACCAGGGACTAGTTCTGTCAATTTGTGAAACTTCAGGGACTGAAAATGACAATTATGCAAACTTTGTTCGTTTTTCACTTGTTTTCAATCTTTTTGTTCCTGAGTCATATAAAAACACATTTTATGATATTTTCAGTATTATTTGACTTTTCAAAGTGTTTTTGGCTGTTTATGTGGGTTTAAACAAGGTAAATATATGTGTATTTAGACACATATCAAATCCCCCACACTAAACTATTGCTAGTCCCTAGCAATCTTTTATGAAAATTTAATGTATTTTATCTCTTTACCAAAAGCCATTACTTCTGGAGTAGCCAATGTTTCAGTATGTGATACTTTGGTACAATGATAACCAAATGATTTTGAGCAAACCATCAGCTGTCAACGGTTTTGATTTTTCTTTACCAAAAGCCGTTTGCTTCTGGACTAGCCAACTCTTAGATAAATTACAACTATTATCTTTGGTGAGCTGATTACCAATCATGGTTTTTTCACTGCCTTTACCACAAGCCATAACCTTGCGGGCTAGCCAACTCTTCACTTATAAGGATATGGTGAGTCGAATACCATACAATTTTCGGCAAATTGCAAGCCATAAACGGATTTGATATATCTTTACCAAGAGCCGTTTGCTCCTGGATTAGCCAATCCTTATGTGGGTTAGACATGGCGGACTGATAACCATTTATTACGTTCTAAGTGAGAAAAAATTTTAAAATTTTGGCCAAAATGGGGGTACTAGGGCACATATGTGACAAAATTCGCCCGAATTCCCCCCCACACTTAGAACTGAATATTGCCCTCAATATTCGAAGTACCGGTTGTTAAACCGACACTTAGAACGTGAAAAGGAAATACTAATAGCCATTTATTTTATATACATACACCATTTTTTTATTTTTTTTTTTTTTTTTTTTTTTTTTAATATACAACAGCAGGGGCAACTCCCCCACACTAGGTGGTAGAACAGAGAAAGAAAACAGAGACACGGGTGAAAACCCATGTTTTGCTAATGTTTTTGTTCACCGAGTCACTAGCTTGACTCGACCCCGAATTCATTGGTTCTTGGGGAAGCAAGTGGAACAAAAATTCTCCATCGGACTTTCGTTCAAGATGTTTGGAAAAACACTGAAGTACTTGAAAGTTCCACTCCGATGAGATATACACAGATCCGGCTCACAAATGATAAATGAAAATGCCGGGATCAAAGATAGTGTCTTCATTCCCTAAGGAGTGAAGAACAGGAGAAGTCACCGTGTAGGTGAAGAAAAGAAAGAAAGTCATGATAAAAATCATGACTAACTCATCATCATCAGAAGGAGAATTCATGATTTCTGGATCATGAATCTCATCATTTAAGCTCAGTTGATCAAGACATATTCTGGGTGGGAGGGATGGGATTTTGATATCAAGCAAATTCTCAGTGTTGAGAATATTTCCCTCCGGGACATAAAGATAATCTTTGTCAAGATCAAAGTAGAAGTTATCATACTCCGGCGGAGATATGATATGAGTGAGTTCATCGGAGAACTCCTCGAAGGCAAATGATTCATATTCCGGAATAGAGTCATCGGAAAACAGGTCACTATCCTTTATGGGGATAGGAGATGAAATGGATTTTTCATTGAAAGCCTCGATTTTAGAAATGAGAAGATTAACATTTAATAATGTTTCACGAAGAGTTTCGTCTTTGATTATTTCTTCATCATTCTCTTCTTCTAAGCTGACAAGCTCAGAAGGTAATTCCTCAACATAATCGATGTCCTCACAAAATAAAGAATCATCATTACTTGAAGTATAATCATCGTCAGAATTGGAAAACATCTCAACATGATCATGTGAAATGTCAAGAGGAGGCAAATCACACATATTATCAGAGATACCCTCGGACTTACTTGGGATTGGGACAAGGTTTTCAGCACTAGACTTTATGAATTCGTCCGATTCCTTTTCAGGAATAGTGCTAATATGCTCATCCCCCATAATAAGAGAGTCCTTGGGTTCCAAAGCTGGAAAGAACGATGGGATTGTAATAGACTGAGGGAGTTGAGAAATGATGCCACCCAAAGGAACAACACTCTCCTCGTCTTCCTCCTCATCAATATTGCTAGCATAAATGGCTTTCATTTGCTCGTCGGATAGCAATTCTGCAATAGTCTTGTCTTCCTGCCTTTTCTGGACAGGTGTAATTGCAGCTGATGAATTTTCGCAACCTTCGCACATAGAATCATCATCATCGTCATCGTAAATGAAAGTTCGACGATAATTGGAACTCATTCTAGCTGTTTGTTCTTCTTCAGCTAGAAGCTCTCCAATGGTTTTCTGATGATGATCTTCTTGGGTATTTTTAACAGCCAAATCATTAAGTGTATCCATCATATTTTGGAGTTTTTGAGATACACTTTCAAAAGATTTTTCAAAAGGAGATGGCTGAGGTTGAATCATTTGATACTGTGGAGGCTGGTCATGACAAGAATAGTCGTAATTGTTACAAGGGACCTGCTCATAGACAAGCGGGGACCTTGTTTGACAATCGGATTCATAATGTGGACCACCACAGTACTCACAACAATACATTTGCTGTAACTGATTCGATGAATCATATGGATATTGGTCATACCCGAAGTTTTGATTACATGGATCTTGTTCATAGATAGATGTATTTCCTGCTTGACAATCAAAACTTGGGTGAGGACCTCCACAATATTCACAAGGATCATTTGGCATATTTTGAAATGATATATCATTGAAGTTTTGATTAGACGGCTCTTGCCAAAATGAATCCTGAGAAGGGGTACTGAAATCGTTGTGAAAATCTGGATAATCAAGTGTGGCTGGCTGATAAGTGCAAAAACATTGCTTACACTGTGAATCATCCCCCAACGGATTTTCACACATACAACAATTAAGCTGAGTGAGTGAAGATGGCTGGGGTTGTGGAGAGTGTTTGGAAAAAGAATCCAGAGGTGGGACAAGTAGTGTGCTCTGAGAGCTAGGAATTTCCACCACTTCCGTTATGGTCTCTGGTTCTTGTTCTTGATAAACGTGAAGAGTAGGCAAGTCGTTCTTTTTAGTCACCGTTCTAAGCTCTGCACGTTCTCTTGACAAACTTTTAACCGTAAATTGTGACAGGTCTGGATTAATTCTTGACTGTTTGCCATTAATAGCATGTATCTTGGGCTGTGAAGGGCAGTCGGAAGAACTTTGAGAATCATTGATGGAATTAAGCACTCTTTTGAGGGCTTCTTTACACCAATAACAAGATCCACAATCCTTTGGTATGTGCTCTCCACACAGCTCACACGCACACTTTGAACAACGAAGGCTGTCAATCAACGGGCTTCTACAATTCAAACATTTGTACCCGAGAGACGCCATAGAAGAAAGGTATAAGAAGTTTAGAATCAAATGGATAGAGGGTAAAGGGATAAAGAATCAAAAAGGGCGAGAGGGAAAAGATGAATATTTTTGGGTTTTTGGTTTTTCAAATCAAAACAAGATCAAAGCAAAACACAAGGAACTTAAACCTTAAATCAACCAGCGTACGGTAGCTCTCTGACTGAAAAACGCACAGAGTGGCGGAGAAGCAAAGGTGGGCAATTAATGCTCCTTAAAAACCCGCTTCTTTCAGTTCGACAATTTAATGTCAAACTATCCTTAAACCTCCGTTATAGTTTGTTTATCAATCAAAGGTGAGCCGAATTCGCAAGTGACACAAAGGCAAGTTTTAAATCTGATGTTTGGGAACTTATTATGGTCGTACCCCCAGTTAGGTAGTACTCTGTCTTGGTTCTCGATGGTAATATTTTTATTGTTGTTTATTTATTAAACAAAGAAAACGGAAATTATTTTTGGCGTTTTTATTTTTTATATGATAATAATAATAATAATATATATAGAAAAGAAAAGAAAAATATTTTTGTATTTTATATTGTTTTTGGGAAATAGGAACTTCTAATAGAAGGATCTCGAATCACTAATTGCTAAAACTCTACACAATAGTCGCAGCACACCTCCCCGGCAGCGGCGCCAAAATTTGATCCGTGCTGAATACACTTATAAATAAATGTAGACAGTGGATACACGTGAATAATTACAAATTACCCCTTTGTGAAAAAGGATACTTGCAAAAACTCACGTTCGTGTGTAGTGTTAAGACAGGCAAATAATTACCCGAATCGTTTCCCAACGAGGTGTGAATGGGCCAACTGTGAAAAGCTAGGATTAGAGTGACTGATGTGATTGGATATTTTTTATTTTGCTTTTTAACAATTCTAAATAACAAATTAAAAACAAATATGCACAAGAAAATTAAACGCGAATAAATAAACTAAAACGTGTAACAGGAAATCTAAAATGGGACAAAAACTGAAATTTTAGAAAATTAAAACCTAAAAATGTAAAATTATTAAAAACTTATTTAAAAACTTAAATTATATTTTTTTATACTTTTTATTTAATTATTATTAATTATTTATTTATTTAATTACTTATTAAACTATTTAAATTTATAAAAAATACTAAATGAACAAAGAAAAATCTAAAACTTTTTCTAAAAATATTATAAGATGAAAAGAAGCTAAGAAAATTATAAAAATGAAATTTACTTAATTAAAATTTAAAAAGATAAATTCTATTAAATAGAAGCTATCACTATTTTTCTATTTTTGGTTTTTCTTAAGGTCTAAAAATATAATTATATTTTTCCTAGATTAAAAATTACAAAATAAAATGATGAAAATTAGATTTATATTTTTCTGATTATTATTTTATTTATTATGATTTAATTACCACTAGAAACTAATAAAAAAGATTAAAAATATTAAATGACTTAGGAAAATTATGAAAAATTCTGAGTAAATCTAAATTAATATTAGAAAGCTAGGAAAATAAAAGTGGAAGTTGACTAAGCCCAAAAAGCAGATTTGGGCAGATAAGCAGTGTTGGGAATTCTGCTAAGGAAGAATTCTGCTGATGGTTACTGCTGAAGCTTTGTGATTCTGCTGAAGAATGTTACTGCCGAAGTATAGATTGTGCGGAATGTGTTTCTGCTGATTGATAGTTTCCGCGTATTATGTTATTAGTTAGGATATGCATGAGTTTATTTAGAAAGTGATATTGCATATCTTGGATAGTTTTTAGATTATACGTTTCTTGTGAAACGGTTTAGGGTTGTTTAGGGTTCCTTGTCTATAAAAGGAACGCATCAATATGTATTGTGTACGAGTTTAGAAAAACACTTTTAGTATTAATCAAAAGATCCATAGAGGATCAAATCGTTCTTAGTAATTGTGTTCTTACTTGTGTTTGTTTTCCGCTATAGAATACAAGTAACTTAGACTTTCTTTTAGTGTGTTTGTGATTACATAAACATTACTAACGATCCACGAGCTCACAAAGATCTATCAAGGTCTTAAGATTCAACAAGTGGTATCAGAGCCTCGTGAGAGTCTCTGTATTACTAGGAACACCTTCACGTTTACACCCTCTCAAAATAACAATGCCTGGATCTGACGATGAATCTGAGGTTCACAGCAACAACAACAACAACAACAACAACCAAAACACCACATCTATGCAACAACTCAATCTCACCAACAGCAATGCAAAGTTTCCTTACCTTAAGAAGGAAGAATATGAATTATGGGCAATGAAGATGCAGAACTGGATCACCAATATTGATTGGAATCTTTGGGAAATTGTCCGTAAAGGAAACAGTTTGAAGAAGCACACCAAAGATGCTGATGGTGTTGTTTCGATTCTTCCTCCTAAAACTGTTGAAGAGGTTCTTGCAGTACAAAGAGAAAATAAAGTGAGAACCATTCTCCTTCAGGCTATTCCAGATGATCACATGGGAGACTTTCACTACATGGAGGAAGCAAAAGATATCTGGATGGCAATCAAGGCTAGGTTTGGTGGGAACGATGAGTCAAGAAGGATGAGGAAGTCGATGTTGAAACAACAGTTTCAAGAGTTCCAAATAACTGAAGAGGAAGGTATTCACAAGGGGTATGATAGGTTCCATAAAATTTTGAGCCAGATGAACCAGCTGAAGGCTAGACCTGATAATGAGGACTGCAATGCTAAGTTCCTGCGATCTTTACCTCCCTCATGGCTACAAGTGAGCATTGCACTCAAAACAAAAGGAGGTCTTGATATGCTTTCTTTTGATGATCTCTACAACAAACTCAAAACTCTTGAGCCTGATGTTAGAAGCCCCATCCGTTCATCAAACCCTTCCTATTCAGCTTTTGTGAGCACTACCTCCAACAAGCAGACTCAGGCTTCAAGTTCAAGCTCCTCAGTAATATCTTCCTACTCTCAACCACAATCCAGTGGTGTAATGGAGGATATACTCCACTCTTTTGTTGCTGATTATGAACATCAGCAGCATCTGGCTTTTGAGGATTTTGAACAGGTGGATCCTCTTGATTTGGAAGAGATGAATTTAAAATGGCAGGTGGCCATGCTTACTTTAAATGTCAAGAGGTTTGAAAAGAAGTCTGGAAGAAAGTTCGGGTTTCAGGGACGAGATCCAGCTAGGTTTGATAGACGGAAGATCAAGTGCTATTCATGTGGTCAGTTGGGTCACTTTTCTAGAGAGTGCAAGGATAGGAAGAGTGGTGATGAAGTTCGGTATTCAAGCTATCAGAAGAATCAAATGAGTGCTGAAAACCCCAAAGCCTTGGTCACTCTGGATGATCATATCAACTGGAATGTGCATGAACCTGAGAATGATGATAATAAAGAAGTGAATGGATTGCTGGCTAGCTGTTCTTCAGAGGATAAACATAGTCACACTGCCTTTATGGGCATATCTCAGGTACAAAATTGTATATTTGGGTGTAGTGAAAGGTATAATGAACTTAAAAAGGAATATGATGAATTAAAACTTAAATATAATGAATGTTATATAGATGTTAAGGCATATAAACACTCTTTAAAAACTCTAGAAAGACAAAAAGTTTGGTTTCAGAAGAATGAGGGTGCTTATAATGAAAAGATAGGGGTGTTAGAGAGAGATTTACTTTGTGCTAATAATGATTTAAAGTGTACTGAGAAAGAAAAAGCAGAAGTAGTGTTAGAAAAACAGGAAGTGCAGACTAAACTAGACAATAGCTTGGCTAGGTTTGATAAATGGAAAGAGTCATCTAAAAATCTAAACAGGTTAGTTAATAGTTCTATGTCTGTAAAAACTAAGATTGGTTTAGGGTATGGTGATTACTTAGGGAAAGATCAATTCTATGACCCTAATGAGTACAGTGTGTTTGACCCTGAACCAGTAGACTATCAAGCCCCTGTTAAGTTTGTCAGTAATGGATTCTTACATGCTGTGCCTGGACCTATTAGGGGAGAACACATGCCATCTAGCACCACCACCTCTGACTTTGATGGATCACACCATCTTTATGGCAAAAAGTCAAGTGACTTGCCAGACCCTAACTCTAATTCTGCTGACTTTGTCTCTTGTTCTGACAGTGACAAGTCCTCTGACCAAGGGTCTACCACCTATACAAGTTGTGATTCAAGTGAAAAGTCAGACCCTACAAAGACCTCTCCCAAGCCTTCACCCAAGACACCCTACAAGTCTGTTAGAATTGCTGCTGAGGATGTCAAGTCCAAGACAGTTTCTTCTGAAGACTTGTCTTTTAATTCTTTGCAAAATAATGTTTCTTATTGTGTCAAAAACAATCCTGTTTCTGTTAGTGATTTGAATAATTCTACTTGTAATGGAACATCTTTTTCTTTTAATAAATCTTCTAAAAAGAAGAAATGTTTTGTGTATGGAAGTAAATCTCATCTAATCAAGGATTGTGATTTTCATGAGCAAAGAATGGGTGTTGGTCAGACTAAACCTAGACCAATGTGGACAAATGTTCAGAATATTCCACCATATGTCCCACAGGCATCTCATAGGGCCAGCAATTATGCTGATAGACATTCTGCTGATAGACATTCTCCTAAGAAACATTCTGCTGATAGAAATTTTCAGTCTGCTAGGAGAAGATATGTTGCTAGACCATTTGTGCAACCCACTAGTTCTTATTTTCAGAATGGTTTTTGGCCTGGCTTTATTGACTCAATGAATATGGGTATGGGATATTGGGATACTGCTGTTAAGCCCTCAGCAGGTTGTTTTTGGACTCACAAGGGACCTAATCTTCATAGAAGGTCCAAGAACAATTGTGGATCTTATCAATCTACATGGCCTAATTCTTATGATCCACAAGGCAGGCTCAAGTCAGTAATGACTTGAGTCTCCAATGTGTACTAACATTTGTATAATTTTGTTGTATATGTAGGATCATCCTTTGAAAAGTAAAGATGTTGGTATTATAGATAGTGGCTGTTCAAGAAGTATGTCAGGAAACAGGGACATGATGCATGATTTTGTACCCATTCAAGGAGGAGGCAATGTGACCTTTGGTGGAGGAGATGGCACAATCACTGGGTATGGAACCATCAGAACACCTCACTTGGACTTTGTAAATGTGCTCTATGTGAAGGAACTGCAACACTTCAACTTGTTCTCAGTATCTCAAATATGTGACACAAAGAACAAGGTCTTCTTCTCAGAGGATGAATGTCTTGTACTATCTAAAGACTTCAAGCTTCCAGCAGATACCACAATTCTGCTGAAAGTTCCCAGAAGATACAATTTGTACACAATCAACTTGAATGAAGTCCAACCTGAAGGTGATCTGACATGCTTGGTGGCTAAAGCATCCCTGGATGAGGACTCAGGAAGTGAGTCTGAGCATGATGAACATACTATTGTAGTTCCCTCTTTTCCTCCTAACCATGTTGAAGGAGATACTTCTGGGGAGATTGAAGATTTGTCACACTATGCAGAGGACCTTGCTAGACTCAAGAAACAAGAATTTGCAGCTAATCAAGAAGCTGAAAGACTTAGTGAGGAGTCAGCACAACCCTTCAGTGGAAACCAGGATTCTGCTGATCCCTCTCATGTTTCTGCTGATGTTGCCAAATCTACTGATGGGTCTTCTGAAGGTTCTCCAATGACTAATAATGTGTCCACAGACTTTGAGGAACCTTATACACGCTTTCCAGGTCCTTCTGATCTTGGAAATCACTCACCCAAAGCTGGTATCTTCAACTCAGCCTCCTATGACAGTGAATTTGGACCAAACATGACCAATCTTGATACCTCAATTGAAGTCAACCCCAATGCAACCAAAAGGATCAATACTGCTCATCCTCAATCAAACATTCTTGGTGATCCTCAAGCACCTGTTAGAACAAGAAGCTCTGTGAAAGGTTCTAAGTATGGTCAAGTGGCTTTTCTTTCTTATGTCTCATCTCAGCAAAGGGACAATCACACAGACTTTAAGCATTGTCTGTTTGCTTGTTATCTTTCTCAAGTGGAACCAACAAGTGTCAGTCAAGCTCTTGAAGACTCAAGCTGGCTTGAAGCAATGCAGGAAGAGATGCTACAATTCAAGAATCAGAAAGTTTGGCTATTGGTACCACTACCTGAAGGGAAGATTGCCATTGGTACCAAGTGGATTTTGAAACATAAACGAGATGCCAGGGGTATTGTGGTTAAAAATAAAGCAAGATTGGTGGCACAAGGATTCAGACAAGAGGAGGGCATTGATTATACTGAAGTATTTGCTCCTGTAGCTAGGGTTGAGGCCATCAGAATCTTCTTGGCCTATGCATCTTATATGGGTTTCATGGTGTATCAGATGGATGTCAAAGGTGCTTTTCTATATGGAGAAATTGATGAGGAGGTTTATGTATCTCAACCCAAAGGTTTTGAAGACCCAGATAATCCCAAGCATGTTTACAGGGTTGTCAAGGCTCTCTATGGCCTTCATCAGGCACCCAGAGCTTGGTATGCTAGGCTTTCATCATTTCTGCTGAAGCATGGATACAGAAGAGGTGCAATAGACAAAACAGTCTTCATTAAGAATTATTCCAGGGATATCATCCTTGTTCAAGTTTATGTGGATGACATTATTTTTGGCTCCACTAAAGAGGCTTGGTGCAGGGAGTTTGAGAGAACTCATGAAGGGAGAGTTTCAGATGAGTGCTATGGGGGAGCTCACTTTCTTTTTGGGTCTCCAAGTTCAGCAGAAACCAGATGGTATCTTTATTAGTCAGGATAAGTATGTTCAAGATATGTTGAAGAAGTTTGATATGGAGAATGTTAGACCTGCCACTACACCCTATGAAGCTCCCAAACCAAAGAATAGCCTTGAACCAGATCCTGCAGTGAATGTTCACTTGTACAGGTCCATGATTGGTTCACTGATGTACTTGACAGCTTCAAGGCCAGATATCACATTTGCTGTGAGTGCTTGTTCTAGACATCAGGTCACACCACTCACTTCCCACCTGAATGCAGTAAAGAAGATCTTTAAGTATCTCAAAGGCCAACCCAAGCTAGGTCTTTGGTACCCAAAAGAGTCTCCTTTCAAGTTGGAAGCTTATAGTGATAGTGACTATGCTGGTGCAAATCTGGATAGGAGATCCACAACTGGAGGTTGCCAATTTCTTGGAAGAAGGTTGATTTCTTGGCAATGCAAGAAACAAACCATTGTTGCTACCTCATCTACTGAAGCAGAGTATGTTGCTGCTGCCAATTGTTGTGGACAGGTTCTTTGGATACAAAATCAATTGTTGGACTATGGGTTTAATTTCATGAACACCACCATTTTTATTGATAACCAAAGTACCATATGCATAGTTAAAAATCCAGTTTTTCATAATAAAACTAAGCATATTGAGATTAGGCACCATTTTATACGAGATGCATATGAAAAACATTTGATTAAGGTGCTTAAAATTCACACAGATGATAATGTGGCAGATTTACTGACTAAAGCTTTTGATGGACCTAGGTTTCAACACTTAGTGGTCCATATTGGGATGGTTAACCCTTAAATGCTATGTTTGAGGGGAGGCATAGGCCTCAGGGGAGGCATATGCCTCAGGGGAGGATTGTGATTGTAAAGTATGTACTATTTTTATAGATTTTTGATTATGTTTGCTAACACACTAATCCACTAATGTAATTTTAGTTTGTATGGTTTGGTTTGTTTGCTGTTATGTGTATGTTTTGCAGAACTGTCTTGATTCTGATGATCTTAAGTTGAAGTTCACCAAGATTATACGTTTATGGGACATGGTCAAGTAAGCTTAAAGAGTGTTTCTGCTGAATGGAAGTACTGAAACATAGTTCAAGTCATAATCAAAGCAAAGTTGTTCATTCATTCAAAAGAAATTACAGCTTACAAACAACTTAATCAAGACCAATCCTATACAAGATCATCTACACAGACACAAGTTCCTATCATCTAATGCTGCACCAGGAAGACTAACAGACATGATTGAAGATGCTGAAGAACCTAGTTTTATATCTTTGGTCCTTGGCAACATCTCATCTGCACCTACTCCATTTTTCCCTTTCCCTTTCCAGTCACCTCTGCACCCTTGCTTTTTCCTGTGTCTCTATGGTATGAAACACCAGTCCTTGGAGCAGGAAGACCTATAACCACTTCCCTTGTCTCTGGGAGTGGTGGATTTCTGGTGTGTGGCCTTGGTTGGGGTTGTGAAGGTTGGGGATTCTCTTCCCTGGTTGCTGCTGCTTCTCTCTCCTCTTCCTCTCTTACCAACCTATTGAAGATTGGCTCAAGACGCTCTGTGGAGTCATCAGAGCCCCTAGATGAATCATCTGGATCCACCACACTATCATCCTCTGAAGAAGGAAGAAAAGGGGACTTCCTTGTAGGTGGCTCGTCTTGGTGAGGATATCGAAATAGAGGTCGACTATCCTCAGATGATGAAGATGATGATGGAGGTTTGGGTGGATTGTTGGGTCTGCTTGAAGAGCCCACATCATGTCTTTTCTTGCGAGCTTGTTCTTTGGTGATACCATACCTTCTATGTGAAGGTTGTCTGGATGATTGAGGTTTGTTATCTCCTGAATCTGCTGATGATTCAGAAGAAATATCGATGACTTCGGGTTGGTTATTCATTGTGTTGATATGTGATTTTGATTGGATGAAGGTTTGATGGTAAATTAGGGTTAAGTGATTTGTGCGGATTGTGAATTGGGGATATTTTATAGGCGAAGTCAAGTGGTAATGCTAATTAATGCGAGTTGGGTGGCATATTAAAACTCAAGATCTTACCGAAGATATTATTCTCTTGAGTTGATTCTGCTGATTGACTCTTCACTTCAGCAGATTGACCTTCATTTCTGCTGAAAGGTTGATTTTGAATGGTGAAGTTACTTTACACGTCAGATAAGGTCAACCAGTTGTTCCGATAAATTTTGACCATAATTGGGTAACTTCTATTTATAACCTATTCATATAATCTTCGCCCAAAACAACTAATTCCCTCTTCAAGCACTCTAAACCTATCCTTCATTCTCTAACAAGTTCTTCAATGGAGTCCCTACAATTCAAGAAGGATCACAATAAAGTTGCTTTTCTGGGAACAGCTAAGGGACAGGAAATATACGACCCTATGGTTGATTTTTTTAAAGCGATCAAAGATTCATTTTGCTTTGACCCATTATCCGGATATAGTTCATGAATCTTTGGTAAAACAATTTTGGGCATCTGCTGAGAAGCGGTCTGAGTCAGAGATAGTAGCAAAGATTGATGGAACTGAGTATGTTGTTACTGAAGCTTTGATTAGGGAAAGACTACAGTTGGATGATGAAAATGGGGTTTATCACACCAACACTGGAGAAATACTTACTGGTCTAAGAGCAGGGGGTTATCAAAGTGTGGATACGACTATGTGGCTGAAGAATAAGTTTTGTCCCAAGTGGAGATTTCTGGTGCATACACTACTCCAATGCATCAGCAACAAATCTGGAGGATGGGATCAATTCTCTACTCAACTGGGTTGTGGTATAGTGTGTCTTTCACAGGGTTTAACTTATAATTTTTCTAAGTTTATTTTTGATAATTTGGTGGAAAATATTCAAAAGAAAAAGCATAAGTTTTTAATGTACCCTAGGTTTCTACAGATAATTTTGGACATAAATACCCAGGATAGAGGACATTATCCCATAGGAGCCCTTAGTGCCAAGTTGTTTGCATCTATGCGAACTCATTATGGTGGGGAGCATCATCCACTTCTACCAGCTATGTTGCCACATGGCAATGATGATGCTGATGAGGGCAATGCTGCTGATGCTCCACCAGTTCCCAATACTGCTGATGGTACTCCATCAGTAGAAAGGGATGAGGGCCCATCCTTAACTGCTGAAGTACCCTTTGTTTCTACTGACCATCCTCCACCTTCCCCTGTTCCATCACCATCTCATGAAGCTCCTGAAGAGCTTGTTCCTGAGGTAGAGGAGACAATTCAGTCTCTTGATACTCATATTCCTACACCTCTTGAAGATGAGATTCCAAGACTGTCCACACCTAGTCCATTTAGAGACCCATTAGATGAGAACACTTCTAATTTTGAGAATATAAATGTTTCTTCTGAAAGGCCCAATGAAGCTCCCATTACCACTGAGACATCTGCTGGTGGAGCAGAGGACCCTATTACTCTCACTTCTTTGTATACTTTACTCAACAGGAATGTTCAAGAAACTGAGAAGTTGAAGAAGGAACTTGCAGACACTAAGTCATCACTTGGTGATGAGATTATGGTGCTGAAAAGAAGGGTTCAAGAATTAGAGGATAAACTTGGGCAGACAAAGAAGAGGAAGTTTGTGTTTGCATCTGATGATGAGCAGGAGGCTAGTTATTGGGATCATCTTGAGTTATTGGCTGAAGCTGCTCAGAAGACTTCTACTCCTTCACCTAAAGCTGCTGAATCCTCTCAACAAAGAGATCAGATTAAGTTCTTCAGAAAAAGGAGAAGACAGTACTTGAGCAAGGAAACTACACTACCAAATTTGTCTGTTGCTCAAGAACATGCTGATGATGCTCATGTGGCTTCTGCTGGTGTTACCTCTTCCAAGGTGTCTACTGAAGTGTTTGTTGCTGGACGATTCTTTACCTTGGATACTACTGATGAAGTTACTGCTCCACATGTTGAATCTTCAACTCAACATGTTTCTGCTGATGCTTCTATTGGAGTTTCTACTGAAGATATTGACAGAGTTACTAGTGTAGATACTTCTGGAAATGAGCAAGGAAGGGTGATTGGAGAAGATCTTGGTACAGATCTTATAAGTGCAGAAGAAAGAAAGGAGCAAGAAAGGTTGGTTAAAGAATATGAGGATCTTTTGAAGAGTCAAGCTTTAGCAAAAGAGATGGCTGATCATTTTACTTCAAATCTGCCTCCTGAAAGGCAAAGAGAGCTAGATGAGCAATCAGCTCATTTCACTGATGCACAATGGGACTCTTACACTCAACAAGCTGCATCCAATCCCAATTTGGCCCAGAGTATCTTAGGAGCTAACTTTGATAGTAATAATTTTGCTGAACAAATGGTAGCTCTTGGGCAACAGAGGAAGAAAGCTGCAGCTGAAAGGAGGAAGGCTATTGCTGCTCAGAAAGCACAAGCTAGGAGAGATAGACCCAAGACTGAAGCAGAAATGAGACAATATAGGAGGAATGTGGTCTATAATCAGTATACTTCTGTGTATAGCCATGGTTTGACAAAGAAGCAAGTTTGGGCTTTGTCTGATTCAGAGTTGAATAGAATTTATGATCAGATTATGAAGACTATTCAATCTTCTGATACTCACCCTAAGAGGACTACTGATAGTTTGGAGGCTCCATGTATCAAAAGACTGAAGCAAGTGGAGATAGGTACTTCATCTTCTGGAGATCAAATACCTCTGAGTCCTTCTACTGATATTGCTGAAGATATTCCTGACGATTTACAATCTGCTGAGCCTATTGTTACTCCTAACATTGCTGCTGATGAAGCTTCTGAGAGACAATCATCTGGGATTCCTGTTTCTCCTGAAGCTACGCTCAATTCTGCTGAAACCTTTGCTGCACCATCTGCTGCTCATGAAGATTCATCCTAGTCCAATTATAATGCAGAAAAGGTTCAACAAGCTGAACAGGCAGCTGCTAAGGGTAAACAAGCTAGGGAAATGGCTGACAGGTTGCATGAAACAGGGGTTTCTGATTCAAGTTCTCCTATTCCTACTGAAGATACTTCTTCTATTGCTTCTGAAGATGTCTCTATGGGCATTTACATCCCTGGTCGAAGGAAGAAGAGAATGTCACATATAAGGAAGCATATTGCAAGTAGAAGATCAATTAGAGTGGCTAAGCAGGTTCTCAGAGCTCAAATGAGTAGTTCTTCAAAGCAAGTTGACCTAGAAGCCTCTGATGATTCATTTATTCAGGAAGGATCTTCTGAAACGTTTCCTGAAGGATCATACAATGTGTTGATCAGATGGACTATCACAGATGGACAAATTAATACTATCTACAGGCAAGATCAATCTTATAAGAATTTCACTTTCTTGCAAGAAATTCTTCATTTGGTGGATAGGCAAGATCTGCAGACCCTTTACAAGTTGGTCACTGAGTATTATGCTATACATACTCCACAAGGTGCTGGTCTATATCTATTGGGAGATCTTCAAGTTCTATTTGACTCCCAAACTCCACAAGGGAAAGGCTATTCGATTTGGAAGACTTCCCATAGGTGGAAAGTTGATACTTGGAGGTTTTATCCCATTCCCAATGTCCATGTGGTTGAGACTGAGTCTGGGATAAGAGTATGTATGTTTTCTGATCAAACATATCCATTGTCCATGACTCTGATGAATCGAATGCTCCAAAGGAAGTTGGAAATTCCTCCAAATCCAGTTGCTAATGATAGGACACATGCTGAACAATTGGTTGGATTCATCAAGTCCAAGCTTCTGCATCAACAAGCTTCTACTTGATTCTGGTATTATGTATTATTTGTATATTTTCTATTTCTTTATTTCTTTATTATTTCATTCTTAGTAAAAAAAAAAAAAAAAATAAAATAAAATAAAAAAAAAATTGTATATTTGTACTAACTTTTATGCAGGTTTGTTGTATAACTCTGTTGATGGTTATCAACTCACCAGATGTGACTTGTGTCCATCAAAGAGTTGGCTAGTCCAAAGGGTACAGCTTTGGTAAAGACACATCAAATCTGTTGATAGCTATAATAGCTTGCTCAAAGCTATAGGGTACTCAACTCACCCATGCTTCATTGCTGAGAGTTGAAATGGTCATCAATTCACCATGGATGTAACCCTTTATGGGATCCAAAGAATTGGCTAGTCCACAAAAGTATGGTTTGTGGTAAAGACACTTGGTATCCATATTTGGTGTTCAATTCACCAAGGTTCAGTTGAAACCAACGAATTGGCTAGTCCTGAGCAAACGGCTACAGGTAAAGACATCTCAAATCCGTTTATAGTTGCTGATTTGCTAATAAATCAGATGGTTATCAGTGTACCATAGTTTTCGAACTTAAACATTTGGCTACTCCAGTAGTAATGGCTACTGGTAAAGAGACATCAAATCCATTATTTTCAATGATTCACCTCTCACAGGAGTTAACACACCTGGATGTGATGAGAATAGTATGAAACTAATATGTTTTGATGTACACATTGTCATTTGTTGCTGCAAAGACCTGAAGTTTAAAGTTTTGCCATTCATAGAGATGTGGTTTATTTGCTTCTTTGCTGCTGATGTTCGAGTTCAATCCTCTTCTCATGAATTGTTACAGATCTATCAAGAATCTTGAACTTAACTATGTCAAATTCAAGATTAGGGGAGGATTGTTGGGAATTCTGCTAAGGAAGAATTCTGCTGATGGTTACTGCTGATGGTTACTGCTGAAGCTTTGTGATTCTGCTGAAGAATGTTACTGCCGAAGTATAGATTGTGCGGAATGTGTTTCTGCTGATTGATAGTTTCCGCGTATTATGTTATTAGTTAGGATATGCATGAGTTTATTTAGAAAGTGATATTGCATATCTTGGATAGTTTTTAGATTATACGTTTCTTGTGAAACGGTTTAGGGTTGTTTAGGGTTCCTTGTCTATAAAAGGAACGCATCAATATGTATTGTGTACGAGTTTAGAAAAACACTTTTAGTATTAATCAAAAGATCCATAGAGGATCAAATCGTTCTTAGTAATTGTGTTCTTACTTGTGTTTGTTTTCCGCTATAGAATACAAGTAACTTAGACTTTCTTTTAGTGTGTTTGTGATTACATAAACATTACTAACGATCCACGAGCTCACAAAGATCTATCAAGGTCTTAAGATTCAACAAGTTCCTGCTGGTTCGGTTTCTACTGGACAGTTCCTGCTGATAATGGTTCCTGCTGGTTGTATTATTTATTTCTGCTGGTTCTTATTTAAGTTAACAGGTCCACAGACGCCCTTGGATCTTGGACGACATGTTGGTTACTTTTCTTCATTTGGTTTGGTGTTTTCAGGTTGTTGGGTACATAACATAATAATGTTGTGCGATGGCCGGGACCACACACATTATTATATTTTGATTTGGTCTGGGACCAATGGACGGTTATGGCGTGCGATGGCTGGGACCACACGAATAACTGAGGTGTATTTAACATGCTTGTTCGCACTACATCAGAAGAGGATATTTGACCGATGACGGTGTGTATGGTTCGTTTTGGAGATTCAGTTCATGGGATAATTCTTAATTGGAACAGTTACACGCGCTTTACAAATATTTTGGGGGGCATATGATACCATACAGTTCATGATATGATTACACAAAATTCGATAATCATAAGCATTGAGTGGTTTCTGGTTGATCCGTCTGCGCTCACTGAGACTATCGGCCATTGCATGTAATCGCCATGCATATATTGACTACAAGAATTATCCAAAGACATTTTATTACATGAAATTGTAATAAGCATGTCTGTTCGAACTGAAGGAAGAGATGATCTAGGCTACTGAGTTCGAGATTCAAGAGATGGTAAGTATAATTTTAAGGGGAAGCTTATTGTTCAAAATACTTAACCATCTACATGCATCACTTGAGGGGAAGCGTTTACGGGTTGCACAAGACCCCTATTGGATGATTACAAAAAGGGGAAGAAGATTTATGATGTGCAGCTTATTATTTGTGATGACATGTTTTAGTATTGTTTCTTCATGCAGATTGTTTTGTAATATCAAATAGGGGAAGATTGTTGGGAATTACAGATTTGATGATTACAAAACCTACGAGCAAGAATGAAGAAAGAAGAAACAATAGGGACCTAATAGTTAATAGATAGCTTTCTTAGTAAGCTAGGGTTTGTAACCTCCTCTATTATATAAAGAGGATGGCGTCTAGGTTACATTCACTTAATCCATTTAATAGAAAACTCTTTCAATGAGAGTCTAGACACACGATTATAGCGTGTGTATATTAGTAGTATTAGTAGTTTATTTTTATTTCAATAAAGAAAACCTTGTGAGTAACTTTGATTCTTATGTTCTTATTCCGCTGTGCAAATCATTGTTACTATAATCCTAGATGAGCAAGATCGTGAATTCCACAAGCAGTTTGCTAATAAGCCAAAAATAAGCTAAAAGACTAGAAAAATTACAAGAAGCTAGAAACTAGTTATTTATACTAATAGAAGCACAATACAACTGAGAAAGTTCAATTAAGCACAAGGTATAAGCCAATAAGTAGCTAAGCAGTTCCAAAAATTAGGGCAAAAGTGTCAGTTAAACCCCTAACTTGCAGACCTGATTAAGCAGTTAAAATAAGCTGATAAGTTGAACTTAATGGGGGCAAAATATTCTCTATACTACTGGCTATCTAAAAACACTAAAAGCCCTATGACTAAAACACCAATTGAAGTCCAATTAGAGCCAAGATCAGGTAGCAGAAAACAATAAAAGGCTGATTTGCAGAGTTTGTGCAGATGAGTGCACACACCCAAATGATTCAAACTGGCCTTATGGAACTTACTAAATAGACTGAGTGGGACTCAGAAATGCCATGGAGAAGGTCAGAATAAGCTCAAGGCTTATTCTAGCTTATTTGGTCCTCTAATTGGCTGAAATTAACATAGACTAAACAAAACTAGTATACTAATCTAATTGGCTAATTGGGACTTGAAAATAGCTTAATATGGTCTAGAATAAGCTGGTTTGAAGTTGGAAAATATGCAAATGTACAGTAACTACTGTTTTGGCCTGATGACTGCTATTACCAAACACCCCTTTACAAGGGTAGCTTTGGATTTTGAACTAGCACAGGCTGTTTAAACTTATGATTTTTGATATGAACTAATTAACTAACTTATTTTAACTATATTAAGCAAATTTCAAGACAGAAATAAGCAATCTAATTGGTTATGCTATGTGTGACTGTTTTTTGGCTTTTTATAGTTTTTAAGCAAAATGAAATAAAAGTTAATAAAAACTGATTCTACTAGTGAAAGACACTTATAAACTAATAATAAGCAAGAAATATAAGTAATAAGCTACTAATAAGCACTGCAACAGTAAAATGGAAAATTAAGCAAAAACTTAGAAAAAGCTTACAACTGTGAGTTTAAGAAACAGGATAGCACTAGATTAGAACTGAACTTGGAATGTCACTTACCAAGTTTAGACCCCATTCTAGCTTAATTACAACTTCTTAAGAACACCAGAACTGCTTATTTGACTACTTTGACTTTTCTTGACTTTTCTCCCTTTTCTTGAATTAGAACAGATAATCACTAAATAAACTTACAAAAAGCTATGATAAGCTTTCATAAGCTTATAGTAAGGGTGTTTATGGCTTTTGGTTGGTTCTTAATAGCTAAACAACTGAATACGAATTACAGAGAAGATGGAAATTTGAACTTTCATTATAACTGAAATAGAGTACAATACAGAAGTAAATTACAACATAATACTTGAAACAACTGGAATTTATAACAAAAACCTTAATTGAAACTGAAATAACATTTATCTAATTTCTACACTACTTTTGGTCCTAATCTACTGACATCTTGTTCTCTGTGGCATCTCTTCCTTTTATAGCACTCTCAGAAGACTCTTTGATGAATTCCGAGCTAATCCCACCCATTTAATTGCTTTGAAGTGATCTCAGCCATCCATGGCCATTTTGGCGGGAAAAGTCATCAAGTGGGATTTTTAACCTGTGAGGTGGAAGAGTGAATTTAATGCACTTTGGATTGTTAGGGAGTGTATTGGGAAGGAGGAGTGTTATAGCTCGAAATCCTACTTTATCATACCACTTTCTTTGTAGATCGAATGGCAGCAAGAACAAATAAGAAGAGAATAATATAGATGGTGAATGAGATGGAATATAGAATGATAGATAAGGTGAGATGGATATGGAAGATGTGGTGGCAGTGGAGAAGAAACCTGGAAATGTGTATATTAGATTTAGAGAGAAAATACAAAGATACACACACACACTCTCACAAGCACACTTGCTAAATGAGAGAGTGTTTGGTTTTGTATGTTGGCAGCCACATCCAAAAGGCTTTGGATGGGCTTTTACATGGACCATGGGTGGGCTTATATGTTGCACTACACATATAATTAAGATGCTATCAATACTAATGCTATAAGCCCACTCTACTTAATACATATTATACATGATACTAAAGTTCAAAGCTACAAATGACCATCACTTCCAAAATAGCATAAATTCAATGCTAACAATCTCCCCCTAAGGGATGGTCATTTCAATGATGCTCCGGTGATTGGTCTTTTTCTTTTGATGTCTTGAACTTTGTGTGTCAATGTATAATAGACTTGATTCATTGTTCCTTCATGCTCTGTGATCTTCAAAGTATTGACTTTGAATGTTCTTGCCTTGATCTACTTCTTCTGATCAGATGCGTCTACGTTGTAGATGATGATGGTGAATGGACTTTCGTCAGTACCTGCATAAGACAGTTAGCAATAAATTGTCCAGCGGCCATCATGTCGTGAGGCAATATCTAAAGATCTCATTAAGACTCATACAACTTGTATCCTTTTGATGAACACAAGTGTATTGCATAGGAAGTGTTCCTAAGAGATCTTTGATGAATCTCATGTCTCTAGACTCAATAATGTGCGTTTTAGTTTTAGTCGTCGGAGGCATGGAGCAGAGTGCCACCTTTTCAATATCAACACATCTCGGAGTGAGAGGTCGATAGATTATGTAGTGTTCACCGTGAGAAATGAAACAAATATCTTTTGAGAGATATCTGAGTGGATAGGAGGGGTGGTGCAAATGCGTCACTGGGTCCATGACGTCTTGTCTTCAATACCAGTATCACCTTAGTGAGTACCGATAGCAAATGTATTGACCCGGTTTCTGACCTAAGTTTTCATGGAGGGCTATTTCTTTTCACCCTTACAAAAACTTTTCTTTTTCATTCTTCAACCCCTTCTTTCTCCTTTCTCATTAACTCCTTTTTTCAATCTTACCTAAGGACTTCTAATTCTAGACTATTGGAATTGTCCTTGGGTAGATCCCTCCGGTTCTGGCGGATCATTGGACATAACCTAACCATAATCACCTTATAACTCCATGATTATCCTAGATTATTTGTCACATGCCATTAAACCTTGTGAAAATCTCTAACGTGTTTATGAGAAAACACATTTTGTTAACACATCGAGAGTTTTGCATTTTTGAAATACTCCCCCTTCACATGTGCATATGAGATTTAAGAAAGAATTGCACATGAAGGGTAGAGTTCGCACTTTTTGAACTGATCGATTTTCAATTAATATGACCATTGCGAGACACGTTTACATCACTAGATAGACTAGCTTGAAGTTATTACCCGTCCCGGTCATATCAAAAGATCATCTCTCGAATTGGTACATTCTACTCAGACAAGTCCTTTGCGAGACACGTTTACATCAATGGATAACCATCTTGAAATTATTACCCGTCCCGGACTAGTCTTTTCGATAACGGACATTTATCTTTCGTCAATTCGAGGGTTCATGCTGAGTCTTTTTGAAGAACTCTTTTTGAGATTCCTTTTCGATCACATTTTAATCACATCTTCTCCCCCTCAAAAATAGCATGCAGTGATATTTTTGATATCAACCGATTAAAATGAAACTTTTTGTAGAGATAGACGGATTTGAGCATGAAATTGGAACATTTTTGTTTTTCTACTCCCCCTTAAACAAAGCATATGGTTAACCATTTAAGTTTAAAAGCAGTTTTAAGGGTTTATGAGGGAGTTATCTTGAGCACTTTATGAAAGATTTGGAAAAATCTTATTGTAAAATCTTGAAGAAAATGTGCTCAAGATAGAGAAGATTTTGAAAATCTTTGAAGATATGTTAGGAGAAAATATCTTCATTTGTTTTTAGGATAAGTGTTAGAAAAAGAAATTGGTTTTGCACAACACTTTCCTTTATTTAAAGTTCGGGTCCTGAACTGATGTGTCCAAGAGCCATCGGGTTAAGCGCGGGTTTCGTACTGAAATGCACGAAAGCCATTGGGTTAAGCTCAGGTTCTGGAGTGAGTCTCTCAGAAGCCATTGGGTTAAGCTCGGGTTTCGTACTGAAATGCACGAAAGCCATTAATGAAGCGCGGGTTTTGAACTGAATTGAACAAAAGCCATTGGGTTAAGCTCGGGTTCTGGAGTGAGTCTCTCAGAAGCCATTATGAAGAAATTTGAGAAACGACATGTTTTGAAAACATTTAAAGAACTCTCGCTCAAGCATCTGTACATGCCCGTATCATTGTTGAATGATATTTCTAAGTACGTACAGAATATTGATTATACGAGAGACATGTCGGAGAAGAATATTTTTGGATTTTTGTGATTTTATATATGTTTTTGTATTTTTTGAAAATTTTCCATTTTTGTATATTCTTTTTGATGTTTTCAAAAAATGTATATTCACAAAGAATGATTAAGTATGAACAAGTAAAAGTGGAGTTAAGAGTGAATGTAGACCAGGATTTCCAAATGCGATGTTGGCATAAAGGTCTTCTCTTCCACATTCAGCGAGTGAACTCTCAACACTTTCACGAGTACCTGCAATCACAGAATCCACAAAAGAAGAATATGCACAAATAATAGTGTTAGAAGAACATGAATCATCACATTGAGGGTGTCCACTATCAACGGTTGTAGTGGTTTCTACATCCTTATCCTGATGATTTTCACTATTACTTGTTGTGGTGCAACTATCAAGAATCTTTCCTGTGGGAATCCATCTAAGACCAACTGTTTTAAAAACTTTTCCCGTGGGAATCCACCTAGGGCTAGATCTAGGAGTTGTTTCCTTTTCAGATGCAGCAGAAGTCTCATTTTGAGAAAAACTACGTCCTGTAGAGATCCACCTAGTTGGTTTCTTAGCCTTTTGCTTCTTAGCAACGGGTTTGTTGCTATTTGGTGTCTTAGAGGATTGTGCCTTAGCACTTGCATTTGCTTTCTTGATATACTGTGCAACACATGCATCATGATTAGCTGAAAAGACACATTTTTGACATGTAGGACAGACAAATTCAACATTCTTGTTTAACACCGCAACCTTAATTTTGTCACTACTGTCATTTTGAACCTGCTTTGTGTTCGAAGAGGAATTTGAATTCTTAGTGTTGGAGTCTACGTGAGTAACATTTTCTTTTTCGCAACTACTCTTAGATGCAAGCCAATCCCTAGTCTTTAGTTGAATGATCCTAGGTAGTGGTTTACTACTACTAGCAGTGCTTTGTAATGTTGTAGAATTCATCACTCTAGGTTTTGTACCTAAAATTCCGTCTTGTCGAACCTGTGCCTTTTGCCTAGCATTTTCTAGGTAGTGATTGTGGACCGTTTTGTTTGAACCAACTGATTCCTTAACAGTTTGAGTGGTCACATTCGGTGAGCAATTCCTAGAAAGGCCAGGTGCTTTCACTTTTGGTGTTTTAGGCAAGGGTGTTGGAGTGACTGGTTTTGTCAAATCAATTGTCACATCAACTATTGGAACTGTTTGAGAAATTGACATTTTTGGTTGTTCCGAAGTTGATGGTTTTGTAAACTTAGTTTCCTCACCCTGCCTTTTTTGACTTTCAAGCTGAGACTTCAAAAGATCAATTTGTTCTTTCAGTTGTTTGTAAGAACGCTCATACGACAGTTTGTCATACTTGCATTCTTCCTTTTTTGTATCAAGTTGTTTAAAATATGTGCAATTTTGTTTTTCAAGTTTCAAAAGCGCCTTTTCATATTTTTCAACAATTTGAGAAATCTCAGCTCGAAGTGTTTCCTCATCTTCCACAGAATATGTTTGGTAAATAATTGACATGATATCGGTCGATAGAGCTTCGAAAGAGAGAGAGTCATTTTGCTTTTCCAAAACTTTTATGTGTTCTAAGTATTCATTAGCTTCCTTCACTAAGGATTTGTGATCCTTAACGAATTCTGCAGACTCTTTTAAAAGATTATTTTCCACATTTTGAACAACCGCATAGATTGCAGCAACATGTGGATTAATTTCTTTTTCAAAAATCTTTTTCAGTTCATCCTGAACACCCGAAAACCATTCAAACTTGTTATTGTTAATTTTGGAAGCCACAATACGTTGAAGTTTCTCAATTCTCTGCTTAAGATCAACCAAATATAGTCTAGCTGCACTTGAATCATAAGTGTTTTTAGATGCCATTTGTTTGATGTTAGGCAGATGTTTTGAGACAGCTTTTTGTTTTGTGAAAACCACTGGTTTTTGAAAAAACAGAGGTGACTTCTTTTGAACAAGATGAACCCCAGCAAGTTTGTTTGCTACATTATAGTCAATGGGTTTTATTTCTGTGTTCAATTGTCTCATTTTCTTTCTACTCTCTTCTGAAAGCTCAATCGTTTCACTAGAATCATAAATCTCAATCGGATCATGTTTATCATTTATCACACTACCATTATATAACACATTCTGAACACTCTGAGCTTTCTTGAGATTATAAGGATTTTCATAACCAATAGCCACTTTCTTTATTGTATATAAAATTGGGTTTGGATCGTTTATTAACAAGTTAACTGTTTGTGCAGAATGACCCGTTTTTACAAGCAAATCATCCAACTTTGCAATGGTTTCCTTTTTGTCATTGATCTCTTTAAGAAGATCCTTTTCACGTTTTGAAAACCTTTCATTCAACTCCTTCTTTTCTTTTTCAAGATTGGAATAAGTTGATTTTTGTTTTGAAAGCTGGTTTGTTAGTTCAGAAATTTCCTTGTTTAGAGATTTGATTTTATTGTTCAAATTAACATCAAGAGTGTCAAATTTGATTTGCAAACGTTTTTCTCTTAAAACAGAATCTCTTAAACTATTTTCAAGTTCTGACTGTCGATTGTTGTGAAAATCATAAGCTCTTGCATTCACCTTATACCTCTCAAGCTCAGTGGTCAATTTTTCATTCGCGGCTTTTACCTCGCGATTGATCTTTTTGACCTTTTCAATCTCTATTTGACAATTATGAAGTAATGATTCAAATAGAGTACGGGTTTCCTCATCATTAGCATCATTTTGTGCAACTTGAACTTCATTAGGATCCATATATGAAGTTTCACAGTTAACATTGCTATTAACTTGCTCCCCCACATATGTATCGAAATTAGGTTCGAGAGGCACAGAATGTGGCTTTTCATGAGCAAACAATGATGGTACCTCATGGAGTGGTTCTGTGTCATAGGACGGAGGAGTTTCAGAATCACTGCATGATGTAGTTTGTTGATCAGGCATAGGATCGGAGACTCCTGTGACTTCTGTGGAATTATCATTGATTCTGGTTGAAAGCAAGAAGTCGGATTCCTCAGCAGTCAAAGGTATTCCCGAATGTTCCTTGTTGGCTAGCATCAGCATGTACTGGAGCTTTTCTACTTTCGTCATTGCAGGAACATTACCTATTCTGCCTATATCACTCCTTTGGCTTTCAGATGAAGTCATGAAACAATAGTACTCATTCGGATTGACCCCATTCTGAAGCATTTGATTCCCCGTCTGTATACCCATTAATGCCCTGTATACTGAAGCAAAACCATTTGCCAAAGCAGTTGTGATATCGTCTTGTTGAGTTGCCATTGATGATGATTGTATGATAAAATAGATACAGGATCGTTGCAACAAAGTAGGAGATGTTTTCGTTGAAGGTTGAACTTGAACTTGGTTGATGATGTGATGCTTTGGTTTGTTGTTGATGATCGTTGATGTTGTAACAGATTGGTTAGGTTGATGCAAGTTGTTACGGTGGAATTTTGGTCTGGAAACTTAAAACCTCAATAACTTCATTCTGGAGCGTTTTCAGGCCTCGAAACTTGGGTTGAATGAATAAATTTATTCAACGTGTCCTTCTCCTCGGTCTCACGGTCGTTTTGACAGGTCGTGGACTGAAAACGGAGTTACGGTTCAAAAGTTATAACCTTTTGAAGTTTTGACGTAAAAAAGACAACTTTGAAATCGTTTCACAGAAGTACGAGGGCCAAAAGTGTCAAATTCGAAAGATCTCTTAAGGCAGTTGATAGTACAAGGACTGAAGTTGCCAATTCCGAAAATTGCTTCAATTGCGAGTCCAAAATGTTAATTGCAAGACCAATTGCGATAAAATGGCACCAATTGCGAGTAAAAGCTTGAATTGCGAGACACAATTGCGAGAAAGCCTTTGAATTGCGAAACAACACACAATTGCGATAGAAAGTATCAAATGCGAGACTCAATTGCGATGAAACACCAATTGCGATAAGCTAATTGCGAGACCAGAACTGAATTCCGACAGAATACTTCAATTGCGAGACTGGGCCTGAATTGCGATAGAAGGTAGCAATTGCGAGAGAAGGTAGCAATTGCGAGAGATCTGAGCAATTCCGAGATTTTTCAACTTTTTGCCACTTTTGTTGACTTTTGAGTACAATGTGCCCACGTGATATCTTACAACTTTTCACCCAACTTGCACACTTGCCTGACAATAATTCACCAACTAGGACCAATAATATCTTTGATATTCCAAATAAAGTATTCACTTTAATTCCACAAACACATCAATTCCTTTCATAAAAATTCCCAGTCGATCTAATAATTAGAACAACAAAAGAATATAGCCTTTTAAGCCCAAGATATAAATGAGGAATAATCACTGAATCAAACACCAAGTTGTTAACATATTAACAAACACAACCTTACTCTTGAATATTTGTAATCGATTTGAAGAGAAAAGAAAAACCCAACAGTTGGTTTTTGATAGCACAAACCGAAACACACAAGCTTCCTACCTCGTTGACCGGCTGTTGATACCACTTGTTATAGCTCGAAATCCTACTTTATCATACCACTTTCTTTGTAGATCGAATGGCAGCAAGAACAAATAGGAAGAAAATAATATAGATGGTGAATGAGATGGAATATAGAATGATAGATAAGGTGAGATGGATATGGAAGATGTGGTGGCAGTGGAGAAGAAACCTGGAAATGTGTATATTATATTTAGAGAGAAAATACAAAGATACACACACACTCTCTCACAAGCACACTTGCTAAATGAGAGAGTGTTTGGTTTTGTATGTTGGCGGCCACATCCAAAAGGCTTTGGATGGGCTTTTACATGGACCATGGGTGGGCTTATATGTTGCACTACACATATAATTAAGATGCTATCAATACTAATGCTATAAGCCCACTCTACTTAATACATATTATACATGATACTAAAGTTCAAAGCTACAAATGACCATCACTTCCAAAATAGCATAAATTCAATGCTAACAAGGAGGTAAGGTGTTGGGTGGTTTTGCAGAGAAAACGTGGGCTGAGGTGGTTTTGGCGGGGTGAGTGGGGAAGGAGACGGGGCAAACCTTTGTTTGACCCAGGGATATTTAGCTAAGGGTGTGTGTGGGTTTTATAATAAAAGGTGGGTCGGTTGTGTTTTTGGGCTTGGGTTTATATTTTATTGATTGGGCTGGGTAATAGGATAGTTGGGTTGGCTGGGTTTAGGATTTAGTAATAATATGGGTTAAGGGTATAAGTTTAGTCCGGATTTTATTTTTAGATAGGATTTAATCACAAGGACCAAAAGTGTAACATTTGGATTTTGAGGGCTGAAAATGAAACTGTTTCAAAGTTTATCAAAAGGACCAATCTTGTTAAGTGTAAATAGTACAAGGGCCATAAAACATAATTTTCCATTTTAAAACACCCGGGGACTAATATTGACATTTTCCAAACTTGGGGGACCAAAGTTGTAATTTTGCAAACTTGAACTTTAAAGGACTAATCTTGACAACTTATGAATCCCCAAGGACCTTTGATGATATTTAACATGTTTTGAACAACCAGGGACTAGTTCTGTCAATTTATGAAACTTCAGGGACTGAAAATGACAATTATGCAAACTTTGTTCGTTTTTCACTTGTTTTCAATCTTTTTGTTCCTGAGTCATATAAAAACACATTTTATGATATTTTCAGTATTATTTGACTTTTCAAAGTGTTTTTGGTTGTTTATGTGGGTTTAAACAAGGTAAATATATGTGTATTTAGACACATATCAATATTCATACTTATATATACTACTATAAATATTATATTATATATATATAATATATAATATATATATATATATATCATATCTTCTCACAACCTAGATACGTCATTTGTTGACTATCTAGAACTAAAAGAAATTATTCGTCCTCGAACCTTTTTCTTCCCCCTTTGCTCTCTTGGACTATAACGTTCAACATGAAAATCTTCTATGTCCACTCTCACAAAACTCATGGTGATGAAGAGAAGTGAGTTGAGTGGATTAACATAGAAGTAGAATTCGAACCTTCACACAAGAAAACTATGGATGAAACAAACTCCCATCGTCGTTAGCATTCATCTACGTTATTACCTCATCATCTTTCGACACCATTCAATTGTCCACTTTAACACATAATATATATATATATATATATATATATATATATATATATATATATATATATATTATATATATATATATATATATATATATATATATATATATACACATTCCCTCACATTCCTCGAACTCATTGTCGACTTGACGTCTTGATCATTTTATCCAAAATCCTCAAGATAGATTTTTTAACGAAATGTTAATAAAATGCGTCAAGTATTCCCTCCTCGTGCCAATACAACCCAACGTATTTTTGATATATGATAAATCTATCTATACACATATAAATATTTTACCATCAGAAATGAAACTCGAAAAATTCCAATTTTTGGTGGGCGGCCCCCTTAATTTTAAGGGGACCGGCTTGTTATCGAGGGCGGCCCCCTTAATGTTTAAGGGGACCGGCCATCTGATGCACCAAAATCATTTTCCCTTCTTGAAAAATCTGCCAAACACTCCATTTCTCATTCACCCTTTTCCTCCTACCTGCTGTGAACGAACCACACTTCCCAAAACCATCAAAACCAATTACCAAATCACCAATTCGGGCTTAATTCGCAAGGGGAAAACACTTATATCTCGATTAGCAACATTTATTGTAAGTTTTCCAACACACATTTCATCTTATTTCATCCAATTTTGAGTCTAATCATAATTAGATATTTTATTTAAATTTTTCAAATTCGATTTTTTTTTTAAAATTAAGTCTAGGATTCTCATAACCAAATGCTCCCCGTAGGATTAGAATGCTTAATCAACACTAGAAACTAAGTAATCAAAAACCCTCATGTCAAAATTTTGAAAAACCATACACTCTCATTCAAAAAAATTTATTGTTGAATCAAGCCATAAACACTTGTTAAAACTAATCACATTGTATTATCACAACTCCTTAATCCTAAAAATATATTTTTCGAATCATGAAAAATGGTTTTATTAAACATAAGAGTGTTTGGATTAGGTCATAGAGTCGTCGAAATTTAATCGAAATAAAGTTCACAACTACTTATCAAGTTTATAAACACGCAACTAGTTGTTTTAAGTCATCAAGATACATAATTCATATGTATATTGAGATATTAGTAGCTATTTTTCTAGATAAGGGGGCGTTTGGCGCAACATTTTGAAAGGTATTTTTGAGTCAAAATCTACGTTTTCAACTTTTTCAATAAGTTACTTAACATAAACACTCATAAGAAATAGCTAGATATACAATCTAATGTTTGTATAGCCACATTTCAAAGTAGCTTATGATGTATAAGGGAGCGTTTGGATGTTTTTGGTTCTTTATCATAATATCTGATGAAGCGAAAAGTGTACCGCTTTTAAGGGGTCATTTAAGCCCTAAATCGTATTTATTTGATCAAATATTGCCCTAAATCGTTCCTTTTGTCATTTTAGGTACTTTGGAGAAGAAATATGGAAAAGGAAGCATTTTGGACGTTTTTGGAGCATAAAAGTGAAGAAAACGACAAAGTCTCAAAATCGGCTGGAAAAGTACCTTTGACGGCGTCAGGGATTGTTCCAGACGGCGTCATGGCTTGGCAAAAGAGGTGGATATGAAAAATACACGTGACGCGCCAGAGAGTTTTGCAATGGAAAGTCTGACGGCGTCACCCTTTAAGGTGATCAAGGCCATCACGGTTTAAACTAAAGAGAGACGGCGTCAAGCCTTATTCTGACGGCGTCAAGCCTTGATAAGCCAGGGAGTATTTTGGAGCATTAAAAAGGGACGGCGTCAGGAAGACCATCCGGGAACCCTAGACACGGCGAGGTGACGGCGTCAAGATCTACAACGTGACCCGTCAGATACTAAACTCTATATATAGTTTTGCAATTTTTTGTCATTAGTGTGCAACTTTGTGAGGAGAAACCCTAAAGACGAATTTCTGCCATTTTTAAGGGTTTTCATACCCTTGGATCTCCCATGTTTAATTGAAGATAAGTAGTTATTTAATCAATCAATATGTCTATGTGTTGTTTGATTATATCTCGTTCTTGTCTTTTAATTAACATGCTAGGCTAGATTTATCTTGTGTTTGCTTAGATCTAATGAAACCTAACTATTGATTATTAGTTGTTAATGTGTTATTGATTATATTGGATGATTGTTTATCGATGTTAGGCTTAAGAAAACTGGCTAACCTCCTATACGGTAACTTGCTTGAACGTCTTAAGAAACATGAACCAATGCGTACTAGGCTTTTATGGTTGTATTTAATGCATGAGCGAATTCTAGTGATCCCATGTTAGGAGCTTCTTAGCCGGCTCGACATAGGAGTGAAGTAGGAGCTTGTAGAGTTGGGGAAGTACGTACGCCACCCCACGATTGGTATTAAGGAATACACCCGTCATCCACGCAATTAATACACACTAATCAACCGGTAAAAGATAGTTAGGGAGTAAGGAAATCTAAGTAAACACATTTCTCTCCACATAAGTTTCACAACCTTTTCATTTTCAGTTATTTTATTTTATTTGCATTTGTAGTAATTTGGGTTAGTTGACTAGCAACTAATTCCGCCCACTCTTTCAAACCCGAGATTTTACTTGCTTTCATAAAAATATAAAAATACAAAAAGAATCTTCCCTCACCCTTAGACCTATTAGAATAGTTTTTCAATCCTAACGACACTATTCCCCTAGAGAACGATCAATCCCCCGGTACTTGCCACTTCACTATACTACATCGGTCAGGTACACTGCCTGGTGGGGATTGCAAGCCTCTTGAGATCCCTCGAGAGGTAAAACCTGTTGTGAGGTCGCAAAACCACGCATCAAGTTTTTGGCGCCGCTTTCGGGGAATAGTTATTGTTTAGGTTGAATTTTTATTTTATTAGGTCTACTCACTAGATTCCTTTCTAGTGAGATTTTTATTTTTCTTTTTATTAGATTTCTTTAGTCTATCTTTTTCTTTGTGCCCTTTGTTTGTAAAACCATTTTCATTTGTCACCATGGCGGATGAAATTCCATTTAGATCATTAACAATAGAGGAACAATTACTTTACACGGATAATTTGCTTCGTGTTGTTCCAATGAATTTTTAAGTGATCTTAGATATATACAAGAGGAGATGGGTATAAAGTTTGATAGGTTTGATGAATTATGTGCATGTGTGGCTTCTATTAAACAATCATTGTTAGGATCAACTCCTTTTAATAAGACCCTTTGGAAAAATTTTGAGGAAAGCCTCCTAACCGTGAACCATAAGTTTAATGAATTAATGGGTTCGTATACATCACAACTTGAGGAAACAATTGAGGAGGATTTAGCCGAACATGAGCATATTGAGCAAAAAGACCTAGGTTTTATGATCAATGACTTTGAATCTCAAGGAACACATGATGAATCCTTTAGGCAAATTGAACATAGTAATCATGTTATCGGGGAAGATTCTTATGAATCGGACTTAGAACTTGAAATGGCTAGAGAAGGATTTGAGATACTTAGGAACATGTTTGGGTTAGATTCTACTAAAACACATGATGTGGATATAATTGATATAGAGGCAAGGAAGGATGAGGTAAATAACACAAACCTACAAAGTACCCCACAAGTCCTACCATCATTCGAGGCATACACACCGCCCGTGACTTACCCGGAAGAAGTAGAAGGGACTATAGGAACCCCAATTGAAGTATAACCTTTGGAAGAAACAAAACTAGAAGAAATAGGTTTGAATACTTGTAGTCATAACCTTTCTTTTAGTTCTATGGAAGTTCCTAGTTTTGATGAACCGGAGCCTCAACCAAAACCGTTACCTAATCTTCCATCTTTAGATGTGAATTTAGGAATTAAAAAAGGTCCCGATCCACCCATCAAACCATGTAGTCCGGGTAATGTTAAGATTAAGGTAGTAGACTCTAGGCCATGTGGAGTGGAAGCTAATATAGGAGTGAACCATGACCTTACATACTTACATCACCCATTCATGATTGATCAGAAGAAACATTATGGGTTTAAACCGGGTTTATTAGGTCAAGATGGATTCCCAACTAGGAATCTCTCGAAGTTGATAGAAGATGATCCCTTTTTAGGAGAAAACTTTAATTCACCCATTGACCAAAGTGAACTAGGTAAGGTTATGATGAAAGGAGCACACCCCTTGGAGTATATAATTCATCCACCACTCTTTCCTCACGCGGCATACTTCCACCAAGATGGTGTGTATCGCTACTATCACCCGCACTTAATCCTAAGTGTAGGAAAAACCTCTCCTTTATTCGTTAAATAAGGGCAGAGTCAGGCTCGTGACTCGAACAAAAACAAGCGCTTCTTGGGAGGCAACCCAAGCTTTATTTGCTTTGTGTGTTTATTTATTTGTTTGTTTGATTTTATTTGCTTCCGTATGTATGTTTAATTTTTATTATTATTGATTCATGTTCGAAACTAAATTGTGAAAATGCTTTATCTTGTTTTTAACTTCGTCTTAACTACATATAAAGGTATTTTGCAAAAGATAAGTGTAAGGGAAATCCAAATCGGTTTATTAGAACAAATGAACATGAATCGTAATAATATTAAATTAACATACATATTAGTATTTGTTTGAGTCAAATGCTTGTATCGAGTCATAATGATATTTTGCAGGATTTCCAGGAAGTAAGGTATAGGTTTTTCCAGAAATTTTCCGGAAACTTAACATGAGAATTCTGTCAGATCATTTCTGACGGCGTCAGGACTTACAACCTGACGGCGTCAGGTTTCAATTTTCTGAAATTTTTGAAAGTTTTGTTTTCATAAAAAGTTTTTATTAAATCTCTAACTTATAAACTCCAGGAATCTGCAAAATTATCATTCCACAAGCATTATATCCTTATATAGAATTTATCCCGCCGATGTTATGCAGGTTTTCGTGTTTGTTTTCTCAGGTTTAACAGGTTATTTTGTACAAGGAAATGTATGTGGAATCAAGCTTTTGGCGATGCATTAGTCTTGGAGCTTCTACATTCTCTTGGAAGAAGATCTAACCATGTTACCTCTTTATCAACCAAACGAATCAGGGGAGTATTTGATTTCATTCTTTTTCCTTATTTACTTTTACATCTTGTTATTTGAACATTGGGGACAATGTTCATCTTAAGTGTAAGGGGGGGGGGGTAAAGTACGATACTTTAGAGAATGCTATTACGCTTGATTTTTGTTTGTTTAATGGTAAATGTGTAATAAAACTGAGAGAAATACCTGTTAAGGCAATTTTAGTGCCAAATTTAAATTTTTTTACAACATTTAGGAGTAAAACTTTGATCTTAATGAGCGTCTCATGGATAGGAGTTATATGACTAGCACAAAAACCGTACCACTAAAAAATTTTCCACCCCCAAATATGTGACGTTCGCCCCTAGAATTGGTAGGAAAAGCATTTATGCTATGATGTGTGTACCGGTAGCACTTAGATTCTAGAACTTGCGTTAGGACCATTCCGAGGCCACAAGTGAGACTACATTCGTGTAGTTAGATTTACTACATGATAAGATGCATTAGGATTAACCCATTGTTTTACACCTGTGTTTTTGTTATAATTACATTGGCTACATTGGTCAAGTAATTCTCCCACACCCTTTGCGTTATACTCATTTTTAGTACACGATACCCCTAGTACACCCCTCAGAGCCTATCTTTTCGTTTCGACCTTTAAGCATTTTACTTAAAGGAAGAATTTGTTACACCCCACTTAAATGTACACCCAAATCGCCTTAGCCTACCTTGTATGCACTCATTTTTAGTGCATTATTGTGACAACATTTGTTTAAACCCCAAGTTAATTATCTAATTGATTACATGGTTGCTAAGTCGAGTCATATCCTTGTACATATTGTTTTGGGACGATTGGGACTCATGGGTAAAGTACTAGTGTAATGGAGTAATGGGGAAGAACAACATTATTACCCCCATATGTGCTAAATATTTTAAAAGTACTCCAAGTGTTTCGATTATCTTAATTCGAGTCATTAGAATAGTTATTTGTAAAGTTATGTAAAAGTTAAAGTGTAAGGGGAATGCAACGCCCCTATGATGTATTATTTTGGATGGTAGGGCAAGAGTGTATGAATCAAAAAAAAATAAATAAATAAATAAAAAATCAAGAAAAATACAAAAAAAATGAGAAAAAGAAAAGTAGAAAAAACATACGGACTACCATCCCGTTTCATTTTTTGTTTATTTTATGTTTTTGCTATTTTGTTTTTAGCTTAAGTCGAGTCTAGTCTTGGCTTAGCAACGCCATATTGTACATGTAATTAATCAAGATCTTTAACTCGCCACCAGTAAAATATCCCTTATCCAACAAATCCGTGTTTATCATATCCCTACACCTCACGTTATAACCCGTTTAAAAGCCCTCTTTAATAGTTTATCTTAGGTGCTTACGCCTAGTGGAGAAGGTTTTTGATCCTTTCCCAAGCCTATGGTAATCTATTTGCTATGACAGGTAGTGAGAGATATTATCCATTTTCATTTATGAGATTTATTTTGATGACACCTGAGAGATGTGAGTATCTAAACACTACTTGTGAGGTGCTAGTTTGTAATCTCCGTGCTTATTATGATTAAAGTGGAACGACTATTTGTTGTAATTACTTTTATATTAGCGTTAAATGACCCAAACTTGTATTTTGATTAGAATAAAAGCGCATTTGCTTGAGGACAAGCAAATCTCAAGTGTAAGGGTATTTGATGAAGCGAAAAGTGTACCGCTTTTAGGGGGTCATTTAAGCCCTAAATCGTATTTATTTGATCAAATATTGCCCTAAATCGTTCCTTTTGTCATTTTAGGTACTTTGGAGAAGAAATCTGGAAAAGGAAGCATTTTGGACGTTTTTGGAGCATAAAAGTGAAGAAAACGACAAAGTCTCAAAATCGGCTAGAAAAGTACCTTTGACGGCGTCAGTGATTGTTCCAGACGGCGTCATGGCTTGGCAAAAGAGGTGGATATGAAAAATACACGTGACGCGCCAGAGAGTTTTGCAATGGAAAGTCTGACGGCGTCACCCTTTAAGGTGATCAAGGCCATCACGGTTTAAGCTAAAGAGAGACGGCGTCAAGCCTTATTCTGACGGCGTCAAGCCTTGATAAGCCAGGGAGGATTTTGGAGCATTAAAAAGGGACGGCGTCAGGAAGACCATCCGGAACCCTAGACACGGCGAGGTGACGGCGTCAAGATCTACAACGTGACGCCGTCAGATACTAAACTTTATATATAGTTTTGCAATTTTTTGTCATTAGTGTGCAACTTTGTGAGGAGAAACCCTAAAGACGAATTTCTGCCATTTTTAAGGGTTTTCATACCCTTGGATCTCCCATGTTTAATTGAGGATAAGTAGTTATTTAATCAATCAATATGTCTATGTGTTGTTTGATTATATCTCGTTCTTGTCTTTTAATTAACATGCTAGGCTAGATTTATCTTGTGTTTGCTTAGATCTAATGAAACCTAACTATTGATTACTAGTTGTTAGTGTGTTATTAATTGTATTGGATGATTGTTTATCGATGTTAGGCTTAAGAAAACTGGCTAACCTCCTATACGGTAACTTGCTTGAACGTCTTAAGAAACATGAACCAATGTGTACTAGGTTTTTATGGTTGTATTTAATGCATGAGCGAATTCTAGTGATCCCATGTTAGGAGCTTCTTAGCCGGCTCGACATAGGAGTGAAGTAGGAGCTTGTAGAGTTGGGGAAGTACGTACGCCACCCCACGATTGGTATTAAGGAATACACCCGTCATCCACGCAATTAATACACACTAATCAACCGGTAAAAGATAGTTAGGGAGTAAGGAAATCTAAGTAAACACATTTCTCTCCACATAAGTTTCACAACCTTTTCATTTTTAGTTATTTTATTTTATTTGCATTTGTAGTAATTTGGGTTAGTTGACTAGCAACTAATTCCGCCCACTCTTTCAAACCGAGATTTTACTTGCTTTCATAAAAATATAAAAATACAAAAAGAATCTTCCCTCACCCTTAGATCTATTAGAATAGTTTTTCAATCCTAACGACACTATTCCCCTAGAGAACGATCAATCCCCCGGTACTTGCCACTTCACTATACTACATCGGTCAGGTACACTGCCTGGTGGGGATTGCAAGCCTCTTGAGATCCCTCGAGAGGTAAAACCTGTTGTAAGGTCGCAAAACCACGCATCAATATCCACATAACTACTCCTTAACATCATGAAATACATTTTAAGCTAGTTAAAAATTAAAACCAAGGAACATTGTAAACTACTTCTTAGGATTAAATCTTTAGAGTCGAAGTATGTTTGCGTTCCACATAAGTAGCATATACGACATATGCATGTTATATTTTTTCTTAATTTTATTTTCTTGTTGCTATCTTATTTAAGTGAAAATGCCTAAAGCCACGGTTGGTGATGTTTCCAAAACCAAGCAATATATTCCAAAAGTCTCCGCTACTCCCGGCATATCTCCCGCCATTGCATGTTTCTATCGTCCCATCGAAGATAGAAACATTCATGAAGGAAGAATTGTCAATCAATCTTTCTATCAATCCGACAATATCGAACGAATGTTCACAAATGTTCGTCTCGATTGTCTCTTCAAAATAAATGAACCAATCATTCCTCGCTTCGTTCTTGACTTCTATAGCCAAGTGACGGTGCAAACCGATCAATATGGCTATATTCTTATCTCCTTTATGATCCAAAATGAATTTATCACTCTCACTCTTGCTCAGTTTGGTCAAATCCTCCAAATTCCCTTCAACGGTCAAGCCGTTTTCTCAAATGAATGGGATCTCTCATCTCTTGAGAAAAATCGGCCTCAGGATGGTCTATACTATTCTGAGATTCCAACTCCTGACGACATTCGTCGACTACTCGAGCTAGAACGTGGTATGACTAGCCGAAGAATCAAGTCGAAAAATGTCGACATTCATGCAAACCAAGTCCTTCTCAAAGAACTAAGCCCCGACATGAAGCATTGGGAAGAACTCATTCGCGAGAATGCGTTTGGTACCGGCGGACACCGTGACCACCTCACGGCTAGCATCGCTCACATGTTGTATTGTGTTGTTGCGGAAGAACAATACAATTTGGCTTATTTCTTTGTCCATCGTATCATATCCGCCAAAAATACTCCACATGCCAATCTTCCTTATGGTATGTTCCTCACTAGACTTTATCATTTTGTCATGGAACATTACCCACATCTTGAGAGTGATATCTATCAATTCATTCGTCCCGTCTTGCGTCCTCTCACTCGTAGCCAACTTCGTCGATCTCGAAGTGACAAGGGCAAATCTCTTCGCCCTAATCTCTTCGCACCTCATAGTTCCACATCTGATCGGAGAGATGATGATGATGATGAGGAAGGCACCTCACATGTTAGTACTCCATCTCCCACGACGTTCGTGGACAATCTCCCGGAACTTAATTATTCCGATTATCAAGTTCCTCTTCCTTCTGAACAAACCGATCAAATCCTATTTGAACGACAACCTGTTTGCTCAACACTACTCAACAGATGCATCAAGAGGTTCGAGGTGGTTTCAAGTCAATAGGAAAAGATTTCAGGAAGATTCTCGGGAAGAAGAGATAGAGATGTGGATGTTGGCTTATTTGAACAATAATGTTATTAGACAATTTTTTTTTTTTTTTTTGCTATTATATGTTCTTGACAATTATCTTATTAGTTTCTTGTATTTTGAAGTATGTTAGGATTTTAACCATCCTCATGTTAGAACTTTGTTAATATGCTTATATTGACATGCTTGCTATTTAATGATTATTGACATATATGCTTTATAATATGCTTATATTAGTTTAAATGTATGCATGATTATTTAATATATTTATACTACTATTTAATCATTCTTGGTATACATGGTTCAAATGGAGCTTGCTGCAAACACACCCCAAAAATTGACCCTTTTCTGGAAATTTTTCAATTTTGGTCGCCTGGGAAAACACCAGATGGGCGGCCCCCTTAATTTTGCTAGGCGGTCCCCTTAATTTTAAGGGGGCCGGCCTACAATTAAGGGGACCGGCCATCTGGACAGTAAAATCTACTATTTCCTTTTGCATCTTGTGACCCTTTTTCTCTAGTCCCAGCTACCATTTCTCTTAATAACCCAACTGGTCTTGGAATATTACTACAAAACCTCAAAAACTTACCTAAACCAACCACATTCTCATATTATAAATTCCCTCCAAATAATCACTCCCCATTCCATCACTCCTCACCATCCTAATTCACCATGTTATCACCAAAATCCTCCATCTCTAAGACTTCAATCAAGCAAAGGCTTATCATCATACCCCCAAAACAACTCTTCATTGATCTAACTCAAGAAGAAACCTCCACTCCATCACCACCACCTCAATGCTCATCTCCTAGTGCACCCAAGGCACCATCAAAAACACCTTCCACTCATGGCACATCCTCTTCCTCCATACCTTCAACCTCATCCATCAATGACTACATAAACTCCCACTTATCATCACCATCACCAAGAGCATCACCACCACTTCCCACTCAAGAACCTCCATCCACCCAACTTGCCATTTCCTTATCACCCATCACACCTCTTGATGCTCATTTCTCATCCTCACCAATCCCACCACCATTCTTTCCCGTACCTTGGGCTTTACTTGAAGCTCATCGGGACAATTGCCTTTGTTGCATCCACAATCGAACCATCATCTTTGGTCGTAGAAATGAAATTCAATACATGTTTTCATGTATTGAACACATGATAGCCAATCCACCTCCACCATTGATGCGTGGTTTTGCGACCTTACAACAGGTTTTACCTCTCAAGGGATCTTGAGAAGTTTGCAATCCCCACCAGGCAGTGTACCTGACCGATGTAGTATAGTGAAGTGGCAAGTACCGGGGGATTGATCGTTCAACACAAAGAATAGTGTTCATTAGGATTGAAATTTATCTACTAGGTCTAGAGGTGAGGGATGATTCTTTTTGTATTTTTATATTTTATGAAAAGAAAGTAAAATCTCTGGTTTGAAGGAGTGGACGGAATTAGTTGCTAATCAACTAACCCAAAAGCTACTAATTAAACTAATGTGCAGGAAAGTAAACTAGGGTTCTACAAGGGAAGTGAAGCATGTCTACCTATGATATGTTACTCCTTGCTAGCTATCCAATTCTACCTATTGAATTGTCACACCTTGTTTTAATTGACGGGTTGTATTCCTTAATACCAATCGTGGGGGTGTGTACGATCTTCCCCAACTCTATAAGCTCCTACTTCACTCCTATGTCGAGCCGGCTAAGAAGCTCCTAACATGGGATCACTAGAATTCGCTTATGCATTAAATACAACCAATTAACCTTAGTACACCTTGGTTCATGTTTCTTAAGACGTTCAAGCAAGTTACCGTATAGGAGGTTAGCCAGTTTTCTTAAGCCTAACATCGATATCATCCAATCATACAAGAGACAATAGGAAACAAGAATTATAAGCTAAACCAATTATATCTATTGAAGTTGTCACGCCCTAATTGATGGAGATGGACACACACATCAACAAGAAATCAATAAGATCTAATTAGTTATACACAAGTTTCACACAATCATAGGTAAACACTAGGTGATTTAGTAAAACATAATCAATGAAGAACAAGCAACAATAATAATGGAAGACATAATTAAGATAGAATCAACACACCATTACAAGATGTTTATGGAGTGATTAAGACCTTCTAAGTTGCTGGAAAAACACCTACCTAAACCCTAGAATCGGACTTAGGGTTTAGGGCTTACAAATAATGAAGTTATAAGGTTATATTTATAGGTAACTTTCTGTCGGCCCGATCTGACGGCGTCAGCCCATACACTTGACGGCGTCAGATCCTCTTTTTCACCAAATTGTAGATTTCTTCGTCCCGAATCCGTGGCCTTTTGAATCACCTAAATCCGAGTTCGTATGAGGATTTTATGGCCAAAACAGTAACAGCTACTCCGCGCGCGAGTTGTGATTGTCTTGATTAACTTGTGGCGGTTTCACTAAGGTTCCTTCTCGTGTAAGAATACTTTGACGCCGTCACTCTATATCATTTGACGTCGTCAGGTCTATGATCCTGACGCCGTCACCTTCAAAAATCCTCTGGCCCGTCTCTCTTTAACTTAACACTTGACGGCCTACATCCATTAACACGTGACGCCGTCACCCTTTAATTCCACAAAACCTTCTGGCGCGTCACGTGTAAATTCATATTCATCCTTTTGCCAGTACGTGATGCCGTCACCTACAAAGCGTGACGCCGTCAAGCTCTGTTTCCAGCTTGATTTTGGAGACTTTTCCGTTTTCTTCACTTTTCGCTCCAAAAACGTCCAAAATGCTTCCTTTTCCAGATTTCTTCTCCAAAGTACCTAAAATGACAAAAGGAACGATTTAGGGCAATATTTGATCAAATAATCACGAATTAGGGCTTAAATGACCCCCTAAAAGTGGTACACTTTTCGTCTCATCAACCATCTTCACCCATTTCACCACCACCACCTTCATTTTCACCAAATTAAGCACATGCAATGCTTACTAAAAATAATTTTTCTTTCACCATTTTGCAAGCTCTATGGAAGCACATGTACTCCTTGGATGATTATGTAGTTTTATTAGTTGCATTATTTGTTAAATGTTGTATGTCTTTCCTATGATGTATTCTCATTGGTTGTGTATTTATACACAACATCTTTAATTAATGAATGTCTTTCTTCTATATGCTTGCTAATTTTTGCTATATATATACTTGTGCTTCTAATATTTTTCTTGCAAGCATTCCATAGCTCGACTCCTTGGTACCCTCAAACGAGGGGGAGTACACATCAAGGGGGAGTTCTCGTCCCGACAAATTTCATTTCTAAAACTTGTCGGCATAACCTTTTTGATTCTACAAAAAGGGGGAGAAGTAGATATAAACTCACTAAATACTTGTCTAAAAATTAATTTTTCAATTTAATGAGTTTAGATTTTGTAATCATCAAAAAGGGGGAGATTGTTGATATAAATAATGCCTAAACACGTTATTAATATTTTTCGATATCTCTATGTTTTGATAATCACAAAATGTAAAATCATTAAACGAAAGATTATGACGTAAACAAGTATTTAGTTGTAAATATCTATTTTGACAACTCAATCACTTAAGGTATGAATAAACAAATGCTTAATGCATTATATGATCAAAGGAACTTTTTCTTAATCACGAATCTTTTTATAAAATGTCACAAACATTTTATATTTTTTAGAAAAACATTTTTGGTATTAAATAAATATGTTTAATCTATTATAAATATATGAATTCAAATTTTCAACCAAAAATGGCAAAAATGTTCCAGAAAAACCTTTCCCACAAAAAGACAAATCTGAGCAACGTTCGGATTTGGGCGGCCCCCTTGATTCACTAGGCGGTCCCCTTAAAATTAAGGGGACCGGCCACCTATTTAAGGGGACCGCCCCGCTCCTCTAGGTCCTCAGATTTGCCTATAAATACTGGTTCATCTCTGGACTTTTTCCTCACCTTTTGCACCCCAAACCTTCTGTTCTAAATCTCTTCTCATCTTTCTAAATCCTTTCTAAAATCCTTTGATCATATATTCTTAGGCATTGGTTTCTAAGTGATCCAAGCTTCCACCATCAAAGTGCAAAAGAAGAATACTCCTTCAACTAGAGAAGAAGTATTGTAGTTTAACTCATATTATTTTGTAGTTGTGTAAAGTGTTTGATAAAGTGTTGTATATTTGTGATAAGTAGATCTAAGTGTAAGTAAGTAGTTGTGTTGTAAAGAAGTAGTGTAGAAGTTGTGAAGCCATCGTGAAGAAGTCGTGAAGTAGCCGTGAAGAAGTTATGAAGCCGGTGTGAAGAAGTTGTGAATAAGTTGTGTAGAAGTTGTGAGATTGGTTCTAGCTACGATTAGAACTCGACATTTAGCTTTGTGTCGTTAAACCGGTGTAAGCGAAAGTTGTGTAAGGTTTCTCCGCCATAAGGGAGTTTGTTGACATAGTGAAGTGAACTCTCGAGTAGGTGACTCGAGGAGTGGAGTAGGGCAAGGAAGGTGTCCTTGTAGCCGAACCACTATAAATCTTCGTGTTGTGGTTTGATCTTTCCATCCCTATCTTTCATTTCATTTCATTTACTTTACTTGCATTGTTTATCTATATTTATTTATATTTGATCATATTGATCAAGAGTTGAATTCACATAAGATCGAATCGAATTTTTAAAAAGTAAACAAAAAAGTTTTCATAAATTAAAAATACGTAAAACTATTCAACCCCCCTTCTAGTTTTCCACAAGAATTTTCAGAAGGTTGGACATATTGCTAAACATTGTAAGAACAGAGCTGTAACTACTAGGAGTAACATACAACCAGTGGTAACTTGTTTTGGATGTGGAGAGCGTGGTTACTACAGGAGTCATTGCCCGAAGAACAACGATCAGCGAGTTGAAGGCGCTCATGGTAGAGCATATGTGATGGGCAATGGGGAGCAGCAGCAGGATCTGAATGTGGTTACCAGTACATTTCTACTCAACAATCATCGTGTTAAAGTTTTATTCGATTCTGGTGCCGATATGAGTTTTATATCTTCTACGATTTCGCCACTTCTTGATATCACCCCTACCTCCCTAGACACTAGTTATAGCATCGAGCTAGCTAATGGCAACTTAGTTGACACTTACACCGTAATCCGAGACTGTACCCTAAACCTCCTAGATCACCCGTTTAGTATCGATCTCATGCCCATTGAACTTGGAAGCTTCGATGTAGTGGTTGGTATGGATTGGCTGTCCAAACATCATGTGAGTATTTGTTTGTGGTGAACGAGTTGTTCATATCCCTCTCAATGGTGAAACTTTGATTATCCGAGGAGACCGTAGTGGAACCCGTTTGAACATCATATCTTGTATCAAGAATTTGAAATACATTGAGAAGGGATGTCATGCATTCCTAGCACATGTGGCTAAGAAGAAGTCGGGAGAAAAGCGACTTGAGGATGTTCCAATTGTGCGTGATTTTCCCGAAGTATTTCCCGAAGATCTAGCACCAACAGAGATGCAAGGACTGTCTACTCAACTGCAAGAGTTAATGGATAAAGGGATTATTCGACCAAGTTCCTCGCCCTGGGGAGCACCAGTTTTATTCGTGAAGAAGAAGGATAGGTCATTCAAGATGTGTATTGACTATCGTGAACTGAATAAGCTAACAGTGAAGAACCGATACCCGTTTTTGACTATCGTGAACTGAATAAGTTAGCAGTGAAGAACCGATACACGTTACCTAGAATCGATGACTTATTCGACCAGTTACAAAGATCCGGTTTCTACTCCAAGATATACTTACGATCGGGTTATCATCAACTCAGAGTCCAGGAAGAGGATATTCCCAAGACAGCGTTCAGAACTCGATATGGCCACTATGAGTTTCGAGTAATGCCCTTTGGTTTGTCAAACGCACCTTCTGTATTCATGGATCTCATGAACCGAGTGTGTAAACCATATCTGGACAAGTTTGTTATAGTCTTCATCGATGACATTTTGATCTACTCCAAGAGTGAAGAAGAGCACAAGCAGCATCTGAAAATAATTCTTAAGTTACTCAAGGAAGATAAATTGTACGCGAAATTCTCTAAGTGTGAATTTTGGATTCGCACGGTACAATTCCTTGGGTATGTAATTGACAGTAAAGGGTTACACGAGGATCCCGCGAAGATCGAAGCTATTGAGAACTGGCCAACGCCCACGAACGCCACAGAAATTTGTTAATTTCCGGGATTGGCTGGATACTATAGGAGATTCATCAAGGGATTCTCCAAAATAGCTAAACCATTAACTACATTGACTCAAAAGGATAAGAAGTATGGATGGGGAAAGGACGAAGAAGAAGCATTCCAAACCCTGAAGCAGCAACTTTGCAGTGCACCGATTCTAGCATTACCAGATGGAGCTGAAGATTTCGTAGTCTATTGCGATGCATCACACCAAGGGTTCGGAGCAGTTTTGATGCAACAAGGGAAGGTCATGGCATATGCTTCCCGACAACATAAGACTCATGAGGAGAATTATACCACACACGATTTGGAGTTAGGAGTTGTGGTTTTTGCACTTAAGATTTGGAGGCACTATCTATACGATACGAAGTGTACTGTCTTTACCGATCACAAGAGTCTCCGACATATTTTGGATCAGAAGGAGTTGAATATGAGACAACACCGATGGTTGGAGTTGTTAAGAGACTATGATTGTAAAATCCGATACCACCTGGGAAAAGCGAACGTCGTGGCTGATGCTTTGAGCCGTAAGGAACGGTTGAATCTGCTGCGAGTTCGAGCTTTGGTTTTGACCATCAATTCAAACCTTTCCGCTCAGATTATTAACGCACAAGAAGAAGCTATTAAACAAGAAGACATCAAGAGGGAGAAACTTTACGGTATGATATACAAGAAGTTTGAGAAACGTTCAGATGGAATGTTATGTTTTGAAGGAAGAAGTTGGATATCACGTTTTGGAGGACTGCGAGACTTAATCATGCATGAGTCTCATAATTCGAAGTACTTTGTACACCCAGGATTCGACAAGATGTATCACGATCTCAAGAAGTTATATTGGTGGCCGAATATGAAGGCTGACATTGCCGACTATGTCCTCAAGTGCCTTACGTGCTCTAATGTGGCCGAATATGAAGGCTGAATGGAAATGGGACGGATTACTATGGACTTCATCACTAAACTTTCAAAGACATCAACTGGTTTCGACGCTATTTGAGTTATAGTCGATCGACTAACTAAATCTGCACACTTTCTACCCATCAAAGAGAACTACAGTATGGACAAGCTGACTAAACTTTATGTCAAAGAAGAAGTCTCGAGACATGGCGTACCAATATCTATCATCTCTAATCGAGAAAGCAGATTCACTTCTAACTTTTGGAGATCACTTTAGGATGCCTTTGGCACGAACCTCGACATGAGTACCGCATATCATCCACAGACCGATGGTCAAAGTGAAAGAACCATACAAACCTTAGAAGATATAATTCGATCTTGTGTGATTGATTTTGGAAATGGATGGGATACCCATTCGCCTTTCATTGAGTTTTCATACAACAACAGCTATCACGCAAGCATTAAGGCTGCACCGTTTGAAGCACTGTATGGTCAAAAGTGTCGATCACCTATTTGTTGGGCTGAAGTAGGAGAAGCTCAGCTCATTTGACTGGACATCGTTCGTGAGACAACCGAGAAGATCGTACAAATTAAGAACCGACTACAAGCTGCAAGAGACCGACAGAAGAGTTACGCAGATGTGAGGCGTAAACCGCTAGAGTTTCAAGTGGAGATAAGGTTATTGTTGATGCAAATAAGGTTCTAAAAACGTTATTTATATCTTTCGATTACTTCACGTTTTGAGGATGACAAAATGTGAAATCACGTTACGTTAAAATTAACGTAAACAAGTTTTTAATCGGAAGATCCCGTTTCTACGCAAATCACTCTAGAACAAATTTACAACTTGACAAATGATCAAAGAAGTGAATTTGTGTTTTAAGACTTCACATTTTAATGTGACAAAACATTTTTTCAAAAATACACATGACAAATTATTTTTGAATTATTAAGAAATGTTTTAATGGAAAATAAGTTTGAAAATCACAACAGCTATTTTTCCTCCCAAAATCAGCTCCAAACTTCCCCAAATAAGTTTTCACCAGAAAAGACAAAATTTGGAGCGTCCTTGTCTGGGACGGCTCTACGGTTCCACTAAATTTAGTGGAGCCGTGGTGCATTTAGTGGAGTCGTCTGTACAAAATTTTCTGTAACGTTCAGATTTTTCTTTCCTATAAAAACCAACCCCATTCACAGTTTTTAGGCACCCTTTCACACAGAAAAACTTCTGAGTTTAAACCTCTCACACCTTTCTCTTCTTTTGATCATTTAGATTAGTTTTCTTTTGTTTTAAGAGTGATCCAATCATCTACCAAGAGATCCTCTTCATTCCTCTTCATTAGCAAGAGAAGAACACAAGTATCCAAGTTGATACAAGGTGTTATCATTCCTCTTCATTAGCAAGAGAAGAACTCAAAGTATTGAAGAAGATACAAGAGTTATAGTTGTTAGGTTTTTGTAACACTTGTTACAACCTTGTTGTATCATAGCATACATCAAGTTTATTTATCTTTTGTGAGTGAGAGTGAAGATCAAGTGTGATCTTATAGAGATAGTGAATATCTCTTAAAGCCATTGGGCTTGTGTGATTGATCAAGAAGATCAAGGGTCGATAGATTAGTGTTAGTTGAGAGAGTGTTGATCATTGTGATCGTGTTGAGATCTTGGTGATCTCTTGTAGCCATTGGGCTTGAGTGATTGGTCACGTGGACCTTGGTAGATTGGTGCTAGCTAAGATTAGCACTCGACATCTAGCTTAGTGTCGGTAATAGGATAAGCGACGTGTACGGTTTTCTCCGCCTGAAGGGAGGTTGTTGACATAGTGTTTGAAACTCTCGAGTGTGGTACTCGGGGAGTGGAGTAGGGCGAAGAAGAGCTTCGTAGTCGAACCACTATAAATCCTTTGTCTCGGTTTGATCTTTCCAACTCTACTCTTTACTTTTATTATTTAGCATTAGTTAGTTTAGTAGGTAGTTCATATTGGTGTTGATTGATTACACATAGAGTTCGAATCAAAGTTTCCAATAGCAAACTTTTAAAACAAGAATTTTAAAAAGAATTTAAAACCGGTAAACTATTCAACCCCCCTTCTAGTTTCCACAATTGGCATCAGAGACAGGTTAGTCAAGATTTTAAAGTATATTGTATTTTAAAACTTGAATCGATCAATGGATTCCGACAAATATCTAGAAGGGCAATCTATGCAAAGACCACCACTTTTCGAAACCGATTGTTTTATATATTGGAAAACAAGATTCGAAACGTATGTGAAATCAAAAGACATTGATCTTTGGCATGTTATTACCGAGGGTGACTTTCAACCGATTCGATTGAATCCAATAACTAAAAAGGATGAAATTGTTTCATATGATAAACAAAGTGATGAACTAAAAAGAAAACTAGCCAAAAACAATGAGGCTAAAATGATGATTTATAATGCTTTGCCTAAAAAGGAATTTGAAAGAATTTTCATGTGTAATACGGCAAAAGATATTTGGAAAACTTTGTTAGTCACTCACCAAGGTAATAACCAAGTCAAAGAGAACAAGATAGATCTTCTTGTTCAACAATATGAACAATTTTCCATTTCAGAAAATGAGTCAATCGATAATGCTTTTGCTAGATTTAATACTATTATCACTAGTCTTAAAGCTCTTGATGAAGGTTACTCTAGCAAGAATTATGTTAGGAAGTTTCATAGGGCTCTACATCCTAAATGGAGAGCAAAGGTCACCGCCATAGAAGAGTCAAAGGAGTTGGCGACATTGTCACTCGACGAACTAATAGGAAACCTGAAAGTTCACGAGATGATAATCAAGAAGGACTCCGACATAGTCAAAGGAAAAAGCGAGAGAGTTAGATCTCTAGCATTGAAAGCTAAGAAGGAGTCTAGTGATGAGGAATGTTCGAGTTCCGATAGTGAAGATGAAGAGTATGCACTAGCCGTTAGGAACTTTAGAAAGTTCTTTAGGAGGAAAGGTAGATTTCCTAGACAACCTCGCGATGAAAGGAGGTCATTTCAAAAGAATCATGATGAAAGGAAAGGGACAAGTGATAGGAAATGCTATAGATGCGGAGATCCTAATCACCTCATAGGAGAATGTTCTAAACCACCGAACTCCAACAACCAAAGAGCTTTTGTAGGAGGCTCTTGGAGTGATAGCGGTGAAGAAGAAGAGAAGAAGCTTAACGATGAAACATGCCTAATGGCTCAAGCTTCCAACGAGGTACATTCCGACTCTTCTTATTATAGTGATGATAATTCGTCAATGGATGATAGTAGATTGCATGACGAATACAACAAATTATGCGTAGTTAGTACTAAGATATTAGGCAGAAACACAAAACTAAAATTAAAACTACAAGAACTAGAACTACAAGTTGTAGAACTAAAAGATCAAGTCAAGAGACTTGAGAAAAGCAAATAAGTAGACTTAGGATGTGGGTCATGCATAAGTCTTCAAGTAGAAAATGAAAAGCTTAAAGAAAATGCTTTAAGAATCATTAAGTTTGATGAAGGAACTAAGACACTTAATGATATACTTGAAAACATTAGATATAGTGAACATGACCGTACGGGTTTAGGATTTGACCCAAATCAGGCTTCTACAAGTGGTACTAAACAAGTAAAATTTGTAATGCCTGAAATGTCTAAGTCTGAAGGTGACGGCACCACTAAAGGTACAGACGGCACCACTAAATTTAGTGGTATTGTGGTACCGTCTGGTGCTGAAGACAAAACTGGATCAATTCTGAAAAATAACTTAAGTCCTAAACCAAGTCATGTAGTTGTAAATAGTACTAGAGTGTCTACACCAAGTAAAGAGGAAGCCAAAGGCTTTTACAAACCATTGTCATCTCCCAAACATGGATTTGTAAAGCGTGACACTTGGTCGACTACTCCTCCACCTAGAAAAATAAATTCTCCCAAACCTCGGTCTAGAATTCCTCTATCGAGAGGTAACTTTAGAAGACAAAATCATCCAAGTAACTTTCCCGTAACTTGGAATGATTGTCCACCACAATGTTACTTACCATGGGAAATGTGTCCTCCATTCTCACATCCTAAACTAATGCAACAAATGCGTAGGATGTTTGACTCTAACAACTTTGGACCCATAAGATATTGGGGACACGATGTTTGAACTTCTGTTTTGCTAGGGAAACAAGACTATAAATAAATTTTGGAAGTCTAATAAATGGAGTATGATTTGTGATCAAACAAATCTTGCGACGAAATAGTCAAGTCGTGTCTCATTTGCTTAACATTCAACAAAGGTACTCTAATCTTCTAAGTTTTAAGGGCAACACCTCAGGCTCAGGTACGCTTCCTTAAAACACCCTTTGTTGGTAGAAATGCTAAGCATGCAGTAGTGTTAGAGTCTAACATAGTAGGCACTGTCATAAAGAAACAAAAATTCACAATTCATCATGACGAACTCAACTTGTCCAGAAATATTCGATGATCGCTTTAAGATCATGCGTGACAAGTTTGAAACGAAAATGATGAGTGAATTAAGTTTCTTCCCTAGCCCATAGATAACTCAACCTATCCACAAATACGAATCTCACAAGAGACGATGAAGGTGAGTGAGTGGATATCACTAAGTTAGGGGCATAATAGGTAAAGTAGTTTACCTAACGGCAAGTAGGTCCATTATCATGAATAAGTGTTTGGCTTTGTGCCCACTTGTAAGAAGTGCCCCAAGACTTCTTACATCAAAGTGTTTGATGTATCATCCGATACATTAAAGATACTACACACTTGAGATTACGATATCTCAAGGAGATTGGTGTAGAAAATGTTTCTATATCAACTCTGATAATGCGAGAGTTAATGTGGATTGAAACATAGAGAGTAATGTTTGTACCTTCATAGGTTATTAACAAACTTCTTGGTTCCCCAAGAAACAAACTACTCTTGTTGTCTCCACGACCGAAGCCGAGTACGTAAGCGCCGGAAAGGCATGACAACAAACACTATGGATGAGACAACCCCCTATGAAGAGTAGCAGTCAAGATGCCATTAGACTTGACCGGGAACCCTATAGCTTGCTCATGAACGAAGCTCGTCGAAGTACGTCATCTCCTCCGTCGCGATAAGGTCGAAAGAGAAATCTTTTCTTTGAAAAGTCTCTCTTGAAAGACAACATCGTCAATACTCTAACCAATACGTTCTCGTCACCCCTCTTATGACTATCTGAATATTTCTTCGGAAATATTAAAAGTCATCTTTTACGTCTCGTCATATGACTTCTTAAGTCATTCCTCTCATCCCGCTCATGACTATTTCAATATTTCAATGGAAATATTAAAGTCATCCGTCACGTCATACCTTATAACCTTTCATCCCTCCTATGACCTCTCAAAAGTTTAGCGGGAAATATTGAAGTCATTCTCTACGAATTGCACATGACTTTTTAAGTCATCTCTCTCACTCGTCACATGACTTTTAGAAATTTCTCTAGAAATTCTAAGTCATTCCCTTACAACTCGTCACATGACTCTTGAATATTTCACTTGAAGTATTGAGTCATTCCTTGCGTCTCGTATTTCGACTAATTAAATATTTCATGGGAAATATTATAGTCATCCACTAAATCACTACTCATGACCTCTATTTATTTCACGGGAAATATTAGAAGTCAATCCTCATCCAATGACAACTTAGTCAATTTCCTTGGAAACACTAAGGTCATTCCTTGTCATCCCTACTAATCGTTTTCGTCAAAAAGTTTATTAGGTATAAACTTTTTCCTCGTGTCAAAAAGTCTTACTAAATAAGTAAGATTAATCAGCCAAAAGTCAAAACAGAAGAAAAATGGCACAATCAGATACACGGCTCCACTAAATAGACACGGCTCCACTAATTTTTAGTGGAACCGTGGTGCCGTGCATCTGAAAAACGCGCCTATTCCTCTTTTCTTCTGCACAGCCTTTTTCAAACAAACCCAAAACCATTCCCTCTTGCTGTCAAAACCGAACCTAAACACCCAAATTCAATTAAGCTCTTGCAAATCAAGATTGAGGCATTGGAATCAACAAATCTTAATCACAACAACACTAATTGTAAGTAAATCATTCTTAATTTCTTTCAATTTGAGTCTAGGGTTTGTTCTTGAGTTTAAAATCGAATTGGGGATTTTCGAATTTTGTTAAACTTCTGTGAAATTAAGACTAGGATTAGACAATGTAGCATTCACATGATTCCCTAAACCTAGGATTTTCATAAACCCATTTATGTTGCAAAACCTAGTCCGAATCTAATCACTAAAATCGGATTATGATTGATTATTTGTAGTAAAATCATGTTTAGGATGATTAAAATTGGATTAGGAATGATTTACATTGAAGCTTTTCAAACTTAAGCTTTTTGGCGCCACATTGAGGCATTTGCCAAACACCCCAATTCCATCATTTTTCAAAAAACTTCACGAGTCTAGAATCATGAAACCTCTCTCATGCATTGTTGATGCAAATTAAAAACGTTTTTTCATGCATGCATGAACTCTCAAGTATGGATCAAATTACATAAGAAATATGTAGTGTTCGACATACTTTGATTGAGAAAAAGTGAAGTTAGGAGCGTTTGGGTAATCTCATAAGTTTCATTTTAGAGTCGAGATTACCGCACCTCCACACTGTCTGCATTTAGGCACACACACACTAGAAATATGATCATTAAAATGCAACATATTAACACATGTAAAATATCATATTATTGTAGGTCACAATGCCTCGTCTAGATTACCAAGATACAATACATTATATTCCTCGTCTCGTTGACGATCCAAACATACCCGATGAGCAAAAAGCTCATCTTGCCAAAGTGCAAAATCGATATATACACGAAGGGCGTGTAGTCGATGCACTTTATGTCATGACAGACAACATCCAAGAATGTTTCCCTACCATTGAGTTCGATTGTTTATACAAAATAAATGATCAAGTCTGTCCTCGTTTTATTCTCGAATTTTACATTCGTGTCCGTACCTTTACTGATCTTGACGGAAACGTCTTTCTTAACTTTTGGATTCAACATCAAAATATCATCCTGTCCGTCACCGAGATTGGTCAGATTCTCGGTGTTCCCTCGTATGGTCAGTGTGCATTCACTAAAGACCATTCTCTAGAGTCTCTTTACTACAATCTTGAGAACGAAGGTGCTTATTGTACCCAAATTCCCGACATTGAAGTAATCAAACAAGTAATCCAAATTCCTCGAGTCGCCAACACGTATCAAAAACGTGATGGTTCTATTGTCTATCTCGATCCAAACAAAATCTACCTTAAAGAACTTCGTCCCGACCTCAGAGGCTGGGAACTTCTTCTGCGTGAGAACGTGTTAAGCCTTGCGGGCAACCGTGATCACGTTTCGGCAAGTCTTGCCCATATGCTCTACTGTCTTAGTATCGAGGAACCATACAACCTCGCATACTATATGGTCAAATGGATGGCCAATATTCATCGTCGCTCCAATGAGCTTATGCCATATGGCATGTTGCTTACTCGGTTATTCAAGTGGGTTATGCAAACCTACCCACCTCTTCGTAGCGTCGACTATGTCCTAGTCAATCCCGTCATGAAACCTCTTGGTGGACCACAACGTCGCACAAAGGAACGTAAGGACAAAGGGTCCAAACGTGGTCGTAAATCCACTTCCGACATTCCTGACTCGTCTTCCTCCTTTAGTCACGGATCATCGTCTCAACCCATGGATGAGGACGATGATGAGGTGAACGAAGAAGGAACGTCTCGTCCCCGTACTCCTTCTCCCGACACCTACTTTCGTAACCTTGACACTTCGTCATTCCAACAAACCTCCGACCTTGAATTTGGTGACGTCAACCTATCTAACCTAATGAGAAGACAAACAACAATGTATAATCGACAGGTCTCGATGCATGAGCAAACTATCGGGGGATTCAAGTCCATTGGGAAGGCGATAAAAGGACTCGGGAACAAGTTGAAGAAGTTTGGGAAAAGGAAGGATTAGAGAGTGTTCACTTAAGTAGTTATACTAACTTAAGTATTATTATAAAGATTATTAATAGTTTATGGCATTGTCCATCATACATTAACTAGCTTGAAGTGTTCTCTTTTAACATTTCACACTTGAACATGGTTAATTTGCTTAGTTAATTAACCTTTATGTTAATCAATCTTGCCTAGTTCATGCATGTTATCTTATCTTATTACATGCACTAGATGTTAAAATTGCTTGAACTCATGCATGCTTAATAATTTCCTAAATACATAGATGATCACATGATCATGTTAGTTGCTAGTTGAAACTAGCTTTAGGAATTCTATGTGTTTAGTGGTTTGAGGCCTTGAGATTTGCAGCCAATAGATTCCCCAGAAATTTCCCCATTTAGGCTGCCTAAAACCAGCAGACCTGGAAAGAAGGTCAAATGGAGGCCACGGCTCCACTAAATAGGGGATGGCTCCACTAAATTTAGTGGTGCCGTGGTGCCTTTAGTGGTACCGTGTCTCTGGAAGACGAAAATTACAATTCTCTTCCACTTTTTGATTTTCTTTCCCTGAAAATCTGCAAACATAACCTGATTCCCATGCACCCAAATCCCCAAATCCAACATCCTTTTCAACCTTGCATGTCTTTTATTTGGCTATTTAAGCTAACATCATGCATTGCCATCCTTACACCTTCACACTCACTATACAACCATCATGTCTTCCACCATTGCTTCAACCTCACACAAAAACAAGAAACCAAGATTCAACATCAAACCAACCAATCAAACCACTCTTATTGATCAATGGATCAAAAGTATTCACACACCACAAACCTCAACCAAACCTTCCAATGAGACGATTCTCATTGATTTAACATTGGATGATGATGATGAAGCCCACACACCCATAACCTCTACCAAATCATCATCTTCCTTCACTACACCCCAAGCTCCATCCAAGGCAACCTCAATCAAACCCACATCTTCATCCTCCACAACCATTAGAACCAACACACATTCACCTCAACCAAGTCACATTCAACCACTAGCCTTAACACTCAACTCATCACCATCAACTTCACTTAAAGTTGGAACTAACACATCATCCTCATCACCTTCACGATCACCACAACCTCTAGCTCTTACCCTAACCTTATCACCAATCACTCCCTTTGTGTTTGGAAGAAACACATCATCATCTTCCCTATCACCATCACCTCAACCTTTAATGGGTCATCCCATCCTTTATCCCCTACAGCCACACACCTTGAGTTGTGCTTGTTGCCACCACAACCAAAATCTCATCATAAGTCTTAGAGATGAGTTGAGCTTTAGATTCTCATACCTTGAGCATCTTCTCACAACACCACAAGGACCCATCATCCTTCCACCTCCTCCACCACACAATAGCCCAAACTAAACATGGTTATGTTTAGTCTTTCCAATAAATGCTTAGGAACCCTTTTGAAGTTGGAAGCAAATCTTGAAGCCTCATATTACTATTGATGTTTATGTGTCTTCTTGTCATTTAAATTTGATTTCTTGTTGTATTCATACTCATGTATGATACTTAATTTACTTTTATGAAATGGGCTTTAATATGGTTGTTCATGTCTCTCTTGGCTATTCACCTATTTGTTGTGTGGTTGGATATTTTTCAAAATGTGCTACTTGTTAGATATTGTATATGTGTCATCTAACTTTGTTTTGTAGCATACACCATTGCTCGATTCCTTGGTATTCTCCAAATGAGGGGGAGTATACATCAAGGGGGAGCCTTTATCACCTTTTTGATTCGACAAAAAGGGGGAGAAATGGGAGTAAACTCATTAAAAACTTGTTAAAACTAATTTTAACTTAAAATGAGTTTATATTTTGTCATCATCAAAAAGGGGGAGATTGTTGATGCAAATAATGTTCTAAAAACGTTATTTATATCTTTCGATTACTTCACGTTTTGAGGATGACAAAATGTGAAATCACGTTACGTTAAAATTAACGTAAACAAGTTTTTAATCGGAAGATCCCGTTTCTACGCAAATCACTCTAGAACAAATTTGCAACTTGACAAATGATCAAAGAAGTTAATTTGTGTTTTAAGACTTCACATTTTAATGTGACAAAACATTTTTTCAAAAATACACTTGACAAATTATTTTTGAATTATTAAGAAATGTTTTAATGGAAAAATAAGTTTGAAAATCACAACAGCTATTTTCCCCCCCAAAATCAGCTCCAAACTTCCCCAAATAAGTTTTCACCAGAAAAGATAAAATTTGGAGCATCCTTGTCTGGGACGGCTCCACGGTTCCACTAAATTTAGTGGAGCCGTGGTGCATTTAGTGGAGCCGTTCGTACAAATTTTCTGTAATGTTCAGATTTTCTTGCCTATAAAAACAACCTTCACAGTTTTTAGCACCTTTCCACAAAAAACCTGATTAAACTCTCACACTTTCCATTTTTTGTTTTTTTTTTTTTTTTGATCATTTAGATTAGTTTTCTTTTTTTTTTAAGAGTGATCCAATCATCCACCAAGAGATCCTCTTCATTAGCAAGAGAAGAACACAAGTATCCAAGTTGATACAAGGTGTTATCATTCCTCTTCATTAGCAAGAGAAGAACTCAAAGTATTCAAGAAGATACAAGAGTTATAGTTGTTAGGTTTTTATAACACTTGTTACAACCTTGTTGTATCATAGCATACATCAAGTTTATTTATCTTTTGTGAGTGAGAGTGAAGATCAAGTGTGATCTTATAGAGATAGTGAATATCTCTTAAAGCCATTGGGCTTGTGTGATTGATCAAGAAGATCAAGGGTCGATAGATTAGTGTTAGTTGAGAGAGTGTTGATCATTGTGATCGTGTTGAGATCTTGGTGATCTCTTGTAGCCATTGGGCTTGAGTGATTGGTCACGTGGACCTTGGTAGATTGGTGCTAGCTAAGATTAGCACTCGACATCTAGCTTAGTGTCGGTAATAGGATAAGCGACGTGTACGTTTTCTCCGCCTGAAGGGAGGTTGTTGACATAGTGTTTGAAACTCTCGAGTGTGGTACTCATGGAGTGGAGTAGGGCGAAGAAGAGCTTCGTAGTCGAACCACTATAAATCCTTTGTCTCGGTTTGATCTTTCCAACTCTACTCTTTACTTTTATTAATTAGCATTAGTTAGTTTAGTGGGTAGTTCATATTGGTGTTGATTGATTACACATAGAGTTCGAATCAAAGTTTCCAATAGCAAACTTTTAAAACAATATTTTTAAAAAGAATTTAAAACCGGTAAAGTATTCAACCCCCCCTTCTAGTTTCTACAGTTATGTTGAAAGTCTCGCCATGGAAAGGCGTGATACGGTTTGGTAAAATAGGAAAGCAGAACCCGAGGTACATTAGACCGTTCAAGATTTTGAACAGGGTTGGTCTAGTAGCCTACAGACTTAAACTACCACCCGAGCTTAGTAGAGTACACCCTACGTTTCACGTGTCAAACCTGAAGAAGTGTTTATCTGATGAGTCATCCGTGATTTCACTCGACGAGATTCTTATTGATGAGCAATTGAACTTTGTTGAGGATCCCGTCGAAATTATGGACCGTGAAGTCAAACAGCTGAAACAGAGTCGTATTCCTATCGTGAAAGTCCATTGGAATTCCAAGAGAGGACCCAAGTTCACCTGGGAACGCGAAGACGAGTACAAGCGCAAGTACCCTCACATTTTCTCAACCATGACTGGTAACACTAACTGAAATCCGGGATGGATTTCCAAATATGATGTAGGTGCTACACCCGGTAATTTTCCGAACCTATTTTCCTAGCCAAATATTTACTTTTGCAGGCCCTTAGCATTTAAACTTTTTCTGAACTTATTTGAACTTAAGAAACAGAAGATATCTTGAAAAACGTGAGCGATATCCCTTTATTGAATCGGCACAACCTAGAAAGCACGTAACGAATCAATTTGCTAAATAAATTAACTTCGAAAAAGTTATGCATATTTATACTCGTTTTTATCAGAAAATTATTTCGAAAACAATGGCGCAAGTCTCGTAAATTTTTATGACCGTTTGATACGTCAAATAGATCCCACAGTGTTTATTTTAAAAGTTTAATCCATTTGTCACAAACACCCCCTCCGCCCGAATGTTACCCACGCCACCTTCTTTTTCATTTTCCACATTCGGCCCCTCTACCTAAATATATAAACTCCACCTTCTCTCTCTCCTCCCTCATTTGATACCACCCCCTCACCGGAACCCTATTCCGGTGCCACTACCCCATTCGGCCAAAATTATGGCCATCACCGAAACTTCACCCACGTATAGATCACGACCTTCTCTTCATTTCTGGAGCGTTTGGGAGCCAACGGAGTCCGTTTGGTTGTGTTTCAAGACCACCGCCACCACCACCGTCGCACCACCACTCACCGCCGCACCTTTCTCTCTTTCTCAAGCGTTTGGTAAGCACCACGCGCCACCCTTCTTTGTTATTTTCATTTTTATCGAAATCCTAAACCTGAAATTTTATAAAACGTATTTCTATTAACAAAAACTTATTTAAACTCAATGTTTTAAACTCAAAACGTATGGATCTAAAACTTTGACCCTCGACTCAGCTGGACTCGTTCTGAGTCGCGTGACTCAACCGAGTCAACTCACGAGTTGAGTTGACTCGGGGCAGTTTCTCGTTTATTTTGATTTCATTATCTTGTCTAAGCTTATTTTGGTTTGTTTGTAGCTTAGTTTTGGATTTGGCTCGGTTTTGGTTTGCGTTCGTGTAGGCCGTGAGCCATTTGGCTCATGTAGCGTTGAGCCGTAACTCAAGGGAGTCATGGTGTAGTATAGGTTGTTTTGTTTGTGTCACGGATTGGATTTGATTTGGTTGTGTTAGCCGAGAGCCCATAAGCTCAAATAAGGTCGAGCCGTGACTCAAGGGAGTCACGGCATGAGTTGGTTTTGAATTTGTTGAAGTCGTGGCATGTGATACTAATTTTACTCGAGTCGAGTTTGGTTTGTATGGATTTGGATTTGTAGCCGCGGTTAGTTGGTTGTCGTATCGAGTGAGCCGTGACACAAGGAGAGTCACGAGCTTGTTGTTTTGATGTTGGCTGCGGCCTTGGATGGCTTGGTCGACAAGAGTGAGTCGAAGTCGAGACTCATGGGAGTCTCAGCCATGTCGTGCTAAAGGTTAGAAATCCTCGAGTTAGCGTCTTGAGTTGGTTTTGGGTTCGGATTGTTGATTGGGCCGAAAGGACTAAACAAGCCCATGTGGAGTCTAGTATTGTTAACTTTGGGCCGTTAGCCCAAAGTGAGTCCATATAGTGTGAGTAAGTATTGGGCCGAAGCCCAATACACTTGGGCCGTGTATTTTTTTCATCTATTGTTTTGAGTATTTTTTTCATTGTCACTTCCGCTTACTAACTTATCTCATTTTGTTTGTCAATTGGTGTTTCAGAAACTATTCGGGTATACTTGGGATATGATATGGATTTGGATATGGATATTGCAACAACCTATGCTTTGGATGTGATTATTGGATTGGACATTATTGGATTTACGGTATTAGCCGATAGACTTATGGACGGTTTTGTACTTGAGAAGGAAGAGTATGTTAGACTCATAAGAGCTTAACATATTTGGACCCGAACATACACAAAATGGTCAATAAACTTGACAACTAATATACACGCAAATGATAATGTCTAATGATATATAAATAACTTGTAAAATGTGACAATAAAACTTGTATTATTCAAAAGTCGCGACGACTTGGAAATGTTTTATAAACGGACGAGTCATGTCCAAATTTCTATAAAAACCTTTATAATTAAACCATTTACAACTTGTAAACATCATAAAACCATTTGAAAACTTATACGTTTTCTTCCTAAATCATAATGTTTTACCAACTAATTTGGGATATGGGTAAAACACCGAAATGACCTATTGATATCTTTTCTTCTCATTCTTTATTATTCTTTCTTTTCTTATTCGTATCTCTTCTTCTTTTCTTGATTCTTTTCTTACTTGTTTGTTTGTGTTTCGCCGACTATTATTATCTTATCTTTCCTTTTCTTTCCACACGAGTCATAAATGTTTATTTCTTTCAACGCCATTGAAACTAAACCTTTTCATTTCAAACACTTGTATTCTACGCGTATTACTTTATAAAATCACTTTGAGGATTATTTCTGAAACATACCATTTACTTATTAGGTTGTGATGAAGTTCACTTGTTGTGCTATACCATCTGATCATATTGTTATATCTTATTTCATCTGCTGCTAAGGTGTGATTCATAGCCCCACTTTACTTTTAAATTGTTTATAAACCCATGGGGGAGATACATGCTACTTACTTTTCATGAACACAGTTGTTTAAACGTATGTTTTTCCGGACTAAGATGATAATGCTAAGTACCACCCTTGCCAAAAGCTAGTCCCTCGATCATGAACCATTAATCACTTGTGAGTGAGCGCGAGTATAGTTTATAGGCCTATAGGAATAACCACCCGCCATGTTGACCAAGGCCGGCAACATGTGATGTACTATATTTGAGATTTACTAGGTATCTGGAAAAGTACCTACTTGGGGGCAAATTGTTATATTATTAATTCTGCGGTTACTGTCGACTTACGCCAATGTTATTGGTGTCGGTTAACGTTTTGCGTTTCATGAGCTTAGCAATTGTTTGACGCTTACCTGATATCTGTATTTGTTACTTATTTCTTCCAGACTTGAAAATCTTGTGTTCAACTACTTTACATTTAAACCTATGGATTACACTCAACCTTTGTGTTGACTTTTTAGCATGTTTTATCTCAGGTAATTGATGTATACTATACTGGCACTAGGAGTGGCAAGAAGACTATCAATGGCTATCTATCTACTTTTTACTACCTTTTATCATTCGAAAAACCCTTTTAAAATTGTATCTTTTATTCCATTGCGTATGACGTTTGAGAATCTTTTGAACTTCAATGTTTATTTATATTTCAAATGATATGTTTTTATTAAAATGACTCGTTATGAGGTCATTTTCTATGATTGTGACTGTCTTACCCATAAGTAATACCCCAAACTATGTTTCGCTGCCATATTCTAAGTTGGGGGTGTTTCAAAAAGATCTAAATTCGCTCATAATACAGCAGAATCGTAACAAAGGTCATTTGTGGTTGATTCGAGTATTGGGAGGTCAAATGGTTGAATGAGTCAGTTTTATGGTGTTATAAGGATGGGTTTATGTTTGTGATATCAGTTAAGTGTTAATGAAGGAGAGTGTGTTTGGAGTGATATAGCAGTGAAATTGATAACTGCAAAAGATGGGGGCGTGAGTATTGAGTGAAATGGGGATTAGGTTTAGGATGTGTAATCTTACTTATAATCCCTTCATTTTAGGTTTAAAGTGTTGATGGGTTGGGTATTGGAATAACGAATGACATGAGCTATCCAGATTTAAAGAGGTGTTGGGCTGTGAAAATTTAAGCTATCATTGGGCCAGCCGAATTTTTTTTTTTTTTTTTTAGTAAACGTAAAATATGTGCTTGATCATATAAGTTTTTGAGATCAAATGGTGTTGGGCTTATGAGCTTCACGAAAATATGTGCTGTGTGAGCATAAATCATTTTAGCCAAAATCTTAAGATTAAAAATGGATTTAGCCAAAATTTGTATTTATTGATATATTGGACTATGGCTATCCGAATTTGCGGCTATAAAAATGGTTGTTTGGAGTTGATTTGGACTTATTATTGGACTAAAGATTGGACTTGGACTTGGACAAATAAAACTTACGAGGTTGACCACTTCAAAGGATAAGTTTGTATTACGCGCTCAAACGAAAGTTATCTCACGAAACCATGGTGGAAATTTGTTTTTAGATTCCATTGTTAGTAGAAATACACCAATGGTTCTTCGTCTGAGTTTCGAACCGATTGTTAGCAGAAAGAAAGGGTTCTTCGTCTGAGTTTCGAGCCGACAGTTAGTAGAAAGAAAGGGTTCTTCGTCTAAGTTTTGAACCGATTGTTAGCAAAAAGAAAGGGTTCTTCGTCTGAGTCTCGAACCGACGGTTAGCAGAAAGAAAGTGATTTCTTCATCTGAATTTCAAGTCGGTTGTTAGCAGAAAGAACATGAGGTTTCTTTGTTTGAGTTTCAAGTTGGTTGTTAGCAGAAAGAACATGAGATTTCTTCGTATGAATTTCAAGTCGGTTGTTATCAGAAAGAACATGAGGTTTCTTCATCTTAGTTTCAAATCAGTTGTTAGCAAAAAGATACTAAAGGTTGTTCTTGGTCTGAATTTCAAATGGATTCGAAAAAATAAGGTAAAGTACTTGGTTGGTGTGATTTGAGAAGCTATGGTCACTTGGTTGGTTCGTTAACTCACAAGCTCGTGTACTTATTTGACTTCACAAGACAAGATGGTTGGTTGGTTGCATGTCTTATGAAGATTGCCTGCTTGGGCATAATGTATACGATGTGTACATGTGATTAGTCTTACATATCTAGTTATATCGGTTGAAGTAGTTACATTGTAGTGCTCAAGCTATATAACTATCACGTTAAGGAGTTACGTTGTAGTTCTCAGTGTCTCACGTTGATGAGGATGTGTCCAGGGTTTCATGCAACCTATACTTTAAGGAATTCTGTTGTGATGTTCAGTATAGGCTCTAATCACTATTAGTGTAGGCTTAAGTCGCGGATTTGTCTTTTATAAAGCTTCATCAAGAGATCGTCGTTTCTCAATCTTCTAACGAAACTGTGGTACAATGTCTTCTCACAAGGTGGTCATACCTAAAAGACACGAGGTGTAAATTGTTAGAGACGTGTTTCAACTTTCTACTCCATCTAAAGTTGAACACATTTCATCAAGTGGTTTAGGCGTATTACGAGCTTCATTGAATTCTTCATTTGCTAAACCATTGATGAGGAGACAAAAGAGAGCTTGCTCCAAGAGAGTTTTAATTACCATCTTCTTCGCAGTAGTTTTGGGCCTACACACATATTCATGCTGCACCTGATAAATCACAACCATCACGGAATCTCAACTATGGCAAAAATGTCATTGCATGCCATTTTTGAGGGGGAGAATAGGCGTATGTCCTTCTCTTTTTCGTTTAACTTGCCAAGGTCTTCACGATCATTAAGAGAATAGCGTATATCCTTCTCTTCTTCCGTGGGAGGAGAAATGTGTATGCTGGGGTTATAAATCACGAAGGGATCGAGCTTAATTATTCGTGTCAGGGAGATTGGTGTCTACCGTGCCGAAATATTCCGTGATTTATTACTTTGTTCGAGTTCTATAGCTACCTCTGGGATTTAGACTTGGTGTTATCATTTAGTACTCCAGATGATTGATTTACTCAGAAAAAGAAGAAGACAGTTGATATCAAGACCCTCAAACGTGATCATGGCTTTAAAGTTTTGAATCTATAAAACGGGATGGTCAGTTTGAGGGGGAGCCGATTCAGAAACTTCACAAGTCTTTGAAGAAGCTCTTACTAAAGACTACGATGGCCTTATTGAGGGGGAGCAAACTCAATTAGTCATCACCTCATTATTTGTCTTCAAGGATATTGCACACCAAGCTCAGAGTAAAAGACCAAAGCCGAGGTTTACTCGGAAGAAAGAGCTTCAAGGTTATCCTCAGCGTTATTTAAAGACATGATTTCTGGACAAAGTAGTTCAGGACTCGTACCAAAACCAAAATCATCAACACATAAAACCAAACATATTCAAAAGGATGAGTTAGATGGTTTGTTTGAAAACTTCTATGATGAATCATATGGAGGAAACAAGATGAAGATGTCAACAATAACCGCTACAACTCCGATACTCGAATTTAATTAACAAGAAGACATGCCATCTCCCGTATCCGGTACATCAACAACTACTCATAAAGATGTTGATCACATACAAGATACACCTCCAGTCATCTCGATTCAACAAGAACTTTTACCAAACAATACCACTCCAACCTCCAACCAGAATGTTGATGATCAAGAAATTCCAAATGCATCGTTTGAAGAACAACCTTTCACAAATCCATTCGCGACTCCCTAAGGTGATGTCGGTGAACCTTCTGAGACACGATATGTTGATCCTTCAAACATGCATACATTTTACCAACCACAACCGCACAGATGAAAATGGACTCAAGATCACCCTTTAGAACAAATAATTGGAAATCCTTCTAAACCCGTTCAAACAAGAAGTGCTGCACCAGATTACTGTTTCTACACTTTATTCTTGAGTCAAGTAGAACATGCCAACATCAAAGAAGCACTTGCAAATACCGACTGGATTGTCGCAATGCAAGAAGAAATTAATCAAATCATAAGCCATGACGTTTGGAGAAAGGTTCCTAAGCCTCTTGGAAAACTCATAATTGCATTGAAATGGATTCTGAAGAACAAGTTAGATGAAGACGTGGAAGTTATCCGCAACAAAGCTCGTCTCATTGCAAAATCATACCGACAAGAAGAAGGAATTGACTTTGATGAATCATTTGCACCAGTATCAAGGATCGAAGCAATACGCTTATTCCTGGCTCATGCAGCTCAGAAATCTTTCACTGTATACCAAATGGATGTAAGAACGGCCTTTTTCTATGCGGAGTTAGAAGAAGAGGTTTATGTGAGTCAACCAGAAGGCTTCATTGATCCAGACCATCCGGATGATGTCTATGTCCTTGACAAAGCCGTCTACGGACTCAAGCAAGCACCACGTGCATGGTACAAGGTGTTGTCAGATGATGCGTGGTTTTGCAACCTTACAACAGGTTTTACCTCTCGAGGGATCTCAAGAGGCTTACAACCCCACCAGGCAGTGTACCTGACCGATGTAGTATAGTGTAGTGGTAAGTACGGGGGATTGATCGTTCTCCACAGGGAATAGTGTTCGTTAGGTATGAAAAATTACTCTAATAGGTCTAAGGGTGAGAGAAGATTCTTTTTATGTTTTTATATTTTTATGAAAGCAAGTAAAATCTCGGGTTTGAAAGAGTGGGCGGAATTAGTTGCTAGTCAACTAACCCAAGTTACTACGAATGCAAATAAAATAAAATAACAAAAATGTAAATGTTGGTGAAAACTTATGTGGAGGGAAATGTGTTTACTTAGATTTCCTTACTCCCTAACTATCTTTTACCGGTTGATTAGTGTGTATTAGTCGCGTGGATGACGGGTGTATTCCTTAATACCATTCGTGGGGTGGCGTACGTACTTCCCCAACTCTACAAGCTCCTACTTCACTCCTATGTCGAGCCGGCTAGGAAGCTCCTAACATGGGATCACTAGAATTCGCTTGTGCATTAAATACAACCATAAAAACCTTTAGTACGCATTGGTTCATGTTTCTTAAGACGTTCAAGCAAGTTACCGAATAGGAAGTTAGCCAGTTTTCTTAAGCCTAACATAGATGAACAATCATCCAATACAACTAACAACACACTAATAACCAATAATCAATAGCTAGGTTTCATTAGATCTAAGCAAACACAAGATAAATCTAGCCTAACATGTTAAACAAAAGACAAGAATAAGATAGAATCAAACAACACATAGACATATTGAATGATTAATTGATAACTTATCTTCAATGTAACATGGAAGATCTCAAGGCAAAAAGCCTTGAAAGAGCTGCCAAATTCGTCCTAGGGTTTTCACACACAAAGTTCCCCAATAAGTTCCACACTAATGACAAAAAGTTAGAAAACTATATATAGACTTTTGGATCTGACGGCGTCACGTTATGGAGTGTGACGCCGTCACCTCGCCGCTTTTAGGGTTCTCGGATGACCTTCTTGATGCCGTCCCTCTTTAGCTCTCCAAAATCCGTTCTGGCTTATCAAGGCTTGACGCCGTCAGACTATGAACGTGACGCCGTCCCTCTTTGAATTATAACGTGATGACCTTGATCAGATTAAAGCGTGACGCCGTCAGAATTTCCATGCAATTTCTCTGGCTTATCATGAGTAAATTTCACATCCACCACTTTTGCCAAGGAATGACGCCGTCCAGGGGTAAATATGACGCCGTCAAAGGTAACTTTCAGCAAGATTTTGAGACTTTGCCGTTTTCTTCACTTTAATGCTCCAGAAACGTCCAAAATGCCTCCTTTTCCAGATTTCTTCTCAAAAGTACCTAAAATGACAAAAAGAACGATTTAGGGCGATATTTGATCAAATAAATACGATTTAGGGCTTAAATGACCCCTTAAAAGCGGTACACTTTTCGCTTCATCAAATACCCTTACACTTGAGATTTGCTTGTCCTCAAGCAAATGCGCTTTTATTCTAATCAAAATACAAGTTAGGGGTCATTTAATGCTAACATAAAAGTAATTACAACAAATATTCGTTCCACTTTAATCATAATAAGCACGGAGATTACAAACTAGCACCTCACAAGTAGTGTTTAGATACTCACATCTCTCAAGTGTCATCAAAATAAATCTCATAAATGAAAACGGATAATATCTCTCACTACCTGTCATAGCAAATAGATTACCATAGGCTTGGGAAAGGATCGAAAACCTCCTCCACTAGGCGTAAGCACCTAAGATAAACTATCAAAGAGGGCTTTTACATGGGTTATAACGTTAGGTGTAGGGATATGATAAACACGGATTTATTGGATAAGGGATATTTTACTGGTGGCGAGTTAAAGATCTTGATTAATTACATGTACTATACAATGTTGCTAAGCCAAGACTCGACTCAATCTTAAGCTAATGAAAGAAAATAACAAAAACATAAAATAAACATAAAATGAAACGGGATGGTAGTCCGTATGTTTTTTCTACTTTTCTTTTTCTCATTTTTTTTTTTTTTCTTGATTTTTTCGATTTTTTTTTTTTTTTTTTTTTTTTTGCATACACTTTTGCCCTACCATCCAAAATAATACATCATAGGGGCATTGCATTCCCCTTACACTTGAACTTTTACATAACTGTACAAATAACTATTCTAATGACTCGAATTAAGATAATCAAAACACTTGGAGTACTTTTAAAATATTTAGCACATATGGGGGTAATAAATGATGTTCTTCCCCATTACTCTATTACACTAGTACTTTACCCATGAGACCCAATCGTCCCAAAACAATATGTACAAGGATATGACTCGACTTAGCAACCATGTAATCAACTAGATAATTAACTTGGGGTTTAAACAAATGTTGTAACAATAATGCACAAAAAATGAGTGCATACAAGGTAGGCTAAGGCGATTTGGGTGTACATTTTAGTGGGGTGTAACAAATTCTTCCTTTAAGTAAAATGCTTAAAGGTCGAAACGAAAAGATAGGTTCTGAGGGGTGTACTAGGGGCTAGTGTTAGTGTTATGCCCCTTAAGAAAAAGACCCATTTTAGTGGGGTGTAACAAATTCTGCAACCGACTTACGTGCCTTGCCTCATAAAGAAAAAGACCCAGGAAGTTTTACTTTACCTTGTTCAATTAATGATATATCTTTCAAGAATGTGTTAGCTGACTTAGGAGCTAGTGTTAGTGTTATGCCCCTTAAGACATTCACTAACCTAGGACTAGGAAAATTAGCACCAACTAAGTTGCTTATTGAATTGGCTGATAAAACGGTAAAACGACCTGAAGGGATTGCTAAAAATATGCTAGTTAAGATTGAGAAGTTTGTTTTCCCCGTAGACTTTGTTATATTAGATATGCCCGAGGATTTAAGATTCCTTTAATCCTTGGAAGACCTTTCTTGTCTACCGCCCATGCTAAGATTGATGTGTTTAAAAGAAAAATCTCATTAAAGGTAGGGAAAAATAAACTAGTCTATAAGTGCCAAAATCCTGCTAAAAGCATAATTAGAGGCGTCTATGTGCTAGGATTAAGAGAACGTATGGACCTCGATCTAGAAGCTAGGTTTATGGGAGAAACATTGATTCAAAACAACTCAACTAATCCTAATCATGAGAACTTCGAGGAACTTATTGACCTTAATGTACCTACCGAACTTAGGCGCGATATTGTTAATGATTCTGATGATGAGTGGTATGATTGCGAAGTAATTAACAAACGTAGGAGGATAGTTGAGCATACAAATTTGAATAATGATGTGTTTATTGAACTACCACCCCACCTTGCATATTTATGCCTATATAATAATAAGAATTTCCCGTCTATCATTTTGTCATCTCTACCCGAAAGGGACAGAACTTTGTTTATACAGATATTAAAGAAGAATGGCGTGGAAATTAAGGACGAGCAACGAGTGTTCAATATTACTGGACTGGCGATGAGGGAGCGCGATGCTTCCGACTCTTTCAGTGATCGGTATTAAGGAGCTGAACGTGAGTCTAACTTGAAGACTCTGGAATAAAGACAAGTGCTTACCGGGAGACAACCCGGAAGAAAATTTTTACATTATGTTCTGTGTCGAGTCTGTCAGGCCTGCAGAAGATACGGTGCATCTCCATCCTAAGATGCGGCGCATCGCCTGCACTGGTCATATCTTATTTAATTTTCTGCATTTTTATTTTTGACTTTAAAAACTTTCTGTCAGTATTTTAATGCGGCGCATCCCTGGTTAAGGATGCGACACATCTTTTATTCTGATTCGTATTTATTCCAGGCTCGATACGGCGTATCTTTTTCCATAAGATACGGCGTATCGACTGACCTGATGATTTTCAGTTTTTAATTTTTTATGTTTTATTTTTACTAACTACTAATGTATTATGCAAGTTTGAACCTTCTTAACTCAGGTGTGTTAAAGTCTTAATGGTATTATAGATTCCTGCATTCTTGTGGATACATCATCTATGAAGCTTAAACGTTCTAATCCGCAAGAAAGTTGATTTTTGCTCTAATACGAATAATGGAGGATCATACCGAGCAAATCTCAGGGGAGTTTTTCTGTTCTAATTCTTTTATTTTCCAGTTTTTAACCTTTGTAACAAACAACGAGGACGTTGTTTAACTTAAGTGGGGGGATTGGAGAATTAGAACACTTACTTGTCCTAAACTTTTTCAAAATATGCTTAAAATGCGCTTAATATATCAAAATTTAAAATTTTTTAGCATGTTTTTGTTTAAAGTCTAAATTACATAGCTGCACACATAACATTATTTTCAAAAATTGTGAACTTTTCAAAATTCACAAATCTATGAGTGTGCCGGTGACTTGTAAACTTTAGAACTTGGCTTGTATACTATTCGAGACCACCATAAACCCTTTTGTTACTCTCACTTTTAGAGTAAGATACCCCTAGAAAAACACTCAGAGCCATTCCTTTCGTTTCTTACACCTTTGTTATAATGTTTCGTTACACCCTTACACCTTAGCCTACCCTGTAGATTAAAATCCGTGGTTGGTTAATTGCTTTAGGCAAAGTGTGTTTCCTTACATTACCTGTGTTCGCGTGCGTAATTCATTATCTTTGGTTGAGTCAGGAAATTGCACAATGCAATTGGTATGAAAGTAAATATTGTATATCTTTGAGTTTATTTTTCGTGTGTTTACTACTTTCGCTATTACAGTTATTTCTGAAAGTATGAAGAGTATGGAAAAATTATCCGGAAAAATAGTGATAGAAAAGTTGTGAAATTTTTACACATATATGTTGATGTAAAAAAAATAAATAAATAAATCGAAAAAAAATAGAAAAGAAAAAGAAAAAAAGGAAAGGTTGGACGTTTGTTTTAACCAACTTATGTAAAGTTTTGTATTAAGTGGGAGATATCACCACTATTTGTTGTATATTATATTTACTGATTGAATGGGAGTTGGCCGTTATGGGAACGCCAACTAAGGTTATTCTTTGATTGAGATCTTGTTGAGTATAATTCGTGTCTACCTAAAGCGTGTGTTTCAAGTGTTAAAGCGTGAGTTATTCAATGATATGAGTCTTATTCATGGGATGGTTGGGAAAGTAATTTACCACACTTAGGATTTTAATTTATCCGTTTTGTTTATTTTTCATTTTACACCAATTTGTATCCCAAATATTATCCATACCCTATATCATTCTTTATCCAAACCTTTGATTTATTGAGATTAGGGATTTGAGCAATCTTAAGTATCGTAGTCGTGGATTCGGCTATATATTTATGATTTTGTCACCCTTTTTGATATAATATTATTGGTAAAGATTACTTGGTCCTATCTTTAGCCTATTCGAGTTAAGGATTTGAGCAATTGCAAGTATCGTGGTCGTGGATTCGATCATGTATTTGTGATTTTGTCGCCTTTTCTGGAATTTGAGATCGATAGAGATTAAAAAGGATGATTAACCCTTAACCAACAAACCCTTTTTACCGCTTTAGACTTGTTATTCCTTGGCTTTAGTGGAGGAGATGCGTATACTTGCCAAGCTTATGATAGAATATTCGTCACGACTGGACAGTTAAACGATTAGATTTGCTTTTATCGAAATATTTTATTTTATTTCTAATTCGTTAAGTGTTTGGTTGTGTGATTATGACAAAAAACGAATACATGCTTAAATATAAAAATAAATCCTAATATCTTTTAGGATACATTTTCATAAGATTTATTCTAAGGTTTACTTGGGGACAAGTAAAGATCAAGTGGGGGGATATTTGATGAACTCAAATAAGTACATTTTATCATCATCATTTATCCTATTTATTTGACTTGTTTTATTATATTATATATGAGAATTGGTACGTTGATGTTTACTTTTGTAATTCTCAGGTAAAAACAAGTATTGTGTGAAACTTGGCGATTTTAGACTAATTATGGAGCAAAACAAGCAAGATGTTAAGAGTCTACTGAAATGTACAAGATCGACATCATTCTGCTCCAGATACGCCGCAACATACTTCGTACATACGACGCATCACTATCAAGATTTCACAAGTTCCGATCCAAGACAGCAAAGGACATGCGCCGCATAGAGAAATGGAGTTACGCCGCATCTTAAGGCGGTGTACGAATATTCCTGAATATATTAATCTTGGACCCCACGCGAAGTTAATTCAATGCGCCGCATCTACTTATCATATGCGCCGCATCTAACCCTCAGACAGAAACTATAAATACCCCAAGGCCAGACGAATTTCGGGATCCTACACATCCTACAGACTAGCTTTCGAAGACCGAAGAACCCTAGGAGACAAATTCAGACGTATTAGCAGCACAAGACACACCCTAAACGAAGATACAAGAGCCGTAAGAAGGTCCTGCATGTATTCAATTCATTAAGTAGTTTTGTTTTATTGTATTAGTACACTTTAATTCATCAGGATTGATGGGCCGATTCCATGTGACTACGGAAAATCATGGGCACCCCTTAAAATTGCTTTCCCATTAATTAAAGTTTATATGTTGATGTCTTTGGTGACTTTTATTAGTGCATTGATAACCTCTGTGTCTAGCTGAGCATTGCTTGGGTCGCCATGCCCCTTCCTCGCCTATTTATTCTATCGTTTCTAGGATAGTGGGATAGACATAAGTGATCATTAAGGGTTTACTCGCCGATAAGATTAGAGCCAACGAGAAAGGGTTAATTATATACACTTCATATAAAACTAGCAATAAAACAAGTGACAAGCTACTTAATTATCAGGACAGGTCTTCTTATTGTCTCGAGTATCTATCTGTGTACGTGTGTGCTAATCGCTGATTCGTGCTCATTAGTTTAGTTTTCTATTTAATTATAACCAAACCGTGCCAGTCTCTCAGGCTGAACCCCCTTGCGTTAGATTAGGTTGTATAGCTAACTTAGGATATTAAAATACTGATTAGAATAACTAGATAATACGTTCTACTCTTAGTGATCGACACTCTACTTACCATTATATTCATACTGACCGGGTACACTACTCGTTAAAGTGTGTGTTTTATTGATAAGTCGGCTAAATATAAATTTAAAACTTGAGTAGGCATTAATACTGCTAAAACCACAACGACATCAAGCGCGCACCAAGTGTTTGGAGCCGCTGCCGTGGACATAAAAGAATTAGAGCAATACACACGCACATCAATAACCAATAGGGTGAATCTAAAAAGGCAAACACCTAAAAGTCACTCTAATAACACAAGAACTACCCCCAGAGCAGTTTCATTTAAGTCTGACGTAAAAGCAGTTTCTGCTGCTAGACCAAAAGATTCTGCTGCTAAACAAGTAGATTCTACTGCCAGACCTTTTTACTCTGTTAACCCAAAACAAGCAGCACAAGGTGCAAAAACAACTTTTAAATATGCACTCAAAGCTGCTAACAGGCCTTTTCATACTAAAGCAGTGATTCACAAACAAATATGGAAACCTAAGGGTTCTGCTGCTAGGGAAAAGAGGGTAAATGCTGTTAAGTCCTCAGCATGTTAGATTTGGAGATCTATTAAATCCAATGGTGCATCAACTATTCTCAAGAGATTAGATTACATTGATGCTAAAGGCAAATCCAAGTCAGTAATGGCTTAGGTTTCCCAAGGAAACTAATTCCTTATTTGTATGCCGGAACATTCATCAACAGATCAAAAGGATCAAGGATACTCAGATAGTGGATGTTCAAGGCATATTGAAATAATAGTAGTACAATTTTCATAATTAAAAATCCAGTGCAACACCCTAAAACAAAACACATTGAAATAAGACATCATTTTATTAGAGATTATAATGAGAAAAAGTTGATTCAAGTTCTTAAAATTGATTCTGATCACAACTTTTCAGATCTTCTTACAAAAGCTTTTGATGTTGGAAGGTTTCAGTACTTGGTAGCAAGTATTGGGATGCTTAATCCTCAACGATTTAAAACTATTTGTTTTTGTATATAATTTTTTTGATTGTACTGCTGGCTTTATAAAATACTACTGTTAGTGAAAAGTTTGTGCTGCTGGTACAAATTTTTATTTGTTAAGTTCATATTTGTTAGTCATATTATGATACTGCTATAAGACAAATGCTTTGCATTTTGTTTCTTGGTTTTGGACTAACATTTTCAGGTATGAATATTAAACAACAAGGAAGTTTCAAGTGAAATGGAAGCAGCAGAATGATGATATCAGTTGCTAACATAATAGGTTTATGATGGACTGAGTTAGGGAATTCATTAACAAAGGTTAACACCTAAGTTAAATTGATTCCTTATAACTTATTTTTTGAAATCTGATTATGATATTTCACATTGAATTGATGGTTCAGTTGGTCAGATAGTAACTGACACAACTCACTTTCTATCATTTTATACTTTTAAGTATAATGAGCAAGTCTAAGGACATCTGATAGAAAGAACAGCTAGTAAAAGTGAATCTAACACTTGTGTTAGAGGCAACAATTGCTATGAGCTGGAAACCCTGTCATGAAAGCCTTTTGAATAGGTTTATCTTTACACAGGCAGTTATTTATAACTGAAAAACATTGGTTCTCACACAACCAGAGGTTGCTTTAAACCGCATTCTTGATTAAGTGTCTGTTTACACACTTAATCCCTTCAAAATGGTTGAATGCAGTATGATTTTTCTATAATAATATCATGAACATACTGCTAAGTCAAAGTTTCTTAAAAAGCATTTTCAAAGGGACTCAGCAAAACCATCCATTGATGGATAATAAGTCAATGCCCCATGAATCACCTCTCATAGGAGTTAACACACCTAGAAGTGATGAGGGCAGCACATAAACTCTTAAGGAATTGATGGCTTCATGTACAACATTGTCTGAAAACAAGTTCACATTGGTAGATCAGATGATGATGGGATGATGGTGAGAGATCTTCCAAACAGAAGAGGATAAAATGCTATTTGCATCTCGGGGGAGGAAATATCTCAGGAGAGGAAATAAAGCCCAAGGAAGATTAACCAAATGTAAGAGAGGAAAAGACAAGAGCATACAAGATGATGACATGGAGGTTGAAAATGACAAAAACAGAGCTGATTCTGGAGTATTATAAATATTCAGAAGGGATGAAGCATTCCAAAGGAGAAAGTTCTATCTATGTCAATCTCAGTTCACTACGTTTGTTCATCACTTGCAAAGGCTTGCTGAAAGATGATTTCACTTGTTGAAACAAGCATCCAAGATACACAGCACCATTGCCTCTTATAATTCCTCCATCCAAGGAAATTGCACAATCTTTTAGGCTTTGTTTAAAGCTTGAAGATAGGTTCTAATATTGTCGAAGTCAAAAGAAAATGGCAGATGAGTTACTGAGAAAGATATTTAATCTTGAAGAACAGAAGATAGCTTAGATCAAGGGTCTGACTATGAAGTGTTTGAAAGATCCTCACAATCAGAAATTCAATTCAGAAGAAACATGTTGATTTAGGAAAAACAACAAGTTTAGGGGAGGATTGTTGGGAATTAAATGTTCTGAAGATTAGTATCATGAACTACACATTCACAAACTTAGTTCTGCTCAAGGAAATTTACTAAGTATGATTCTACTGCTAGTGTATTTCATTGTGCTGCTAGCGTTAGAGATTCTACTGCTGAATGATGCTGCTGCTAGTGAAGATGATTCTGCTGCTGAGTAGATAACTGTTGATTATTCTACTGCTGAGAAGATAAGTATAGAAAGATATTATGTGTACTAAAGTCAATTATACACGGTAGATAATATCTTACCCCATGTGATCAGTCATTATGTTATATTCACAGAACAAGTTGTAATCTAAGATACATGTTGTATCATAATGACTGACACACTCAACATAAGCTAGCTAGTAGTTTGACAAGACTTAACAATATTGTAAAGATCTCTCTTGGACTATAAAAGAGAGATCTTAGCTTAGTCATAAAAACAAGTTTTTCCAAGTGTGACTAACTTAAGTGATTCAAATAGAACTCCAAGAACAGTTAAGAACATAGAACAAACACAACAATTGCATATCAAACCTTTGTATTATTCTCAATAATATTAATCGTTTGGTGATATACTTTTCTGTGTTCCTTGCTATTCACACAAGCATAATCGTTCCATTTCCATAACCAAAATAAACCTTCTAAGTGTGGTTAAGTAGATTCCGCATACTTAATCATATTAACTCAAAGTATCACATACACAAAGTTACAAAGGACTAACACCCTTTAAGTGTATCGAATCCCTTCACACAGAGAATATTTTCGGTTTCATTGAAGGTTTAGTCTGTATCAGAACGCTATTAAAAACCCCATAAGAATCATGGACAAACCAAACTTGCCAACCTCAATCTCGAAGCCTTCATTAGGATAATCCCAATCAGGATAATCCTGAGGGGGAGAAACGGCATAAGAGATTGAGATCTTCAGTAGCTGCTGGTACTAAAATCATGGAACAATCTACATCATTTCACCAACAATCACAAAAACTCTCATGCTCATCCAAACCTGTTAAAGATGTCGAAGAACACTCCACAGAGTTAATTCCGAAAGATGTTTTTGAAGATGTTCTGCTGGAAGATGAAAGTGTAGCAGCTGAAGTGTATTAGGCAAAGTTACAAAAAGGGGGAATAAAGACAAAGCAGGAGCTGGAGAAATATAGGTTAGTTGCAGAAGATAAGTAATTAGAGGTGAGAGATGAAAACCCAACGTTTGAAAAGCCTGAGGAAGTATCATCTGCATATGGTAAGTCTGCTACTGAAAGTAACAAGGAATATGATGAAGGGACTGAAACCTCAATACAAGATATCTTCTACAATGAATGAATGATAAAGAATAGAAGATAAAACAATCAGTTGATAACTGATGTATTTAATGCCTCGTCTACTTGGGAATTGTGCAAACCAGAAGACTTTGACCATAGTATTTTGAGAGATATCTTCAAGAAAAGTCAAAGCTGCACCCAAGCCTCCCGTTACTCAACAGATCATCACAAGTGATGCTGGAAGATCTGTTGGATCAGATGTTCTTTAAGCAGCTAGAAACGGATGTTGAACATCAAGAACCGATAAGTAGAGCTTTGCAGGTGATAAAAGAAAGACTGGAACTTCGAGCATTTTAAAAATGCTAGAAGTAATTCATTGAAGCTCGAAGATACAAAGACCGATTGCCTTACATCGGAAGACCCCATGATCTACCCTTTGGGGGAGATTGTTGAAACACAAAAAGTGTAAATCATGATATAGGGTCTTCCATGTAATAATGATTAGGGAACGTTGTAATATGTTGCAGTAAGCTTGCGATAGCATCATACCCTCGCAGCACTTGTATAGCTACGAGGGGATGTGAGACTTAAGTATGGGTATATATACCTCCCTACCTCATAGGTTATGAGGTGTGTTTTCATAATAATATTATCCTTGCAACACCACTCTCTCTTCCTCTCTCTACTTTCTCTCTCTAACACCACCATGGGTGTGTTTTCCTATTTCGGCCGACCACCCGACCACACCACAATATCATCTTCCTAAACTAGATATTAGTGGACCAACAATAAGCTTTACTGTTTTGGGAATATCCTAGAAATACATCTTCGTAATACTTTGGGTCAAATTTGGTGAGATAGTCCTTAGTGTTTAGTATGAAGCATTTGCTTTCAAAAACTTTGTTGATGCAAATAATGTTCTAAAAACGTTATTTATATCCTTCGATAACTCCACATTTTGATGATAACAAAATGTGAAAACACTTTACGTCAAAATTAACGTAAACAATTTTTTAGTAGAAATATCCCGTTTCTACATAAATCACTCTAGGTAAGAACAAATAAATTTACAACTTGACAAATGATCAAAAAATTGAATTTGTGTTTTAAACTTCACATTTTTAATGTGACAAAACATTTTTTCAAAAATACATTTTACAAATTATTTTTGAATTATAAAGAAATGTTTTAATTGGAAAAATAAGTTTAAAATTTATAACAGCTATCCCCCCCCCCCCCAAATCAGCTCCAAACTTCCCCAAATAAACTTTCACCACTAAAAACAAAAAGTTGAGCGTCCTTGTCTGGCACGGTACGACGGTACCACTAAATTTAGTGGTACCGTTTGGTATTTAGTGGTACCGTCCCACTGTAACGGCTAGATTTTTCTTGCCTATAAATACTAGCCCACTTCACAGTTTTTGGGCATCCTTTTTCACACACAACTTTCTAAGTTTATAACTCTTATCACATTTACTCTCCTTTGATCATTTAGTTAGTTTTTCTTTTGTTTAAAGATTGATCCTATCATCCAACCAAGTGATCACCTTCATTTCTCTACTAGTGCAAGAGAAGAACACAAAGTATCAAGAAGATACAAGGTGTTGTAGTCATAGTGTAGTGTGATCCGTGCTAAATACACCTATAAATAAATGCAGACAGCGGATGCCCGTGAATAATTACAAATTACCCCTTTGTGAAAAAGGATACTTGCAAAAACTCACGTTCGTGTGTAGTGTTAAGACAGGCAAATAATTACCCGAATCGTTTCACAACGAGGTGTGAATGGGCAAACTGTGGAAAGCTAGGATTAGAGTGATTGATGATTAGATATTGATTTTGCTTTTCTAATAATTCTAAATAACAAATTAAAAACAAATATACACAAGAAAATTAAACGCGAATAAAAATAAACTAAAACGCGTAACGGGAAAGCTAAAAATGGGACTAAAACTGAAATTTATGAAATTTAAAACCTAAAAATGTAAAATTACTTAAAACTTATTTAAAAACTTAAATTATATATTTTTTATACTTTTTATTTAATTATTATTAATTATTTATTAATTTAATTACTTATTAAAATATTTAAATTTATAAAAAATACTAAATGAACAAAGAAAATTCTAAAACTTTTTCTAAAAATATTATAAGATGAAAAGAAGCTAAGAAAATTATAAAAAAGAAAATTACTTAATTAAAATTTAAAAAGATAAATTCTATTAAATAGAAGCTATCACTATTTTTCTATTTTTGATTTTCTTATGGACTAAAAATGTAATTATATTTTTCCTAGATTACAAATGACAAAAGAAAATTATGAAAATTAAAATTATATTTTTCTGATTAATATTCTATTTATTATGATTTAATTACTATTTTAAACTAATTAAAAAGATTAAAAATATCAAATGACTTTAGAAAAATCTGAAAAATTCAGGATAAGTCTAAAATATTATTTAGAAGCTATGAAAAATAAAATCACAAGTCTACTGGATCTAAATAAGCTGATGGACAGATAAGCAGTTGATGCAATAAGCTAAAAATAAGCTAATAAGCACAAAAGTTAACCAAATGCTCAGGACAAGTTTAACCAACTCTAATAAGCACAAAACAACTTTAAAACACAAATAAGCACAAGTAAATAAGCTAGATAAGCAATTGGACAGCAGCAAGATCTATGCAGAAAACTCAGAAAAGACCCCAACTTTGCAGACAAATTAAGCACACTAAATAAGCTGAGAAGAAAAATGTTATGGGGGCAAAAGCTAGGTGATACTACTGGCTATTCAGAAACACAAAAAGCCCCATCACAAACACACCAATTGAAGTCCAATTGAAGGCAAGATCAAATGCAAATCAGCACTCAAACCTGATGATTTTGACTTTTGCAGAAAAACACTAAAGTTGACTTAATCCAAATTTGATTGATCCTAAGTAACTAATTGTGATATAATAAGCTATAATTAAACTAGTTTAGCCTAAATGAACCAATCTTATAGCTAATTGATGCAAATTCTACCCTGATTAATCAACAGTGAATAGATTTGAGCTAATTAAAATGCTATTTTGACTATTTTATGAACAATGCTTGTATTTAAGTGATGTTCTGAGTTAATGTGACACTAAGGAACTTGTATGAGCCAGAAAAAACAACAAGAACAAGCCTGATCACAGAGAAAAACACAAATCCAAACACTACTTATATGAGACAGATTTGAAGAAACTTTAGCAAATAAAGATCTAAGCACAAGATACTGATTAAAAACACTCTAATAAGCTAAAAGCAATCTAAAGAAACATCAATAAGTAATCTCAGAACAAGTGTACACTATAAAGAGTAGGAATTGAGGATTTGGCTTACAAATGCCTTCCAGCCAAACTTTTATGAACCAAGGACCACTGAACTATTCCTAACACTCCCCATGGAGTACTAAACCAAGGCCATCCATAATACACCCTGCTCCAGCCATGAACACCATGAAACCTGAACTTTGACTTTTGTTGACCTTTTTTTGTATTTTTGATTTTTTATTACTAAACTGATTTTAAGGATTACTAATAGCTTTTATAAGCTATATAGGAGCTTATGTGAGCCTAGGAGTCCATATCATTAAACAGAAACAACAATTAAGCTAATGAGAATTTCTGAAATAAAAATGAAATTGCATAAACTGAGACAGATACTAAAACTTGAATTTGATTATTAGAAAAGGTTAAGATTACACTGAAAGAGCTTGATACAATACTTAAAAGCTAAACAATACACTAGAATTTGAAAATTTAACTAAACGACATACATAAATACTAATTAGACTACCTCTCTTGCTTCCTTGCTTCTCTTTCTTCTTATAGATAACAATTAGGGTTTGTGAAGACTTCTGACTCTTTCCCACTTGCATTCTGAGCCATTGGATGAGTCAAATTGATCTAAGCCGTATAAACTAATTTTGGCGCCAAAAGTGGATATGGGTGGATAGGTTATCACATGGGTCTGAGGGAGTGGGGAAGAAGCATTTAATGCTTTTGGAGTGGTTAGGTAGCGTGTAGGAGGAGGGGGAGTGGGTGTGTCAGGAGGTGGTGGACAATGGTGGTATTGGATGGTGGTTTTGTGGTTTGGCGGTATGGTGGGAAAGGATAGGTTTGACCGAAGTCAAACCTTCGGTTTAACTAATAAAGGGGTTGGGTCGGGTTTGCACAAGGGTTAGGCTTGGGATGTTGGGCTGGGTTTAGATAAGGATGGGTTTGGGTTTTATTTGTTTTGGGTTTGGGATGTTTTATTTATTTTGGGGTCCGGTTTTAGTAGCTAAATCACAAGGACCATTCTTGTAATTCCTGAAAATTGGAGGACCCAACTTGTACATCTTCCAAAATAAACCAAGGGTAATTCCTGCCATGTTTCAATAATCCAGGGACCATACATGATGTTTCCAAAAAATAATATTTCCCAGGGATCATTTTTGCAAATTCTGAAAGTGCAGGGACCAAACTTGTAAATTATTTAAACTTTTCACCAAAGGACTAAATATGATAATTTATGATTTAAAAAGGACCTTTGGTGACTTTTCTTACAAAACAAATGCTTAGGGACTAATTTTGACAAGTTTTGAAACTTGAGGGACTGAAACTGCCAATTTTGCAAACTTTGTTCGTTTTTCAATTGTTTTTAAACATTTTGCATTTGAAACATATAAAACACAATCCCGGGGATATTTTCAGTATTTTGATGCATTTCTGAGTGTTTTTGAATGTTTTGGCAGTTCAGATATGACAAAAATGATGAGTATTTAGACACTCATCAATCCCCCACACTAAACTATTGCTAGTCCCTAGCAATCTTTTATGAAGTTTTAATGGATTTTTCTCTTTACCAAAAGCCATCACTTCTGGAGTAGCCAATTGTTTTAGTATGTGATACTTTGGTACAATGATAACCAAATGATTTTGAGCAAACCATCAGCTGTCAACGGTTTTGATTTGTCTTTACCAAAAGCCGTTTGCTTCTGGACTAGCCAACTCTTAGATAAATTATCAATATTATCTTTGGTGAGCTGATTACCAATTATGGTTTTTCACTGCCTTAACCACAAGCCATAACCTTGCGGGCTAGCCAACTCTTCACTTATGAAGATATGGTGAGTCGAATACCATACAATTTTCGGCAAATTGTAAGCCATCAACGGATTTGATATATCTTTACCAAGAGCCGTTTGCTCTTGGATTAGCCAATCCTTATGTAGGTTAGACATGGCGGACTGATAACCATTTATTGAGTTCTAAGTGAGAAAAAAAATTTAAAATTTTGGCTAAAAATGGGGGTACTAGATGGTACATTTGATCAAATTCGCTAGAATTCCCCCCCCCCACACTTAGAACTGAATATTGCCCTCAATATTCAAAGTATCGGTTGTTAAACCAACACTTAGAACGTGAAAGGAAAATACTAATAGCCATTATTTTATATACACACATTTTTTTTTTTTTTTTTTGAAATTTACATATATACAACATGTGGGGCATCTCCCCCACACTTGGGTGTTAGAAAAGAGAAAGAAGACAGAGACATGGGTGAAAACCCATGTTGTGGGCTAATGTTTTTGATCACCGAGTCACTAGCTTGACTCGATCCCCGCATTCATTGGTTCATGGGGAAAGTTTGGAGATCCGGGACAACCATGGGTGGTATGTCCTCTCCAAAGTAGTGTTTTAAACGATGACCATTCACTTTGAAATTAGGACCGTCAGCTTGAGATAACTCAACGGTACCATATGGATAAACCTTTGTAATAGTGAATGGACCAGACCATCGGGATTTGAGTTTGCCTGAGAAGATCTTTAATCTTGAATTGAAAAAGAAGGACTCAATCACCAACGTTAAAAACGCGGTTCTTTATTTTTGAGTCATGAATCTTCTTTTTCTTTTCTTTATAGATCAAAGAGTTCTCGTAGGCCTGATCACGCAGTTCATTTAATTCATTCATTTGAACTTTACGGTGATCACCCGCAATTTGGAGGTCAAAGTTAGCATGTTTCAAGGCCCAGTAGGCTTTGTGCTCTAATTCGATCGGTAGATGACATGCCTTTCCGTACACAAGCTTGTAAGGTGTACACCCGATGGGTGTTTTGTAAGCAGTACGAAAGGCCCATAGTGCATCATCCAACTTATCCGACCAGGATGCACGATTTTCTCCTACAGTCCTTTCCAAAATTCTTTTGATACCCCGATTTGAAACTTCTACTTGCCCACTTGTTTGTGGGTGATACGCAGTGGAAAGACGGTGAGTTACACCATACTTTTGCATGACTTTATCAAATTTGTCATTGCAAAAATGCGTACCACGATCACTGATTATAGCACGTGGAGTTCCAAAACGGGCAAACAGAGCTTTCAGGAATTTTATAACCACTCGGGCATCATTAGTGGGTAAAGCTTTTGCTTCAACCCATTTTGACAAATAGTCAACAGCCACGAGAATGTATTTATTTCCTCGAGATGATGGAAATGGCCCCATAAAGTCAATGCCACAGACATCAAAGATTTCACAAACTTGAATAGCATTTTGTGGCATTTTATTTCGTTGTGAAATATTTCCGTGACGCTGACAAGCTTCACAAGTTTTGATGAGATCTTGGGCATCTTTATAGATTGTGGGCCAATAAAACCCGGAATCAAACACCTTTTTTGCGGTGTAGTTTGGACTATGATGGCCCCCAGTGGGCCCAGCATGGCAAGCTTTGAGAATGTCAATAGCTTCCTGTCCGTAAACAAACCGTCGGATGACTTGATCCGCACAGATTTTGAATAAGTAGGGGTCGTCCCAGAAGTAATGTTTAACATCCTTGAATCGGGACTACCTCTCTTGCTTCCTTGCTTCTCTTTCTTCTTATAGATAACAATTAGGGTTTGTGAAGACTTCTGACTCTTTCCCACTTGCATTCTGAGCCATTGGATGAGTCAAATTGATTTAAGCCGTATAAACTAATTTTGGCGCCAAAAGTGGATATGGGTAGATGGGTTATCACATGGGTCTGAGGGAGTGGGGAAGAAGCATTTAATGCTTTTGGAGTGGTTAGGTAGCGTGTAGGAGGAGGGGGAGTGGGTGTGTCAGGAGGTGGTGGACAATGGTGGTATTGGATGGTGGTTTTGTGGTTTGGCGGTATGGTGGGAAAGGATAGGTTTGACCGAAGTCAAACCTTCGGTTTAACTAATAAAGGGGTTGGGTCGGGTTTGCACAAGGGTTAGGCTTGGGATGTTGGGCTGGGTTTAGATAAGGATGGGTTTGGGTTTTATTTGTTTTGGGTTTGGGATGTTTTATTTATTTTGGGGTCCGGTTTTAGTAGCTAAATCACAAGGACCATTCTTGTAATTCCTGAAAATTGGAGGACCCAACTTGTACATCTTCCAAAATAAACCAAGGGTAATTCCTGCCATGTTTCAATAATCCAGGGACCATACATGATGTTTCCAAAAAATAATATTTCCCAGGGATCATTTTTGCAAATTCTGAAAGTGCAGGGACCAAACTTGTAAATTATTTAAACTTTCACCAAAGGACTAAATATGATAATTTATGATTTAAAAAGGACCTTTGGTGACTTTTCTTACAAAACAAATGCTTAGGGACTAATTTTGACAAGTTTTGAAACTTGAGGGACTGAAACTGCCAATTTTGCAAACTTTGTTCGTTTTTCAATTGTTTTTAAACATTTTGCATTTGAAACATATAAAACACAATCCCTGGGATATTTTCAGTATTTTGATGCATTTCTGAGTGTTTTTGAATGTTTTGGCAGTTCAGATATGACAAAAATGATGAGTATTTAGACACTCATCAAGTGCACTTGTAACACTTGTTACATACTTGTTGTATCCTAGCATACACCAAGTTGATTTTCTTTTGTGTAGTTTGTGAGTGTGGATCATTGTGATCTTGTCGAGATCTTGGAGATCTCTTGTAGCTTGTGTGCTTGTGTGTTGATCAAGTGGATCAAGGGTAGATCGGGTAGATCATGTGAAGTGTGTTGATTGTGTGATTTAGCAAGGATCGTGTGGATCGTGGTAGATTGGTACTAGCTAAGATTAGTACTCGACATTTAGCTTAGTGTCGGAAATAAGGATAAGCGACGTTGTACGATTTTCTCCGCCTGAAGGGAGCTTTGTTGACATAGTGCTTAGAACTCTCGAGTTGGGTACTTGGGGAGTGGAGTAGGGCGAAGAAGAGCTTCGTGACCGAACCACTATAAATCTCGTTGTCTCAGTTTGATCTTTCCATCTCATTTCTTTATACTTATTGTTTATTTTAGATAGTATAGCTTAGTGTTCATATTGGTGTTTATTGATTTCACAAAAGAATTGAATCAATGTTTTTCACAAACAAACTTTTCTAACTAACGAAAAACCGGTAAAACTATTCAACCCCCCTTCTAGTTTTCCACAATTGGTATCAAAGCCACGTCAGGCAAGATTTTAAAATAAATTGTATTTTAAAACTTGAATCGGTCAATGGATTTCGACAAATATCAAGAAGGGCAATCTATGCAAAGACAACCACTTTTTGAAACCGATTGTTTTATATATTGAAAAACAAGATTCGAAACGTATGTGAAATCAAAAGACATTGATCTTTGGCATATTATTACCGAAGGTGACTTTCAACCGATTGAAAAGAATCCGGAAACAAAAAGGGATGAAATAGTTCCCTATAATAAACAAAGTGATAATCTTAAAAGAAAACTAGCCAAAAATGATGAGGCTAAAATGGTGATTTATAATGCTTTGCTGAAAAAGGAATTTGAAAGAATTTTTATGTGTAACACGGCAAAAGAAATTTGGAAAACTTTGTTAGTCACTCATCAAGGTAATAATCAAGTCAAAGAGAACAAGATAAATCTTCTTGTGCAAAAATATGAACAATTTTCCATTTCGGAAGATGAATCTATTGATAATGCCTTTGCTAGATTTAATACTATTATTACTAGTCTTAAAGCTCTTGATGAAGGTTATTCTAGCAAGAACTATGTCAGGAAGTTTCTTAGGGCTCTACATCCTAAATGGAGAGCAAAGGTCACCGCCATTGAAGAGTCAAAGAACTTGGCGACATTATCACTTGATGAACTAATAGAAAACTTGAAAGTTCATGAAATGATAATTAAGAAAGACTCTGACATAGTCAAAGGCAAAATTGAGAGAGTTAGATCTCTAGCATTGAAAGCAAAAAAGTAGTCTAGTGATGAGGAAAGTCCGGATTCCGATAGTGAAGACGAAGAGTATGCATTAGCCGTTAGAGATTTTAAGAAGTTCTTTAGGAGAAGAGGTAGATATGCTAGACAACCTCGTGATGAAAAGAAGTCATTCCAAAAGAACCGAGATGAGAAGAAAGGAAAGAGTGATAGGAAATGCTTTAGATGCAGAGATCCTAATCATCTCATCGGAGAATGTCCTAAACCACTGAGAACTAACAACCAAAGAGCTTTCGTAGGAGGCTCTTGGAGTGATAGCGGTGAAGAAGAAGAGAAGAAGCCCAACGACGAAACATGTCTTATGGCTCAAGCTTCAAATGAGGTACATTCCGACTCTTCTTACTATAGTGATGATAATTCGTCAATAGATGATAATATACTATATGATGAATATAATAAACTATGTGAAGTAAGTTCTAAAATCATAACTAGAAACAAAACACTAAAAGTAACATTGCATGAACTCGAAGTGAAAATTTTAGAATTAAAAGACCAAGTAAAAAGACTTGAGAAAAATAAAGAAATAGATATTGGATGTAGGTCATGCATATGTATTCGAGTAGAGAATGAAAAACTCAAAGAAAATGCTGTTAAAATCATTAAGTTTGAAAAGGGAACAAAGGCACTTAATGACATGCTTGAAAACGTTAGGTATAGTGAACATGCCAGAGCGGGCTTAGGATTTGACCCAAATAATGCTTCTATAAGTGAAACTAAACAAGTAAAATTTGTAAAATCTGTAGAATCTGAAATAACATAGGACAGAACCATTAAATATGGGAACGACACCACTAAATTTAGTGGTACCGTGGTACCGTCACCTGCTAAAGTCAGAACAGGGTCGATTTTTAAAAATAACTTAAGTCATAAACCGAGTCACATAGTAATTAAAAATGTTGAAGTACCTAGCACTGGTAAAAAGGAGGTCAAAAGATTTTACAAACCTTCGTCAAACCTCGGACTTGGATTTGTAAAACCCGATACTAGATCAAAGACTCCTCCACCTAGAAAAGCAAATGTTCCTAATCCTCGGTCAAGAACTCCTCTACCGAGAGGTAACTTTAGAAGAAAAAGTTATCCAAGTAACTATCCCGTAACTTGGAATAACCGTCAACAACAAAGTTACTTACCATGGGAAATTTGTCCTCCATTCCAGCATCCAAACCAAATGCAAGAAATGCATGGGATGTTTAACACTAACAACTTTGGACCCATGAGATATTGGGGACCAAATGTTTGAGTTTCTGTCTTGCTAGATTAATATGATTGAGAATCGACTTGGAGTCCGACGAATGGATTATGATTAGTGAGTGCACTAATCTCATGACGGAAAATCAAAGTCTAGTCTCATCCTACTTAGCATACAACGATGGTAAAGTCACGTTCACTAGTTAATAGGCAACATCTCAGGCTAAGGTACGCTTTCTCAAAACTTCCTTACTATTAGATATATATTAAGCATGTAGAGTTCTTAGAATCCAACTTAGTGAGCACTAATATAATAGACGTGAAATGTGAATCCCTAAATGGTTTTATCAACAAGGAGGTATATGTAGTACAACCTCTGGGATTTGTTGATCTATAAAAACCATATCATGTTTATTAACTCAAGAAAAGCACTCTATGACGTTAAACAAGCCTCCAAAGCTTGGTAAGACATATTAAAGGCTTTCTTGCTTAAACATGAATATACCATGTGAATGGTTGATAACACACTTTTCTTGAAGAAATGAAATTCACATCCCATCATTTCTCAAATATTTGTCGACGACAATTATATTAGGCTCAACTTGTCCAGAAATGTACTATGATCGTTCAAAGATCATGCGTGACAAGCTTGAGATGAGCATGATGAGCGAATTAAGTTTCTTCCATAGTCCTTATATAATACTATTTGAAGATAGTATCTTCTTAAATCTAATTATACTAATATATATATATATATATATATATATATATATATATATATATATATATATATATATATATATATATATATATATATATATATATATATATATATATAAGAAATTTAACTTAGAACAATCTTAACCAATGAAAACGCCTATGAGACGAATCTCACAAGAGACGATGAAGGTGAGTATGCGGATAGTACTAAGTTTAGGGGCATGATAGGTAGTTTATATATGTGATGATGAATATAAAACCATATTAAAATTAATCAAACGCAGCGAAAAAATCACCTAACAACGGATCGATATAGCCATATGATCAACCACTAATTAATATAATAAATATCACAATTATATACCTTTGAATCGTGATTCGGGTTTCACCACCAACACCAACACCACGATTGGATGTAAGAAACAAAATATCAATAAGGTTGATCTTCCCTTATGTGTGAAACACACTACACGTCACGGATCACCACTTGATGCTAGTCTTGACCTTATAACAATAGATCTAGCTTGAACCTACAATAGATTAAGCAAGGAAGGGATCAAAAACACAAACCCTAGAAGGGGGGAGGGTGTGCTGTAGGTTTTAAGAGAGGGAGAGAGGGAGGGAAAGTTGGTAAGTGGTAAATGTGATTGATATCCTTTAATGACCAAATCAATGGGAGGTTATAAGGAAAATGTTACACTTAACCCCTTGGTATTTCCCCTCTTGTTTCCCACCATGGCCGGCCACATGGGGGCCCTAAATGGGCTTGCCCATTTGTTGGTCTAATCCAATAAACTAAGTACTAGCTTAGTTATTAGTAGCCCGTTATTGATCCTGAGTTACGAAGGTTAAATATAACGTAAATACGATAGATACGATATATTAAATGGTGTCTCTGTGTATAAGTGTGTGACCCCATAGGCTCACATATGTCTAGCCATATAATTATTTATTATGACATGAGCATACTCCAACAGCTCCCACTTGCGACGCCATAATAATCAAGCAATTATACAAGCAAAGGTTAGCGTCTAGCAACACGCCAATGTCCCTAGAAATATGTGAGGATAGTTTCTTAAACGTCTCATTTTATATGTCATCCATCCTTTTGTTACAGATACCAGGTTGAACATTAGATATGGATCAAAAGTCATTCTAATAGTTCAACTATTATGTTTCTCGATATTGATATTGAACCAGATTACCAAGTGGATCAAGATTCATCTTAATCTCATTTGGGTACGGCCATACAAACATCTGTCCAATTCATCAAGGGGCCCAATAGTATCTGTAAGAACTAAGCTATCTACTTTATCACACTAAATAAGCTATTTGATGACACTCAAACAAGAACTAGATAAGAGAAAGAGTGATATGTGGATCGTATGTAAATATTACCATATGTTTATTAGTTTAAAAGAAAATCAAACAATACAAACTTAGAGAACACACACACACTCTCTCGCCTATGCTAGACAATGAGGCACACATGAAATGGTGGTAAGAATGTGTATTTATAACCTCCTAGGTGATGCCCTAGTGGCTTTTGGATGGGCTTTGGTTGGGCTTTTGGCTCATGGACTATACATTGGTCATTTAGACAATACATGCTTACTTATCTTAAAGTCCAAAAGCCCAACTCTGTCAACTATTCTATTGTTACACGACACAAGCTCAATTTATACAAATGACCATCACTTTACTTTCTAATTTAAATGCTAACAGTATCTAACTCCATGACATGTGGAGGAACAAATCCTATTTTGACTACACGTGTCATTCATGTGTTTCATATCACTCCTGAAGTTGGTTTTTATAACTACCTTATTCAGGACAGCGTTTAACCATTTCAAGGAATGAAATTCCATGCATGCAAGACCTACTTGCATCTCAAGTCTAAGAATAAGAGACATAACCACTTGCGAGATTCACTATTGACGCCGATCCATGCAGTGAATACTCGTAGGTTGGGTCAGTCCAATATTCATCACAATGAACAACATGTAAGTTTAGTAGAATCATCATTAATATTCATTCTTAATGAATATGACCAACACTCTCACATTTGCCTTAATTTGACGATACTCCCGTATCGTCAACTGACAATGGACAATTTAAGAATGAATAAATCATTCACGGATTAAACATGCAAATATAGAACACAGTAGTATAAATGAAGACGATCATACAAGGTATATCAATTCATTATATAATATAACTGCTTACTGTTCTATTATCCAAATACTAAAAACAGATATGCATAAGACTTCTCATAGGTCGGAATCCGATGTTCCCACCATGATCAAATTATGTTGTACAAGACAACAAGTAGTCATCTGAGTAAACTTTGAGAATACTTGTTTCAAAACTCATGAAAGGTTTGAATGATGATTGTCCTTTTTATGTGTGCATTCAAGAACAATACGAGTATTGCAACAATGCATTCCATGAGGTGTTTGAAGCTAGCAAAACACCTACTTTAGACAGTCATCTGAACAGTTTCTTAAACTATAAAGTATTCTTTTCTTTTAATGTATATTAATGCTCTCAATCGAGCACATCTAGTCAGCAATTTCATCATTCATGATGACATCCTACCACGACTAGGGTTGAGCATCATCTCAGTTAAATAAGCATCAGTGTATGCAAACAAAACAGAGCTCCTCAAATATCCGTAAACGTTTGAACATATCTTTGGTCCTTTGTAGGTCCATTATAATGTTCGTTTAACAATTATCTAATGACTTTCACTTAGATATTTGTTGTTATCAACTCATCTTGCATTCATGCATAATACGACTTGCATAATGAATCCTTTAGTTGAACTTAAGGTTTCCATTCATGTGTTCTATCTCATCAAGTGAGATTAATCATTGAGACTCCCCTCAATAACGTGTCATATTGTGTTAGACTCATTAACCGCTTATGTTTATTCTAATAAACATATGTAACAAGGTTGTATGTTTTATTTTCTAAATCCCTTAAGAGAAACTTCATTCCAAACTAAGGATTAAAGTCTAGCTTAGATGGAATATTGTTTCTAATATGTTAACGACATATGAGATTTAAGAAAATAAATACAGTAGTCCTACTTGCTCTCAGTGTACTCAAGAGTAATCTTATTAATCAAAATTAAATTAATGATTTTATAATTAACATAAGATCTCTGCTCCTAGATGCATGATCTAATCCACATCTGGATTCTTATATCTTGTATACATAATAAAGATTATATGTATTCATAAACCCTTTAGATTACTCATCGTCCTCGCAAAGGTAATCAACAAGAAAAGTGTTTTGATGATATCCTATTGTCATATTTCATTTACATGAAAACAGGTATGACAATTAATCATCTTTATACATTTAATGTTTGTAGGTATGAAGATTTAATCATAGTCAATTTCTTGAGTATGAGTAAACTCCTTTTACTACGTGTGCATTAAATGTGTGTACAAGTTTTTCCTTTTGAGTCTTCTCATTAAGAAACTCATTTTTAACCTCACAGTCTAACTGATTTGGTAAAAGATCAATCAAGCTCCATGAGTGATTGTCTTCCAAGGACTGCATCTTAACATTCATGGTTTTGAGCTATTCATCATATTCAAGACCTGATAATGCATCTCTGTAGTTAGCAAGTTCACTATGATCCTCCAACTTATATCCCTTAGCATTGATATAAAAAAACTATATCATTCAGGTGCAAGAGGTATCCTTGCGGATTTATGAATGAGAGATATCAATCTATGGTTTAACATGTGCATGTTCAACCTTAGTATGACATTAGCAAGTTTAGTCAGAAGGTTGCTCTTGAATAACTTCAAGATCTAAAGGTGCTCCCACTTGCTTTTGTAAGTAGAGACTAATCTCTAGATACTCAGCATCTTGAGTAACAATAAATTGTTTTCAAGTGGGACATCCAAAATACATCGTTAGTTCTTGACTCTAGTTTGTTAATTACTTACTCTTAGGTATTTAACAAATTCAGAACTTCAATCAAGACATAATGAGATTCATCCCATGCCATAATACAATGGTGTCTTAAATTCCTTCTGGGTTGGAACCATATTGAATGTACACATGGCACATCCAATTTTCTAACCTTGATAGCTTTTGAGGTAAAATAGTTTAAGTCATCAAAGATCAAACAATATCTATAGAGTTTGATTTTCCATGATGGACATACCATAAATTTGTGGTATTCCACGAGGATTGATGTTGCGAGACTATCCCACAACTTATTAGATGAACTTATGTTCTTTGGCTTACATATCTGCCAACCAAGTCAAACCAGATGGCATCAATAGTATTTTTAGCCTATTGAATACTTTATATTATAAGTCTTTGACCAAGTCAATGACTTCATGTGCATGTTTTGACTAGAAAACATAAACATTAAATATTTTACTATACGTCGTAAGTGTACATGTCTTTAACAAGAAGACATAACAAGTTAACGTCTTACTTTACGTTATAAGTCTTTCAACAATTAACGGAATTGATGTTTGTGTCTTTACAAGAGACCTAAACATATTCAACTAAAGTAATTACGAGCGCCGACTCTTGGCCTCAATAGTAAATTTAAGTTAATTTCATACTTCATGATTATGACTTTACAAGAATACATAATCATATTTACCAAACAATTCAGTGAATATGTCGAAGTAGTTTTTCATGTTATCTTGACATTTGTTCTAATTAGGGCAACATATTAGTCATATTGTTATATGTTGTACCTTGCACACAATTAAGATTTCTCCCACTTGTGCATGGCACAACATCATGAGAGTATACAGACAACACTACGCTCGTTTGTTTGTATGAGCAATATGACAATGTCTAAGATAACATATGATTTGTGGAAAACTAGAAGGGGGTTGAATAGTTTTACGTCTTTTTAATTTTAATATGAAAACTTTGTTTACTTTTAAAAACTTAGATTCGAATTTATGTGAACTCAACTCTTGAACAATATGAACAAATATAAGTAAATCTAAATAAACAATGCAAGTAAAGTAATGAAATGAAATGAAAGATAGAGATGGAAAGATCAAACCACGAGACAAAGGATTTATAGTGGTTCGGCTACAAGGACACCTTCCTTGCCCTACTCCACTCCTCGAGCACCTAACTCGAGAGTTTTCTTCACTATGTCAACAAGCTCCCTTATGGCGGAGAAAACCTTACACAACTTTCGCTTACACCGGTTTAACGACACAAAGCTAGATGTCGGGTCCTAATCGTAGCTAGAACCAATCTCACAACTTCTACATGACTTCTTCACGACTTATTCACAACTTCTTCACGACGGCTTCACAACTTCTTCACGACGGCTTCACAACTTCTTCATGACGGCTTCACAACTTCTACACGACGGCTTCACAACTTCTACAAGACGGCTTCACAACTACTTCACAACCTAGCACTACTTATATACTCTTCTACTTCCTTACACCTTCACTACTTACACACCTTAACTTCTTCACAACTTCACCACTACCACACTAATCTAGCCTAAACAATTATGTTCACACCTATCTAACAAATATACACAACTTATACACAAATGAATGAATGATTACACAAACAACTTAGGTAGCAAGATGATACTAAGTTGCAATACTTCTTCTCTAGTTGTTGAAGGAGTATTCTTCTTTTGCACTTGGATGGTAGAAGCTTGGATCACTTAGAAACCAATGCTTAAGAATATATGATCAAAGGATTTAGAAAGGATTTAGAAAGATAAGGAGAGATTTAGAACAGAAGGTTTGGGGTGCAAAAGGTGAGGAAAAAGTCCAGGAATGAACCAGTATTTATAGGCAAAAACTGGGGGCTAGAGGAGCGTGGCCGGCCCCCTTAAATAGGTGGCCGGTCCCCTTAATAATTAAGGGGGCCGCCCTTCACAACCGTTGCCCAGCTTTGTCTTTTTGTGGGGAAGGTTTTTCTGGAACATTTTTGCCATTTTTGGTTGAAAATTTGAATTCATAAATTTATAATGAATTAAACATTTTTATTTAATACAAAAAATGATTTACTAAAAGATATAAAATGTTTGTGTCATTTTATAAAAAATCAAGTGATTAAGAAAATGTTCCTTTGATCATATAATGCATTAGGCATTTGTTTATTCATACCTTAAGTGATTGAGTTGTAGAAATGAATATTTACAACTAAATACTTGTTTATTTAATAAGTTTATGTTTAATGAGTTTACATTTTGTGATTATCAAAACATATTGATATCAAGAAGTATTAATAATGTTTTTAGGCATTATTTATATCAACATGATTTTAGTCAAAATCAAAATATAGATATGTAGAACTTTATCGTTTTAATGATGAATCATGCATAACAAATTTATAGATAACATTTCAGGAAGCAACATCAGGAACGCGAAAAGTTATCTTATAAAATTTATGCAATGGTTCTTATATAAACTATGATGCTTAACATGTGGAAAGTAATGTATTATTTCAAGGCAATTTAGAAATAAGATGGGAAACTAGCAAGGTAATAAAGCTTACAGCTCCCACTGGATTAGACAACATTACATGTGTTTCGTCACCAGTAATATAATCACGTAGCTTCCACTGGATTAGACAACATTTATAAGTGTTACGTCACTAGTGGAGAGTGAGTGGCGATTGGATATTTTCCTTCTTTCTTTGAATATCTACACATTATTGCTAATGTGAGTCACTTTGACTAGTAAACATATACTTAGGTATTCAAGGAAGTGCATCAAGTTCTAACATATAGATGATGGGCTAGCCATCATTGCTATTTTAACTTGAAAATAGGCATGCATTTCCTCCATAATTGGTCTACTTTACCACAAGGGTATGTAGGACCTTAGTAGGTTTATTGGGTTAAGACAAATTGCTAGGTAGTCATGCTAGTAATTGCCTTTACTACTTTGCGGTTTACTAATATTTCCGTCTTCTAATTATTTAAACTCAGTTTAGTTTGGTAGCTATAGAAAACGTGTTCTCTAGTTATCCAAATATTTTATATTTCTTCAAGGTTTCAAAACCGGAATTAGGGTTATAAAACAAACTTGAAAGAATAAGATGTGTAACCATAATTAACCGTTTTGACTTTTACAAGACATCACGATTTCTAGAGTAGGTGTTCTTTGAGTTTAATTAGAATTAGGAAAATTCAAATATTCCTATTATAGCTTTTCCTCGTAAAGAAAAAGGATAGGAACAAGTCTCTTTCTTAGAAGGAAAGAACGACTTAGTTCGTCCTTTTAACAAAAAAAGAACAAACTCTTGTTTACGGTTTGTGTTGCATTAATTCATTAATTGAATTTACAATGTTTATTTTTAGTATTTTCGATAATTATCCTTTTGTAATTTAACTACCCCATGTTTACAATTTAAAACAATTAATTTACAAAAAGGCTAAGATCCACATTGTGCTTCTACTATCACATCAGTTGATCTGCTAGCAATAGTAGATTCAATTGGTAGGCGACGATCACCAATTGTATTACACGTACAACTCTTAGATCCTTATGGGACTCATGGCATCTAGTGTCAAACAACTAGTGTCATGTAGGCATGTTTAGTCCCATCTTTGCCTCGGGTCAAGGTCTCACCGCTTAACTCGATTAAGTCATCCAATTTGAGAACGTTTGAGAATATATCTAGGTCCCACGCATAGAGAATAGTCACCTTGGGTTACAATTCAACCTAGGTCCCACGCATAGGCAAAAAGTAATTGCAAGTGTTCTCAAGCGATTGGACGGCATGACTTAAATTTGTGACGGGTAAAATATTTTGATGTGAATCAAAAAAGGTGTACGAAAGAAGCATGCATTCATTCTTCGTAGCACAAGTTAAAAACTTTTCTTAACTTAAGTCTAATCATTGTTTTAATTTATGTGTGTCGAGTTGTCCATTTTCAAGACTAATATTAATCCTAGGTGGATTATAAATAAGTTTGGACAATACATAAAATAAATAACAAGCATAATAAGTTCAAGTGTTATTTATTAAAACAATGATTTTACGTTTCAAAAACTTAGTTAAACTAAATCATAAGACTTAGTTTAAAAAAAAGATTGGTTTGTGTTTCGTTTCATGTTTTAGAAAACAATTTGCAATTTACATACAATCATAGCATATATAAGAAGCAAATAAACAAACACACAACCACAATATGCAAAGCCTCAACCGATGAAAATCCAATGCTCGGTCTCGTGAGCCATCACTAGAACCAAGGGTCAACTAGGGACAAGCCTACACAACCACACGGAGGGCTCCCACTTGCTCCAAGACAATCAAGAGCAAGTAGAGGCCCATTATGCACATGAAATAATAAATCTGTCCGCCCAGAATTTCTGTATTGTGAGGCCCAAAACGCCTAGAAGGAATCTTCCCCACTCTTAAGTCCAAACTAAAAAGTTGTAGGTCCATGAGTTTTGTACCTACAAAACAAATTTCAGCCAATAACTCCTTAACAATCACCAAGAAACTCCATTTTACTACAGCGTGTTCCAGCAGCCATTTTCCGCGTTTATGTCTTTCACTCTATTTGCCATTCCATTTCAAGTTTTGATTACATTATATAGAAAGTAAAATACAACTAATCTACTTCCTATCTACTATAAAATGCCCAAACAATGGTAAAAACCAAAATGAAATTCATTACATAAAAGCCGAAACAATGGCAAACCCCAAAACAAGAAATTAACGACAAATCACAACAACTCATGGCACAAGTGGTCTAGGTTTTCATCGGCTTTGCATATGCACATAATAATACAATAATATTATGATTGTAAAACCCTAAATTTTCATTCATCTGAAATTCCCAATTTACCCCTCAAAATTTTTGAATTTATACGAGCATACAATTAATTATACAAGAGCATTATACATTTTAACCTAAGTATGGGAATTAACTACATGTCATTTAAAAACATCACCTTAAAATTAAATTACACATTGTAAATAAACACCTAAAACTATATGATATGAATATAAGCACAATTAATATAAATACTAACCTAAGTAATACATAATAATAATATTTGTTACAAGTTACAAAAATCTTCCTAGCCCATCACATGTTGGACGCCCATATAGCCCAAATGGCATGATTTGTACAATTAAATGGAGATCAAATTAGCCCATGATTTGCTCTCAATCAAGATCAGGAGAATTAATCACAAATTGATCCCTTCGAAAACAAAAGTCACGCTCCTCCTTCTTATCCCTAAAATTCGGTTCCTCCTTCCCTCCCTCTTCTATTGTACGACACAAACAAGAAAAAAAACACAAAGGTCATGCTTGATTTTTCTCTCAAGAACAAAAGGGGTTTGAAGGTTTTGCTATTGGTAGTTCGTGGATATTTGATCTTTGGAGTTCTAAGGTTTTTGTTCTTTTCTTTTGTCTCGTTGAACACAAGGTATCTTCAATCCTTCTTTTGTTTTCTTGTTCCCAAGTCGACACACATCATAGGCATATGAATATGAAATTAATCAACACGAAAACCTAATTAGTAACATGTGTTAATACGCATATTAATATGTTTATTTTGCTACTTGTTAACCCTAAAAATCATCACATGAAATCATAGAATCAAGCATGATAAAACTTGTATAATCGACCTATTATGTCTCTATATAAATCGACCCACTTTGCCATGATTTTGACCCATTATTTTTCGAACCCTAGATGTGATCTTTAACTCTTATTAGACCTATTAATGTCACAATTAATAAGCTTGTAAAACCTAAAAACCCTAGCACATTTAATACTTAAGAATTAGGGCTTTTTGTGATTTGTTAAAATAGTTCTTGAATATTTAAGTCACATAAACTGATTATGGTGTTTGGTTCCTTGGGTTTGATTTCATAAATATGTTAATATGATGTCTAAATGAGTTATGGGTGAATGGTGTAAACTAGTATGCATGATTAGTAATTAAAATGGTGCTAACTATGGCCTAAAATGGATTTGTGAGATTGACAGATTTGATAGTTGATTTTGTGTGCTTAATAACGTGAGCTTCTTAAGTTTTTAATACTAAATTTTTTCATTTAAACCTAGCTTAGGGTCCTAGGAAAGTGTTCCAATTGGTTTGAACGAATTTGAGTTCGATTTGGTTGTTTTTCTGAATTTAATGTGATGATATGTTAAACTGGGTTAGCAGAATTGTATTTCAGTCATGGTTTATGATTTTTCATTTTCACACCGTAGTAAATTAGAGGCCAAAAATTTACAGGAATCATATTTCATATGTGTACTACCTTTTGGAATTTTTGTAGAATTTTCTGAAGTCATATGGTTAGGTTTTTAAGTGCATACTTTTGAAGTATATCTGCAGATCTGAATCTGAACATGTTAGCTTAGACGATTTAAAAAAGGGGTATACACTTGATAATAAAATCTGTCAAAATTCCAGTAGACTCTTAAGATATGTGGGCTTCCGTGAGAATTTTGTTGAATTTTAGTTTGGGCTTCTGATACGTTTTTAAGATTCGTTTATTGGGCTTAATTCTGTGATAAAACTAGTTAATGTGTATACATGGATTGCGTAGGTGTTAAATGTGTTCCTTTGGTGTTTGATGCCTAATGCATGTTCTATTATATCGGGTGTGTCTTGTTGATGTCGTGTTGACTTGTGTGTAAGTACATTTAACCTACTTGATGATCCCGAACCCTAAACCTAATTTAACTAAATTGGGAAGTCGTATTAAAAGTTACTAAATATATAAGTTACTAAATATGGAAAGTTACTAATTATGGAAAGTTACTAAATATGGAAAGTTACTAAATATGGAAAGTTACTAAATATGGAAAGTTACTAAAAATGAAAAGTTTCTAAAAATAGAAAGAAACCTAAATCATGAAATCTGATTAAAATGAGCTAATAAGTAATATGTGATTATTAATTTGTATAGGTTCGGTGAAGAAGGAGTGACCTTCCGTTTCTCTGTGATCCATCTTTTATCTGTTTGTCTATTTGCATAAGGTACAGATATTCTGACCTTTCTTATAAGGTTTCTCATGATCCTTTCACATCTTCTGATTGCTTAACCTCTGATTTTGATGCCTTTGCTATGAGCCTTTCTATTATGACACTTCTGAATATAATACGATGACATAAGCCTTTGATATGAGCCTTTGTTATGCACCCTTTGATATGAACCTATGATTATGATATTTCTAATGACCTTAGATTCTATGTCATTACTATGACATTCTGTTTGACCCTTCAGTTTGATACCCGAGCTATCACTAGTCATGGGGGTTCCATGACCATGTCATTGATGCACCAATGGCATGACTCTAGGGTGGTTGAGTGATTTTCCACCCCGTCCCTTTTGTTATGTAATATGTATGGCCACGATGATTATGATTTTCTACAGGGGCGTATGGATGCATCCTAGATCTGATCTATTATGTTATATGATATACTTCTGGTGACTGGTGCTGTGTGCAATACACGCCTTTCACAATTCTGGGAGCTGATCACTCCATTATGTTACTTATGGTTACTTATGAAGATTATGATTATGATGTTATGATATGATATGTTTCTGGGCTCGTGGTAGATTTCTGACAACCTTTACACCTTTGATACATTTGATATACCTTCTATTTATTTTTATTTTTTTCCTAATGCACTATATTATGTATTTCTCATTTTCTCCGCATTTCTTTTCTCCGCGGCAGGTTATTAAGCTAGGAGCTGGGGCTATCTTTTGGGATGAGAGTAGGAGCTGAGTGCAGACTTACCCTAGACTTCCTAGTTTTGGATTATGTTTACGTTATTTAGACTTGGTTTATGTTTCTTTCATTTTGGATCATGGATCTTATGTATTTCTTTTAAATCGTGTTGACTTACATTTTGGTATTTATGATTAGACTTCCGCTTGCGTTTTCATTATGTATGTTATGATATGCCACCATAATGTGATACTTCTACCCTTGTTGGGTTGGGGTGTTACAATGATCAAAACAAGGTGTTGGCTAACTCCATGGACAAACATGCATGTATTTGCCATGGAAACAAAAATTAATAACAAGAATTAAAGATTTAGCCAACGAAACGAAGAAATTAATTGACAAGAATTAAAACCCCGTTTGGTGCGTGTGTCAAATGGCTTAAGGATCAAAACCCACTGATATTGGGACCTTAAAAATACCATTTTACCACAGAAATATTTGGTTTAGGGGCTGATTTAAAACCGTTTCATAAATCGATCAAAATCATGCGTTTTACGCCATTTTACACGTACCCGACAAGTATACCAATTAAAATATGCATAACAAATGGCTAGGACATCAAAAATCACAGATCATAAGACCCCTTAAGAGTCATTAATATGTGAGAAAATGGAGCCCTAGAGGCTGTTTTAAATGCGGTTTCAAAAATCACCAAAAAACACCCGTTATAGCCATTTTTATGCATACACGATAATCATATGGCACATATGATGGCTCGTGATACCACTATAGGTGATGATGAATATAAAACCATATTAAAATTAATCAAACGCAGCGGAAAATATCACATAACAACGGATCCATATAGCCATATGATCAATCACTAATTAATATAATAAATATCGCAATTATATACCTTTGAAGCGTGATTTGGGTTTCACCACCAACACCAACACCACGATTGGATGTAAGAAACAAAAGATCAATAAGGTTGATCTTCCCTTATGTGTGAAACACACTACACGTCATGGATCACTACTTGATGCTAGTCTTGACCTTATAACAATAGATCAAGCTTCAACCTACAATAGATTAAGCAAGGAAGGGATCAAAAACACAAACCCTAGAAGGGGGGGGGGGGTTTGTGCCGTAGGTTTTAAGAGAGGGAGAGAGGGAGAGAAAGTTGGTAAGTGGTTAATGTGATTAATATCCTTTAATGACCAAATCAATGAGGTTATAAGAAAAATGTTACACTTAACCCCTTGCTCTTTCCTTTTTTGTTTCCCACCATGGCCGGCCACATGGGGGCCCTAAACGGGCTTGCCCATTTGTTGGTCTAATCTAATAAACTAAGTACTAGCTTAATTATTAGCAGTCCGTTAATGATCCCGAGTTACGAAGGTTAAATATAACGTAAATACGATAGATACGATATATTAAATGGTGTCTCTGTGTATAAGTGTGTGACCCCATAGGCTCACATATGTCTAGTATACCACCCCCATTTTCGAAACGCAGCGGAATACATTATGGGGTGTTATCTATTAGTCACATAGTACAAGTCATAGGAAATATCAAAATAATTAAAGATGTTTTCAAACAAAGTTCACATTTGATATAATCAGAGTTTGACGAAGTTAGGTCCCAAAAGTTTTAACCAGGACAAGAGTCCAAAAGATACATAATTTAAACACAACATAAGTTTTTGAGTTATTAAAAGTTCCATCAAGTGTGAAATAACACGTGTCCATCCATCCATGTCCTTGCACGCCCATCCAAGCATTAAACACTTACGAACTTGAGATAAAACATGCTAAAAAGTCAACATAAAGTTGAGTGAATTCATAGAGTTTAATAAATAATAAGTTGAATACAAGCATTATTCATAATTGACATGTAACGAATACAAGTCGGGAAATAAGATTATAGCATCGAGCTCATGAAACCGAACCTTGACCTAGATTTAATAATGCCCCTCCAAAGGTAAGATTTGCCATTTACCTCAATTTCTCAATATTATATGTCCGTTTGATAAACATGGCATCAAATGAGCGCTACTCACCCGGACAGGCTCGTCAAGCCAAATATGCATATTCATAATACTAGCGTTTCCCACGGAATTAACGGTTCATGAAATTAGGGACTTGAATGGCAAGAGTTACTCAAGAACTATAATCATGTAATCGGGTCCAGCATACCAAAAGCTACTTGTATTCACTTTGTAAAACTAGCATGTATCTCCCTCGCGAGGTTTATAAAACATTAAAATGAGTAAAGGCGAGGCTATGAACTCACCGTAAGCAAAATGAACGATCAAGGTGAAGTAGCAAAGAATAAACTGCAAGAATCCTACGAGCAACCTAGATATATATACGCGGAAAAAAATCGATACGTATGAGTTTCAAAAGATAGAGCGTTTTAGTTTTCGTGAAATATTTGAATCAAAGTTTGTAAAAAGTTTAGTATTTCATTCGTGTGGTGGTATAAAGTCATTGACTCAGACAAACGCACGCCAAACATAAATCATATAGCTCAAGTATGAAAGGCAAATAAACACGTAAGAATCAAATAGCAAATAAGATTATATATGTATTTGACATTGCACATGAGGTTTGTAACTTGAAAATTTGCTAAAACAAGCCCTATGTATAAATTAGAAATCTGAAATTCTGAAATAGTCCCAAAGATTGGGAAGTCTATACAACTCAGTGAGTTCTGGGCATGAGGTGATTAGATAAGGTGATAGAGCTATGTCTTGTGGTCGTTTCGCCGGGTGGTGCACCTCATAACTCATCCTGATGAGTAAATGAGAGCCAAAATGGTGAAAGGTGTCAAAATCTGCACACCATATTTCAATCATAAAAAGCTTATGGTTCTGGTCTTTTCCGGAGTTCGGCCTTGTTTTATGAAAAGTAGGTAAGACATAAACTTAAATGTAGCCACAAAAGGCGCATCAACCGGAGTTGTAGAACTCTAGATATGGCCGAAAAGGCGGGACAGCAGTGTGCTGTTCCAAACAGCTACGCATGCAGTAAGTAGACAATTAAAAAGCACTCTATTTATGCAGAAAATTAGTAGTTAATGCACTCCTTTAAGGGCTGAAATAAGCGGGCATGCACGCCCATGTTGGGCTGAAAAATATGCAGAAAACCAACACCCCTTTGGGGCTGCAAATAAGCAAAACAAACACCCCCCGTTGTGCAGTAAAAACAGCAGCAACGCACCCCATTTGGGGCTGTTATTGCAGCCAACAAACACACCATTTAGTGCAGGAAATCAAGCATACAAACACACCTATTTATGCAGAAAAATCAGCAACTAAACACCCCTACATATGCAGCAAAATCAGCAACTAAACACCCCTATATATGCAACAAAATCAGCAACTAAACACCCCTATATATGCTGAAAAATCAGCATACAAACACTACTATAAGTGCAGAAAAATCAGCATATAAACATGGCCTTTTTGTGCATAAAAACTGCACTAAATATGCTGTTTTTAGTGCTGGAAAATCAGCATGGGACATGGCCTTTTTGGGTCCGTTTTACAGCAACCAAACACCCTCGTTGGGCTGGTTTTTGCAGCCCACAACACCCCCTCATTGGGGGCTGCGTTTCAGCAGTTAAACACCCCATTTGGGGTTGTTTTAAGCAGCAAACAAACACCCTAGTTGGACCAGAAAATGAATCAGCAACACACCCCATTTGGGGCTGTTTTGGCTGGACAGAAAACAATAAACAAACACCCTTATGTATATGCAGAATATCAGCATACAAACAAGCAAACATCACCTTAACAAAATAGCCGCAAATAATCTCAAAGTAAACGAATCAAATCACAAATCCATGACCCTCTCGGTCACGCCTCACACCCCAAACGGGTTTATTCCAACTCCGAAACAATTAATAAATTCAAACACCATATATTAAATGTGTTTATTCCAATTTCATTATTTCGACTTAAAATTAATCAATCAACTACAAAGAAGAAATAAGCATATCAAACCATCACAAGACCCACTATTAATTCACCACACGAATGATTATCAAATGTGTTTATTATCTTTTTAATTCCACGAAAAAAATGAAATAGCGATTAGTTCTTATAGAATATTAAGATAAACATGCTGTTTTTAGCATACCATGATCTGAGAGAGATGAGGAGCGGTTAAGTTGGTGGCGCGGCTGTGGTGATTCATTCGAACCGCAACAACCCTAACATCACATCACCACCTCGAATCTTCCTTGTTTCTTGATGATGATGGAGGCTGTGGTGATGGAGATGTTCTTCCCTGGTGATGTAAGTCGTACAGAGAAATAGAGGGAGGGAAATGGGCTTTGTTGTTTTTATGCAATTGAAAAGACACAGATATTATAAAAAGAGATGGGTTGTATTATTAGAGAGAGGGAGAAGAGGGAATATATATATATATATATATATAATATATATATATATATGCAGTTTTTATTGAGTGATAAGATAAGATAAGGAGATAGGATGAGATTTTTGTGTGAGAGAATATATAAGAAAGGATAAGATTTATTATCCTTTAGTGTATTGCGTATACCCCGTGTTCTTTTGAGCTAAATTGTAATCGCGGTACCCCGATTTGGTAAAAATGCGGAAATACATTTTTGGGAACGTTTTTATAAGAATAAAACAAAAACAAAAATTATTGACTCCGAAAAAAATAATTATTGGACTTAAGCCATTATTAATGTAGTGTCGGTACGCGATGCGTGTAGTTTTTCACGTTTTGCGAGAAAATTTCTCGTTTTCAAATCAAAAGAGTTTAGAAAAGTTCAAAAATGAAATATAAGTAATAATAAATATAATTTATTACTAAAATTCTTTCGAAAAATTACGAGTACGTGTTACGACGTACGCGGATAACTTTCGACGAAGTTATTTTTTTAATAGAATAGTTAGGTAATTAAAATAGAAAAATTAATGACATGAAATTACGAAATGTCACAGTACGTACCCCTTAAGAGAGCGACGTCCCGACGCTCAATTCGTCTTAATCGCCGTATGGTTTAATTGTGAAGAGTTGACGATATAGACAAGTCATCGTCGAGGCTTCCAACGGAAGTTGAATGATCAAAAGCCAAAGCATCAAACATGTTCAATGAACAAGAGGGAAAATGATTGAAGAGTTCTGACATGTCGTCAATTCTTGGAAGCAGATAATAGTACATTACTATTAGCTTATCAAGCTCGCGGTGGTCGATACAAAATCGGAAAAATCCACATAACAAATTACAAGTCGAGAGGAGTTCATAGCTCAAAGAATGATTCGTACGCACGCTATGGCGGATACACATAAGCACACTCATTTATAATTCGTCACTTACATAAAGAGGCGTCCCAATCCATGTAAGTAAGGAATTATAAACTTATGGTTCGGTGGTTTATAATTTTCTTATTCAAATGAAGAGGCGTCCCAATCCATTTCAATAAGATGATTATAAATCATCCTACTAATATATTGCCGACATAAAACACAATAAAAACAACACCAAAATGCTATTCTTCAAAATCATAAGAAGTAACGAGAAAAAGAATGAGACGTTAGTCAATCACGTTTCAAAGGTAAGTGTCAAAAGACAGCACGATCCGAGGTAACAAATTTAAAGTCATACTCCCATCAACTGGAAGAGTTCAAAATGATGGATTACGAAGCAATATATACGCTACTTTATTTAATTCCTTTCGATGATATTGAAATTCGGTGCAGTTTGTCAATTTCACTGGTTATCTTATCATTCGAGTCCAAGTTTAAATAGGCTTCTTATGCTTTCAAAATCGTCCGTGGCAGAGTGATTCGTAAGAATGTAACAAAATGGTTTATAGTATGGTGACCAATTGGGTATAAGGTAATTGACAGAACGATTTGCAAGGTGATAACAAGATAGTATATTCGGAACTAGTCCAAAACAGTTTATGAGTTGATAGTAAGTCTGGTTATTAATTTATAAGGTATTAGTAAGGAAATTCTGAAGAGCATAGTAAATCCGTTTGAAATATAGTGAAAGGATAGTTTATAAAATTGTTTACAAAATGATAGTGAAATAGCAAGTGCAACGGACAGAAGTTGTCGCAACATGTTGATGCAAAATAGTAGATAATTATGGGTTGAATAAATCCCACCACTTGGAGTAAAAATGTTATAAGATGATAGGTTAAAGTCGCGTTCAGTTTAATTAATTTGTTTCTAGGTGATGGGTTACGAGGTGATGTAGTGTTCAAAAGTTTAGGACAATTATTCAAATTCATTTTTCGGAGGTGGATAGTGAGATAATCAAGGGAAATCGATAGACTGAGATGGGTTTTATGTTAAACAATGCTATGTAAGGTCATGAAAAGTTTTGAAATTATCACTCACGATGTTTTGAAAATAAATGAGACCGTTGTGCCATCCACAATGCCTGAGAAAGTTTAAGGGGATCATAAAAATAAATAAGTATGTATAACAGTTTAGAAATTTTGGTGAAATAGGTACATAACTGGGAGGAGCGGGGTTCGACATGATGCCCTGGAGACTGAGTATATAAAGGGTAAGAATCGGTAAAACATTTATAACGATAAGTAGTCGAGAGAAAACAAAGTGTATATGAATAATTTTTATATACATAGTATCAATAGTGGTGCTTCGGAAAGTAAGCAGAAATGCTTAGAAAACATGAGTTCACGGGGAGTATGACAACCAATAGAAATTGATAAACTGCAACATGTTTCGATGTTAAATGAAATGATATTACATACGGTTATGAAAGAGTTTAGAGACATTGTAATCACATACAATGTATGAGAAATAAGAGAGACCATTATAATCACCTACAATGTCTGATAAATAAGAGAGACCATTGTAATCACATACAATGTCTGATAAATAAGAGAGACCATTGTAATCGCATACAATGTCTGATAAATAAGAGAGACCATTGTAATCGCATACAATATCTGATAAATAAGAGAGACCATCATGTAAATCACAATGTTTAGAAGAGTTTAGTGCACAAAAGGTTAAATATATAAGAAGTGATACTTTCGCTAATTATCGGACGAGTTAAGAAATAATTATAGTGCTCCTATAATTATCCTTAGTATAAAATAATAAAGATATACTCAATGGAGTAATAGGAAATTTAGGAAGTAGGCGCGCATGGATATCGGACAAGATGATGGAACTCATGACTTTTGAAAAATGAATGGTTATAGACTAGGCTTTTTAAAAGAAAATGACCTAGTTCACTATAACATGTGCTCTGGTACCAATCTATAACACCCCCATTTTCGAAACGCAGCGGAATACATTATGGGGTGTTATCTATTAGTCACATAGTACAAGTCATAGGAAATATCAAAATAATTAAACATGTTTTCAAACAAAGTTCACATTTGATATAATCAGAGTTTGACGAATTTAGGTCCCAAAAGTTTTAACCAGGACAAGAGTCCAAAAGATACATAATTTAAACACAACATAAGTTTTTGAGTTATTAAAAGTTCCATCAAGTGTGAAATAACACGTGTCCATCCATCCATGTCCTTGCACGCCCATCCAAGCATTAAACACTTACGAACTTGAGATAAAACATGCTAAAAAGTCAACATAAAGTTGAGTGAATTCATAGAGTTTAATAAATAATAAGTTGAATACAAGCATTATTCATAAATTGACATGTAACGAATACAAGTCGGGAAATAAGATTATAGCATCGAGCTCATGAAACCGAACCTTGACCTAGATTTAATAATGCCCCTTCAAAGGTAAGATTTGCCATTTACCTCAATTTCTCAATATTATAAGTCCGTTTGATAAACATGGCATCAAATGAGCGCTACTCACCCGGACAGGCTCGTCAAGCCAAATATGCATATTCATAATACTAGCGTTTCCCACGGAATTAACGGTTCATGAAATTAGGGACTTGAATGGCAAGAGTTACTCAAGAACTATAATCATGTAATCGGGTCCAGCATACCAAAAGCTACTTGTATTCAGTTTGTAAAACTAGCATGTATCCCCCTCGTGAGGTTTATAAAACATTAAAATAAGTAAAGGTGAGGCTATGAACTCACCGTAAGCAAAATGAACGATCAAGGTGAAGTAGCGAAGAATAAACTGCAAGAATCCTACGAGCAACCTAGATATATATACGCAGAAAATAATCGATACGTATGAGTTTCAAAAGATAGTGCGTTTTAGTTTTCGTGGAATATTTGTATCAATGTTCGTAAAAAGTTTAGTATTTCATTCGTGTGGTGATATAAAGTCATAGACTCAGACAAACGCACGCCAAACATAAATCATATAGCTCAAGTATGAAAGACAAATAAACACCTAAGAATCAAATAGCAAATAAGATTATATATGTATTTGACATTGCACATGAGGTTTGTAACTTGAAAATTTGCTAAAACAAGCCCTATGTATAAATTAGAAATCTGAAATTCTGAAACAGTCCCAAAGATTGGGAAGTCTGTACAACTCAGTGAGTTCTAGGCATGAGGTGATTAGATAAGGTGATAGAGCTATGTCTTGTGGTCGTTTCGCTGGGTGGTGCACCTCAGAACTCATCCCGATGAGTAAATGAGAGCCAAAATGGTGAAAGGTGTCAAAATCTGCACACCCAATTTCAATTATAAAAAGCTTATGGTTTTGGTCTTTACCAGAGTTCGGCCCAGTTTTATGAAATGTAGGTAAGACATAAACTTAAATGTAGCCGCAAAAGGCGCATCAACCGGAGTTGTAGAACTCTAGATATGGCCGAAAAGGCGGGACTCTAGTGTGCTGTTCCAAACAGCTATGCATGCAGTAAGTAGACAATTAAAAGGCACTCTATTTATGCAGAAAATTAGTAGTTAATGCACTCCTTTAAGGGCTGAAATAAGTCGGTATGCACGCCCATGTTGGGCTGAAAAATATGCAGAAAACCAACACCCCTTTGGGGCTGCAAATAAGCAAAACAAACACCCCCCGTTGTGCAGTAAAAACAGCAGCAACGCACCCCATTTGGGGCTGTTATTGCAGCCAACAAACACACCATTTAGTGCAGGAAATCAAGCATACAAACACACCTATTTATGCAGAAAAATCAGCAACTAAACACCCCTACATATGCAGCAAAATCAGCAACTAAACACCCCTATATATGCAACAAAATCAGCAACTAAACACCCCTATATATGCTGAAAAATCAGCATACAAACACTACTATAAGTGCAGAAAGATCAGCATATAAACATGGCCTTTTTGTGCATAAAAACTGTACTAAATATGCTGTTTTTAGTGCTGGAAAATCAGCATGGGACATGGCCTTTTTGGGTCCGTTTTACAGCAACCAAACACCCTCGTTGGGCTGGTTTTTGCAGCCCACAACACCCCCTCGTTAGGGGCTGCGTTTCAGCAGTTAAACACCCCATTTGGGGCTATTTTAAGCAGCAAACAAACACCCTAGTTGGACCAGAAAATGAATCAGCAACACACCCCATTTGGGGCTGTTTTGGCTGGACATAAAACAATAAACAAACACCCTTATGTGTATGCAGAATATCAGCATACAAACAAGCAAACATCACCTTAACAAAATAGCCGCAAATAATCTCAAAGTAAACGAATCAAATCACAAATCCATGACCCTCTCGGTCATGCCTCACACCCCAAACGGGTTTATTCCAACTCCGAAACAATTAATAAATTCAAACACCATATATTAAATGTGTTTATTCCAATTTCATTATTTCGACTTAAAATTAATCAATCAACTACAAAGAAGAAATAAGCATATCAAACCATCACAAGACCCACTATTAATTCACCACACGAATGATTATCAAATGTGTTTATTATCTTTTTAATTCCACGAAAATAATGAAATAACGATTAGTTCTTATAGAATATTAAGATAAACATGGTGTTTTTGGCATACCATGATCCGAGAGAGATGAGGAGCGGTGAAGTTGGTGGCGCGGCTGTGGTGATTCATTCGAGCCGTAACAGCCCTAACATCACATCACCACCTCGAATCTTCCTTGTTTCTTGATGATGATGGAGGCTGTGGTGATGGAGATGTTCTTCCCTGGTGATGGAAGTCGTACAGAGAAATAGAGGAGGGAGGGAAATGGGCTTTGTTGTTTTACAGACATTATAAAAAGAGATGGGTATTGAGATAGGATGAGATTTTTGTGTGAGAAAATATATAAGAAAGGATATGATTTATTATCCTTTAGTGTATTGTGTATACCTCGTGTTCTGTTGAGCTAAATTATAATCGCGGTACCCCGATTAGGCAAAAATGCGGAAATACATTTTTGGGAACATTTTTATAAGAATAAAACAAAAACAAAAATTATTGACTCTGAAAAAAATAATTATTGGACTTAAGCCATTATTAATGTAGTGTCGGTACGCGATGCGTGTAGTTTTTCACGTTTTGCGAGAAAATTTCTCGTTTTCAAATCAAAAGAGTTAAGAAAAGTTCAAAAATGAAATATAAGTAACAATAAATATAATTTATTACTAAAATTCTTTCGTTAAATTACGGGTACGTGTTTCGACGTACGCGGATAACTTCCGACGAAGTTAATTATAAAAAAAAATAGAATAGTTAGGTAATTAAAATAGAAAAATTAATGACATGAAATTACGAAATGTCACATCTAGCCATATAATTATTTATTATGACACGAGCATACTCCAACAGTTTGCTCTACGTAACGGCAAGTAGGCCCGATATCATGTTTAGTGTCTGCCCTTGTGCTCGCTTCTAAGAGGATCCCAAAACCTCTCATCTTGAAGCGGTTAAGCGTATCTTCTGATACATTAAAGGCACTATACACTTGGGATTGTTCTATCCCAAGGGGACCGGTGTAGAAACTATTGTCTATGCCAACTATGATCATGCGGGAGATTATGTGGATCGAAAAAGTACGAGTGGCATTTGTACCTTCATGGGTTGTTGTCTAACTTCTTGGTTCTCCAAGAAACAAACGGCTCTTGCTATCTCCACGAGCGAAGCCAAATACGTAAGCGCCGGAAAGGCATGTCAACAAGCACTATGGATGAAACAAGCTCTAATTGACTATGACATCCATCTTGACGGCATCCCTATTATGTGCGATAACAAAGGTGCTATTGACTTGAGCAAAAACCCCGTTCAACACTCTCGTACTAAACACATCGAAATTCGTCACCACTTCCTTCGCGATAACGTCCAAAAAGGAAACATTTCTATTGAGAAAGTTTCCTCTCAAGACAATATCGCCGACATCTTAACCAAACCTCTCAAACGAGAATCCTTCAACTATCTTCGTCTAGGTCTAGGAATGATGGAACATATCCCGTAAATCTTATGACTATCTAAATATTTCATTGGAAATATTAAAGTCATCCCTCGTATCCCTCTAAAGACTACTTACGTATTTCCTCGGAAATATTAAAGTCATCTCTTGTCGTCTAGTCTAGTTCTTCTCATTAAAAGAATTAATTAGGTATAAATTCTCTCCTCGTGTCAAAGAGTCTCACTAAAACAGCGAGACTTATTCGTCAAAAATAAAAATGGGACAAAAACTTGTCCCAGCAGGTCACGACACCACTAAAGTGGCACGACACCTTAATTTTAATGGTACCATGGTACCGTGGATCTAATACAGTTCGTATTTCAGTCTTCTTTTCCCTCACTATTCACTTTTAAACTTTCCCAACTTCTGCCATTGCTGTCAAAACCGAACTTCACAACCCAAAATTCAATTACACCGTTTCAAGATCAAATTCGAGGCATTAATTTTCAAGATTATCAACTACTACTACTTTTTCAACATAAATTGTAAGTCATTTGACTCTTATTTTCTTTAATCTTGAGTCTAGGGTTTGTTCATACATGAAAATTGAATTGGGGTTTTTCAATTTTGATTGAGTCTTTATGAAATTAGGACTAGGATTAGACAATGTATAACAATCATGATTTCCTTAACATAGGATTTGCATAAACCCACTTAAATCACATATTTTGGTCCAAACTTTGTTTTCATAATTATATTAAGTATGTTTAAGAGGAATCATGTCTAGGATATTTGAAATTGGATTAGAAATCATTAACACTAAAATCTTTCAAACTTAAAACTCTTGGCGCCAAAACATTGAAGTCGCCAAACACCCCAATTCCATTGTTTTCGAAAAATTTCACTAAACTTGGATCATGAAACATTTTTCGTGCATTGTTGATACAAACCAAAAACGTTTTCTCATGCATACATGATCTCACGAATATTGATCGAATTACATAACTAATATGTATTTTTTGACATATTCGTTTGAGCAAAAGTGAAGTTAGGAACGTTTGGTTAATCTCATTATTTTTAGTTGTAGAGTCGAGATTACCGCACCTCCACATGGTTTGCATATAGGCACACACTAGGCACGTATATTCAAAATAACTATTCTCAATTTTAATTTTTAATAAATTCTTTTATAGGTAACAAGATGTATCACATGTTTGATTACGATCATGAATTGACAGCCGATTACATTCCCAAACCATCACTTGAACCAAACACTCCATCTTGTCACACACAAAGTTTTCGTAATCTTGAGTCTCGTCTCTTTCATGAAGGACGAATTGTCGAGTCCTCTTTTCTCAACCATGATCACATCAAAACCATGTTTCAAGAATTCAGATTTGATTGCTTGTTTCGAATTGATGACCAAATCTGTCCTTGATTTGTCCTTGAGTTCTATAGACAAGTTAAGATCGTACATAACGAGGATCAAACTTTTTCTCTTCAATTCTCGATACAAAACCAAGAAATCTCTCTTACCCTTGACCAATTTGCTCATATTCTTGAACTTCCGAACCATGAACAATGTGCCTACACGGAAGGATAGTCTCTCAAAACCCTCACTAGTCACCGACATGAGTATGGCCCATACAATACCCTCATACCCACTCCATGTGAGATTAAAGAACACATTCGTCTTCCTCAAAAAGTTCATGGCCTTCTTAAATAAAACGCTCATGTTGAGTTCCGTGAGTCTTATGTCTATGACTTAGATCCACTAAAAATCTATATTGATGAAGTTCGTCCAAATCTACGTAGATGGATAGAAGTCATTCGTGAAAATGTCTTTTGTCTTCCTCACAACCGTGAGCACCTCCCGGCATGTTGTGCTCATATGTTGTATTGTCTTGTCACCGAACAACCCTACAATCTTGCCTACTTTGTGGCAAAGAGAATTGTCAATGTCAAGGGCCGACTAAATAAGGCGATACCCTATGGCGTGTTGTTAACTCGTTTATACTGTTTTGTCATGAACTCGTTTCCTCACCTCCAAAACAATAAATATCTTCTTGTCAATCCTACCATGGCTCCTCTAACTCAAAACACCTACATCTCTCTCTATTGGGAATGTACATCATCTCAAGGGAACCATGATGATAGCTCGGTATCTTGCTATGATGTCTCATCTAGTGATGATGAATGAGGAATCATCAACACATATCAAACAACGTGGGTGGGCTCAAGTCAATAGAACTATTCTCATCTTCTTAAAATAGGATCTTCTATCTTATATTAGGACTTATCTATGGTAAATTATATTAGGGTTCAATACTCCTAACTATCTTGTATGCTTGACTTTTGTTCTATCACCTTGCATGATTTTAAATTATGTGACTCTTGGATGACAGCTTATTTTGTCATTTTTGATTTCATGCTTATAGCTTATTTTAAATTGTTGCATGTTAATCTTTAATTGCTAGGAGTAGCTAAATATGGAATATATTTGACAAATTAATCTTTAGTGGTTTGAGGCACTAACATTTCCTACAAATAGTCCCCCTAGAAAACTCCTTTTAGCTACCCAGAACTAGGCAGCACAGGAAAATTTGTGACTCTCGGGTCACGGTACCGTTAAATTTAACGGTACCATGTGGTATTTAGTGGTACCGTGCCCTTGTTTGACGAATTTTCACCGTTTCCTCTAGATTCCTGCATCCCTAACCTCAAACCTGCAATATTTTGCAAACTCTCATACACCCTAAGATTCCCTCACTACACCATATGACACTTGCACCAACTTTAATTCAAATCCCACAACTCTTGCCTATTTAAAGCCTCACCATTGCAAGCATCTCTTGCATCTCATCTTCAACCTCCCATTACTCATTCACCATGTCTTCCACACAAGGATCAACAACCCATATCTCCAAGAAACCTAGGATCACCGTTAGACCACTATCCAAACCTCTCTTTGTTGATCTCACCAAAGATGATGAAGTCACAACACCACCTTCCCAAAGCACTCCTAACTCATCTACTAGAACAACATCTTCATCATCTCCCTCTTTAAACACCATGCCATCATTCATGGATTACACACTCTCACCTATTACCCCATTGGATTATGCCATGCCAACCCCATCAGCAACATACTCACCACCACCTCAATCTCCAATCATGGGCCAACCTATCCAACCTCATCCGGTTGATATACATAGTGCAAATTGCCTATGTTGTCTTCACAACCGCAACCTCATCTTCTCTTTGAGAGATGAGCTACACTTCATGTTCTCCTATGTTGAACATCTCTTGACACCCCCACCACCTCCAATCATGTCACCCTCTCCACCTCCCACTAGCCCATTCAACTAAACATATTGATGTTTAGTTTTGAAAAATAAATGGTTGGGATCCCTTTTGGACTAGAAGCAAATCTTAGGGCCTCTCAAGTCACTAAAGATTTATGTGTGCTCCTTGTAGTTTTTACTTTCTTGTCTTTATGTTGTACTCACACCTTATGTGTGATTATCATTTTCAATTATCAATGCATGGGCTTAGTTAATGGTTGGATTATCTTAGTTTCTTTATTTTATTTTGTCATGGTTGGATATTTGTCTTGGTTGCTACATGTTAGATATTGTATGTGTGTCATCTAACTTTGTTTTGTAGCAAGAACCATTGCTCGATTTCTTGGTTTCCTCCAAACGAGGGGGAGTATACATCAAGGGGGAGCCTTTGCGAGCTTTTTGCTTCGACAAAAAAGAGGAGAAATGGGATATAAACTCATACTAAAAACTTGTTGAAATTAATCTTTCACTTAAAATGAGTTTATGTTTTGCCATCATCAAAAAGGGGGAGATTGTTGGTGCAAATAATGTTCTAAAAATGTTATTTATATCTTTCGATAACTCCACGTTTTGATGATAACAAAATGTGAAAACACTTTACGTCAAAAATAACGTAAACAAGTTTTTAGTCGAAATATCCCGTTTCTACATAAATCACTCTAGGTAAGAACAAACAAATTTACAACTTGACAAATGATCAAACAAGTGAATTTGTGTTTTAAACTTCACATTTTTAATGTGACAAAACATTTTTTTAAAAATAAATTTTACAAATTATTTTTGAATTATAAAGAAAAGTTTTAATTGGAAAAATAAGTTTAAAATTTATAATAGCTATTTTTCCCCCTAAATCAGCTCCAAACTTCCCCAAATAAACTTTCACCACTAAAAACAAAAAATGGAGCGTCCTTGTCTGGCACTGTACCACGGTACCACTAAATTTAGTGGTACCGTGTGGTATTTAGTGGTACCGTCCTACTGTAACGGCTAGATTTTTCTTGCCTATAAATACCAGCCCACTTCACAGTTTTTGGGCATCCTTTTTCACACATAACTTTCTGAGTTTATAACTCTTATCACATTTACTCTCCTTTGATCATTTAGTTAATTTTTCTTTTGTTTAAAGAGTGATCCTATCATCCAACCAAGTGATCACCTTCATTCCTCTACTAGTGCAAGAGAAGAACACAAAGTATCAAGAAGATACAAGGTGTTGTAGTCATAGGATAGTGCACTTGTAACACTTGTTACATACTTGTTGTATCCTAGCATACACCAAGTTGATTTTCTTTTGTGTAGTTTATGAGTGTGGATCATTGTGATCTTATTGAGATATTGGAGATCTCTTGTAGCTTGTGTGCTTGTATGTTGATCAAGTGGATCAAGGGTAGATCGTGTAACATCCCGCCTACTCAGACCACAATATTGTCCGCTTTGCCCGCAGGCTCACGGCTTTGCTTTTGTGGCCTCATTTGAAGACTTCCCGGCAGGTTACCCAAGCCAGTACTACTCTCTCATGAGCACGCTTAACTGCCAGTTCCTAAGAACCCCACTCGCAGTAGACCACAAAACGCGTTGTATCATTGTAAGGCGAATGTTATCTTATGAACCCAGCATCTCTCCAGGCCACAGCCGATGTGGGATTTGCCTAGGGTGTTACAATCACCCCCCCTTAGGGACTCATCGTCCTCGATGAGGTTTGCCCTACCATCCCGAACGGCTCAGGAGTGGCTTTGATACCACCTGTAACATCTCGCCTACTCAGACCACAATATTGTCCGCTTTGCCCGCAGGCTCACGGCTTTGCTTTTGTGGCCTCATTTGAAGACTTCCCGGCAGGTCACCCAAGCCAGTACTACTCTCTCATGAGCACGCTTAACTGCCAGTTCCTAAGAACCCATTGTAACACCCTAGGCAAATCCCACATCGGCTGTGGCCTGGAGAGATGCTGGGTTCATAAGATAACATTCGCCTTACAATGACACAACGCGTTTTGTGGTCTACTGCGAGTGGGGTTCTTAGGAACTGGCAGTTAAGCGTGCTCATGAGAGAGTAGTACTGGCTTGGGTGACCTGCCGGGAAGTCTTCAAATGAGGCCACAAAAGCAAAGCCGTGAGCCTGCGGGCAAAGCGGACAATATTGTGGTCTGAGTAGGCGGGATGTTACAGATCGGGTAGATCGAGTGAAGTGTGTTGATTGTATGATTTAGTAAGGATCGTGGTAGATTGGTACTAGCTAAGATTAGTACTCGACATTTAGCTTAGCGTTGTAAATAAGGATAAGCGACATTGTATAGTTTTCTCCGCCTGAAGGGAGCTTTGTTGACATAGTGCTTAGATCTCTCGAGTTGGGTACTCGGGGAGTGGAGTAGGGCGAATAAGAGCTTGATGACCGAACCACTATAAATCTCGTTGTCTCGGTTTGATCTTTCCATCTCATTTCTTTATACTTATTGTTTATTTTAGATAGTATAGCTTAGTATTCATATTGGTGTTGATTGATTTCACAAAAGAATTGAATCAATGTTTTTCACAAACAAACTTTTATAACTAACGGAAAACCAGTAAAACTATTCAACCCCCTTCTAGTTTTCCACAAACTTTGAAGTAATCTAGAGTAGGTTTCCTACCTCTCAAGATTTCATATGGGGTTTTTCCTAGGATTGGCCTAATGAGAATCCTATTAAGTATATATGTGGAGGTGTCTACGGCATTAAACCAAAACTTTTGAGGGATGGATTGTTCGTTTAACATTTTTCTACTTATTTCTTGTAGAGTACGATTTTTCCTTTCAACTACCCCATTTGATTGTGGAGTGCGAGGAGCCGAGAAATTGTGAGTAATACCATTAGCATCACAATAAACTCCGAATTGCACTTCATTATCAAATTCTCTGCCATGGTCCGTCCTAATGGAAACTATGGAACATCCTAGTTGATTTTGATTTTTCTTGCAAAATGTTTTGAATTGCTCGAAGGCTTCTGTCTTGTTCTTAAGAAATCTAGTCCAAGTTTACCTAGAGTAATCGTCTACAATTACTAAGGTGTAAAGATTTCCTCCGTAGCTCCGTACGGCGGATGAACCGAAGAGATCCATGTAAAGGAGTTCTAAGCATCTAGAGGTTGAGACTACATTCATAGGTTTGTGGCTAGAGTGAGCATGTTTTCCAACTTTGCAAGCATCACAGAAGTGTTGGTCAAACTTAAGTTTCGGTAGATTCCTAACTAAATCCTTAAAAGCTAATGATTGTAGCAGACGCATATTTGCGTGACCTAATCTTCTATGCCACAATGTAGAATTATCATTAACCGTAGCCAAGCATATATTGTCACTAGACCTATTACGTATTTTCATAACATATAAGTCACCTTTCCTAATACCCTTGCCAATGACTTTTCCATCCTTAATGATGTCACTACCCTCTTCGGAAAAGATCACTTTGCACTTATTATCACATATTTGACTAATACTTAAAAAATTAAATCCTAAGTTGTCTACTTGCTCAACATTTGTGATAGTAAGAGAGTTATGAGTGATCGTACCTTTGCCAATGGTATTACCTTTGAGTTTACTACTAAAAGTGACATTACCTCCGTTGCATTATTGATATGATGAGAAAATCTTACGATTTCCCGTCATGTGATTAGTGCATCCACTATATTTGATCCATTCGTCGGGCTCCAAGTCAATTCCCAAGCATATCTCTTTTGACGTTCCGGCCATTAGACACGTTTCATCTTTGGTGTCTTCATGGCTATCGCTCCAAGCTCCACCAATGTATGCCTTTTGGTTCTTTTCCTTTTGAGGACATTCTCCTACAAGATGTTTTGGATCTCCACATCTAAAGCATCTTCTATCGCTTTTCCCGTATTTGTCATCTCGACTCTTTTGAGATACTTTCTTTTCATCTCACGGTTTTCTTACATATCTACCTCTTCGTTTGAAGAATTTCTTGAAGTCTCTAACCGCCATGGCATACTCTTCGTCTTCACTTTCTGAACTTGAGTCTTCATCATCACTTAATTCCTTTTTGGCCTTTAAAGTAAAAGATCTCCTTTCTACTTTGCTTTTGACCATCTCGGAATCATTTTTGATGATTAGGTCATGAACCTTTAGGTTATCGATGAGCTCATCAAGTGAGAGTGAAGCTAAATATTTGGATTCTTCTATTTCCGTGACCTTTGCTCTCCATTTTGGATGTAAATCCATGAGAAGTTTCCTAACACAACTCTTGACAGAAACACCTTCATCAAGTACCTTTAGACTAGTAATTATAGTATTAAATATTGCAAAAGCACTATCTATAGATTCGTCTTCAGGAATGACGAATTGTTCATATTGTTGAACAAGAAAATCGTGTTATCTTTGACTTGATTATTACTTTGATGGGTGACTAACAAAGTTTTTCAAATATCTTTAGCCGTATTACACATAAAAATTCTTTGAAATTCCTTTTTCGGTAAAGCATTATAAATAACAATTTTTGCTTCATCGTTTTTAGCCAATTTCTTTTCTAAGGTTTTCACTTTGTTTATCATAAGAAACTATTTCATCCTTTTTAGTTTCAGGGTTTTGTTCAATAGGTTGAAAGTCACCTATGGTAATAACATGCCAAAGATCAAGATCCTTTGATTTCACATAAGTTTCGAATCTTGTTTTCCAATAAATGAAGCTACCGGCTTCGAAAAGTGGTGGTCTTTGCATAGATTGCCCTTCTTGATATTTTTCAAAATCCATTGACCGATTCAAGTTTTAAAATACAATATACTTTAAAAATCTTGAATGACCCGCTCTGACACCAATTGTAGAAACTAGAAGGGGGGGTTGAATAGTTTCACCATTTTAATTACGTTTTCAAAATTCTTTCTGAAGTTTGTTTTGAAAATCTTTTAGATTCGAAGTTTATGTGATATCAATGTAACGATATATGAACACACCAATCAAAAGTAAGTAAAGGTAAAGGAAAGAAATGATCAAACCAGGACACAGAGATTTATAGTGGTTCGGCTACGAAGCTCACTCTTCGCCCTACTCCACTCCTCGAGTATCACACTCAAGGTTTCACAAACACTATGTCAGCACGCTCCCTTATGGCGGAACAAACCGTACACCAACGCTTACACCAATTAACGACACTAAGCGGAATGTCGAGTCCTAACCCTAGCTAGAACCAATCTACACACCGATACTCGACACTATACAATTCGAACCGACACCAAGTCCGAATCAACACAATACACGATTCCGAGCTTACACACAAGTCGGATCTTACACAAGATTAGAGATACAAAGAATGGAGGTTGAGGAGAGAAACGTAACAAAGGTTACGAGATGAAAGACTATTATTCAACACTTCGTTTCTTGACGAATACAAGTGTTCTTCTCTTGTACTTGGAGGTAGGATGAACGTGATCACTTGTAAACAAATTACAACACGTTAATGTGATCAAAGAATAGGATTTAGAATGATTTAAAAAGACATAAAGTTTTAGTGCTCAAGAGGTGAATTTTTCTGTATGAAACAGTGCAGTATTTATAGGCACCAGGAGGAGCGGGGACGGTCCTTTAAACCTTGGATGGTCTCGTATATATAAGGGACCGTCACCATGTTTATGGGACCGTCCCGACAAGCGCTCCTATTTTTGTCCTGGTGTGGTAAAAATTTATCTGATTTTAGGCGGGAACACTAGCTGTCAGAGAATTTGAAATTCAAATATATTTTATTATTAAAACATTTCTTTATAATTACAAAAATAATTTTGTAAAAATGTTTTGTCACATAAAAATGTGAGGTTTTAAGAAAAATATTTTCTTTGATCACTTAACTAAGTTGGTTGATTGTTTATTCATACCTTAAGTGATGTTGTAGCCGAAACGAGTTTTCTCGATTAAGAACTTATTAAACGTAGTTTTACGTAACATGTTTTTATATTTTATGATTATCAAAACATGTAGAGACCGAAAAATGCAAATGACGTTTTTGATATTATTCGTATTAACAAAACACTAATTTGAATATTCTAATAATATCACATGTGATTTTAGTGTTAAATCGCATATGATATTACATATCATATGTGATTTAACACTAATATCACATGTGATATCTTTACTACACAAAAAGGAAAAAGGGTCAAACATTGAATTGTTGAATTGTTGAAAAAATGTTGAATGGTCAAACATTGAATTGCTGAATTGCATATTGTTGAATTGCATATGCTGTAAATGAGTAATTGCATATACTGTAATCTTTACTAATTAAGGAAACAACTACAACTTTGAATGGTACATTAAATGGGCTTTGAATAGGCTGAAAAATGAGTAATGCAGGAAACTAATTAAGGAAATGATTATAATATTCCATGGTAACTCAAATCGTGAAAAATCACAAACGAGCCACTCTCCCCCTTTTCACTTTATTCTTTTTTTTCTCACCTAAAAACACACACTCGCATTTTCATTTTCATCCTCCTCTACCATCACCCAAATCACATCCGGCCACCACCACCGTACGAACCACCACCACCGAAACTAACACCAAAGAAACCCTCAACTCCATCGAGACCCACCACCACCGAACTCCATCGTGACAGCCTCACTTGGTAACGAGGGGTTTTTGATTTTTTTTGTTGATCTAAAATTATATTTCATGTTTTGAAGGTTTTATATATATATATATAGTTAGGATCAAATGAGAAGAAAACACAACCACACATTTCAGATGCATCTCTCCTTAAAAATCTCCACCTTAATTGAAATATGTGGCTAAAAATTCTTCTTATTCTTCTCATTTTAGTTTTTCTTCATACCGAATCCCTGTCGAAGCCCACCCGTTGGGCGGGCATGACTTGTGATTATTCTTTGAGTGTATTACTTTTCGAATAGCAAGATATATGTGTACAAAAGTATTAGTTATCGGTAAATAATATATAAGGAAATTATTGTGAATCACTAATTAACATACAACCTTGACAGATTTACAACAAAGAATTTTCAATCCCTTCTTGCTCTTCACTCTAGAAACCGCGACATAAAGTTAGCCATGGGAGAAAACTTTCCGCGAAAGAAAAAGGCCAACTTGCGACAATGTTTGGCCTTGTCTTTTTAATGATATTTGTTGTAAAATATTTTGAGTCTGTCCGATAAGAGAATAGAAATGAATTTTAAAAGAAATGGAAATAATGATCCGCATCTTTTTGATGAACATGTTATTTTCGGAATGCGACCCAGCACATGTAACAAATATCAACCCACCACGTGTAAATTTGAGACTACAATATAAACTATTAACAAAAATAGTGATTGCTAAATATTGCCCACTTGAAACATGACTAAAAACTATTAAGGAAATATTTACTATATTGCAATACGTATTGTCTTTTGCTAATGTTATCTAAGTTGGACTCCATCTGAATGTATTCTATCAATGTGTTGGAAATAGCATATACAACTTGGCACACTGATACAAAAAACTCGTCTGACCCGTGCCTTTTAACTGTAGTGACCCATCTTAATGTGACCCGCCTGACCCGTGTTTTTTGAGTGGGTGACCCTTCTGACCCGTGTCTTTAACTTGACCATCAATGTGTTGGAATAGCATATACAACTTGGCACACCTAATACAAAAAACTCGTATGACTCGTGCCTTTTAACTGTAGTGACCCATCTTAAAGTGACCCGTCTGACCTGTGTTTTTTGAGTGGGATGACTCGACTGACCTGTGACTTTAACTTGACCTAATCATCAAGTTGCCAAATCAATAGAAGGGAGAAATACAAACCTTGTGATTGGCCTTCCAATGTCAAAACTGGTTCGAGCACCCACTACGTTGTGAATGTTACCAAGGGCTCGGTGTTTCTTATTTCACCTATTACAGAAAAGCATACGTAACAAATAAATAATTAAAAAAATCGTTGTAATCTACTAAAAAACATAGAACAATGAACTCAAAAAAAACAAATTTCAATCCTAGAAAAAACAAACTACAAATTCATTATTTAAAAATGCAGACCTCTAATGCTAATAAAACTATGAACAAACAGATTTATCAAAATGCTTCATGAATCTATAAGTGATCATATACATGTTATTCAATATTAAAGGGATGTATATGATAATGATGGTGGCAAGCGGAGAATGGAGGAATGCTAAACTTATAAAGTACATGTGGTTAACTTAGATGATCACCTTTTGTTTCACACGTTTTAGACAATTTTGGTGTTTATCATCCGGCTTCTCATATTCCTTGAGTTCATCCGTGCACCTTTCTAACTGAGCGATCTAGTTCCTTAAGCAATATAAACAGAAGTTATGATGAACATAAGCTTTACCAAGTCATTTTTATTACAGTTAACGTGTTGATTATAAAACATATTAACCAAATGCTAAACGACGTCTGCACGTCTTTCTTATCAGCTCATCTTGACCCGTTACATAAATGAAAATTTCGATAGGGTTATTTATAGACAGCCAATTTGAGTTGTGTTATATCTCAAATGGGTCAAATATAAAACAACAAAAAGGGAATGGGTCAAATATTATGACAGTTACCTATTTTGCAAGTAAAAACAGCTTCTACTTGTATAAAAGTGGTGTACAATACTTTTAAGCCATTTTTAAAAGACTCAAAACCTTTTAAACGATAAAAATCAAACATTGAAATATGTAACAACATTTCGTCAAAACCAAATTTTCATTAAAATTCTTGTGGCATCAAGTAAAAAGTAAATATAGATACTATTGCATAACAGATTTTAAGTATCTTATTACACCAATAACATCACTGGTCACAACTCTAACCATGTCAAAAATTGCCATTTCGGCTATATTTTTTTGTTCATTTACTTCACTAAGCTCACAAGTTCTTTTTTCGGTTATGAGTGCAACTTATTCAAGTACAAAAGGTCAACGTAATTAGCTCATAAACCATAAAAAAGCCAGCTCATGAGCTTTTCCAAATACAAATGGGCCCGTAAACCTGTGAAATAAGCTAATCCAAACACCCCCTTAATCATTTTCCTCAATCCATCCCAAAATCTAACATAATTTAGCAATCAAATGGACAAAAACGAACCAATAATTTGACACCTTTAAACAGGTTTGTTCATTTTAAAACACCAAATAACAGGTAAACATTTTGTGACTTTATTCATGGACAAAAGCAAATATAAATAAGAAAATGAAAGAATGTTATTCACCTTGTGTTTCAGCTCAGCTTAATCGCACATGTTTAGTTTCCATGTCGTGCCTGGATATAGCACCAGCAGTTCATTCTTGTTGCAGCCGGCCAACAACAATCTGTGGCTTAGTTACAGCATTGACACCAACGGATTCCATATACCTGTTGTTAAAATAATTAAAAAACCGGTCATTTAAAAAATATTCATAAAACTTGAAGTGAACATATACGTGTGGTAATGTCTTACCCACACACTCTTTCATATGGACCTTGACCTACACTTTGTTTCTTAGGTATATAATCAAATTATAGACGATGTGTAATAGTGAATCTGAAATTGGCACGAGCCTTTTCAACAGTTCCATCAACCTTGGAATGGGTAGATCATTAATAAACATGGTGGTAATTATTCTAATAGTGTTGTTTTCAATAAAAACTAAAAATTGTACCTTACAATCCCTCTAAATGTGCTCCACGTGTGTAATAGTCTATCTGAAATTGGCACGAGCATTTTCAACGATTGCATCAACCTTGGAATGACTAGACCATTAATAAACATGGTGGTAATTATTTTAATAGCGTTGTTTTCAACAAAAACTAAAAATGGTACCTTATAATCCCTCTAAATGCGCTCCACGTAAACTTCCAAATGCAAATCTCCAATTTTAGATATGATCTAATGTTAAGCGAGCAATACCTCCATTGAATTTGAATGCATCCGGCCTAGTTTAGATATCTATTACAAAGCTTTGGAGAAAATCTGAAAAAAAACCATTAATAGACTGCATGTCATTTATAAGAGCTACAATTTATTTGATTTTCTTCCCTGTATTAATGTTGTATCAGAAATCTTTATTGGCCATAGACTACTCCCTTAACTTATGATCAAAGAAATGATAAACTTTACAGTCAGTAAAACCAATGACTGAGTAATGCAGCAATTAGCAATACAACTGATTTACTTACATCAATTATGGGAAGCATGAAAGCATACCCATGCTCCGGATGATGAAGGACGAACATTGCTGGAATTTCAGATTGGTTAGAATAAATATTGCTACAAAGTCCAAGTTAAAAAAATTGCATGAAAGGCAATATCCAAAACATACCTGGTATTGAATTTCAAGTCTGTCTCGGGTGTGTTCTGTAACATGCTGAGTATTGCAAGTTAAAAACAAAATACATGGAGAATGCTGTAATTATAATTATAATAAATACGGAGGAGTATATGGTTGAAGTAAAAAGAGAGAATAGAAAAATAGAAGAAGGTGGGTACTTACTACTCTTTCAGGAATAAAAAAGAGACATAAGCTAAAATCAGGGGCAAGCATTGCCATAAGAGCCTACAAATCAAATTTAACAACTAATTAATTGATATATAATGAAAGCATGTATGTTTGCTTTGCTTTGGATAGCAATTAATTAAAAGAACATGTCAGCATATAAGAGAAAAGTTGGAACACAACAGAAAAAGCCACAGATGTAACTCAACACTTACTTCATCATTAGTAGTATGTGACTCTGGCAGAGGCATGTCCAATATTGTGTTGCACTCATTGTTGCTTCCATCTCTTCGTTTGGGATCAACCACAAGTTCACTGTTATGTGCTACCCATTGCTTGTGAGCTCTGTTGGAATTATTGTTTGTTAATAGAACTTGAGTGATCAATGAGATCACTATTAAAGGGTCGTAACAAAGATAATATACATGTAAAAGAAATGTAAATAATAACAACTCCATATATGTCATATGTAGGCATTCAAATGTCGCACACGACCACTTGCCTGTAATCTGGCACTTGGTTTAGGCATATATTTGGCAGCACAACAACACATTAATTCTTTTATAATGTGGGTGTGCACTACTAATAATGTCCTCTGGTGTTTGAACCTGGAACATGGGAAAGTTAAACTAAAATACCGGTGTAAAACAATATACGCACTACCAAATAAAATCACAAAGTTATGTATAATAAAGGTGTGATAAACCTGGAATCAGTAACCCATCGATCAGAGGAAGCATCGAGCATCCCGGGTAGGAAAGAACATAAACACAAAGCTAGCATATGATAAAGATTCCCCATGTTGCATAGATTGCCTACTTGTGCAGATATTTTACCAACCTCGATCAAACGTCATCACAAATCCAAGCACAACCAAGTAAAACACTCACGTATAAACTATAATACTAAATTAAAAAGCAAATATAACACGTTTTAGTATACGGACACATTAAGAATTTAACATACACCAATGGAAGTTTAGCATAAAGAGATGTTAATCCTTAATCGTACCTGATGATGATGGCGGCTTACTTTTATTGAATGATTTTGGGTATCGGTTTTTTTAATAACGTAGTAATATGTTCGTATATAAAAACCCTAATACATTTAATATTTGACAAGCTTGACAACTTTATGATTCTTGCAATATCAATTATGACTTACAAATTTTATCACAACCACTGGAATGCTCCAATGGTTGAGGTGTTGTTTATTTGTGCCTGCCATCCCAAGTTCGAATCCTGGAAACTCCTTTTTTAGATTTATTAATCCGAATTCCAGCTCATCAAAAATAAAACACACGAAAATTACTAATTAAAAATGACAACATGGACAAAACCGATGACATGGATTAATAGTTGCTTAGTTGGACAAAGTATGATGACATGGCTTTAAATGACAATTACATGGCAATGACATGGACATATCTTGATTAATCTACGTGTAACGCCTCCTGTTATATATAATGTAGTTGGACAAAGTATGATGACATGGCTTTAAATGACAATTACATGGCAATGACATGGACATATCTTGAGAATCATGTTAATCTACGTGTAACGCCTCCTGTTATATATATATATATATATATATATATATATATATATATATATATATATATATATATACACATCTTGAGAATCATGTTCATATGGTGAACACTCTTAAAGTACAAAACAATAGGTACCAATAGGTGTATGACAAGTGGCAATAGTTATTAAAGAAAAATAAAAATTAAACTTGAATCTCTAATTAAATCAAAAGGGCCCATGTTGATATGGTGAACACTCTTAAAGTACAAAACAATAGGTACCAATAGGTATATGAAAAGTGGCAATAGTTATTAAAGAAAAATAAAAATTAAACTTGAATCTCTAATTAAATCAAAAGGGCATTTTAGTACTCGTATTTTTTTACCTCATTATATTACGGAGTAACATTAACTCAATCACATTCAGTCATTCTCCACACAAATAAAACCCACAGATCTTGTTTATTCTCTTCCCTAAAACCTATCCCACCAACCCCAATTGTATAAGAAAAATCACTTTCTTTTAGAGCTAGTTCTTTGTCTCTCTATCCCAAAAATTGAAGCACCCACTCATCCTTTTCCTACTTCTTCGTTGCTGAAAAACATGTTTGGGCTTCAACCTCTTGCCTATGGTTCTCCCGCCTCTGTTTACCGACTCGTAGCAAGCATATTCGACCGTTTCTGATCACCACCCGTAACAACCTTTTTCGGCTATGGCTCGTTCGTTATAACATCACTATATGCCACCATCGCCATACTCCATCTTGTTCATTACAACTTTTATATTTTTCCCGGTGTAGGTTATGCCATCGCTTCCTTGACGGGATCTGTGTTTGAGGCTTTAATTGGCTATTAGTAATCGTAGGTGTAGGTTGTACGTCTTTAATTTTTCCGGTGACGCTTCCGGCTTAACACTATTACCCAGATCTGGTTTTCGGGTATTTTTAGGTTTAGTGTCTTCTTTTGTAGTTTTTTTTTTTTAATTTTTGTTTTATGGTTTTTTTTAGAATTTGCGCCAAAGTTTGATTTATCAGTGATGGAAATCTATGTAAATTGATATTCTTCATAGGATTAGTGCTCAAACTAATTTATTAAAAAAAAATAGGTAAAGTGAAAATTTTAAATGTGACGTAAATGTATCAATAAAATAAGAGTGTCACTTAAAATGTATAATAAAATTAATTGTGTAAAAAAACCTAGTTTGTCAATTGCAATGTATTTAAGAAACTATGTGTGTCAAAAATTATAATATGTCAATAAAAACGTGTTAACAAAAAATTAATGTATTACTACTAATGTATCAAGCGATTAATTGTGTCACTAAATATGTATCAAAAACCTTGACGTGTCACTAGAAATGTATCACAAAATGAAGTAAGACATTGCAAAAACATATAGTGGGTCATTAAAAATGTATCATGAATCTACGTGTCACTGAAAATGTGTCAAAAAAGTGTGTCAAAAATATTAGTGTGTCACCGCAAATGCAAAATTTTTTTTTATTGTGTTTCAAGAAACTTCACTAAAAATGTGTCACAAAAAATTCTTAAAAAAATTAATGTGTCATTAAAAATGTATTATGAAACTAAGTGTATCAAAGGCATAATTTATCTCTAAAAGTGTATCATAAAAACCGGCGTGTCATAAACAAATATTGTATGTCACCGTATCACAAAAATGTAGCATGTTTTCTTCTATAAAAAAAAATAGGCGAGTATCAATATATGTGCATCAGGAATAATTTTACAAAAATTAAGTCAACCATTGATTTATTTGTATCGACTCATGCGTATCGGTAGTTCGAAGCGAATGAAAAGGAGATAACCATGAAATGTAAAAAACAAAAGTAGTTGCATCAATAGTTGGACGGAAAAAAGAAATAGACAAAAATTATCAAACAATATAAAACTGAAAAAAAATATTACAAAGAGAAATTAATGGAGGAACGTGGGACTCTGGGAGTGTGCATAAATATCTCATGTGGTTTAAAAAAATGACACAATTCGATGAATTACAATACTGCCATTATTATTAATTATTCAATTAGAATGAAATATCATCTAAGATGGTATATCCAATGGTCCAGATTAGTGCCTATTATTTTCTATTTTAAAGTGTACACCATAATAACACCACCCCTATATATATATATATATATATATATATATATATATATATATATATATATATATATATAACAGGAGGCGTTACACGTAGATAATGCCACATAAATGCCACCTCAATGCCACATAATCATAATAATGCCACATAATCAGTTTTTGTATCCATGTCATCAAGGATGCCATGTCATTGGTTTTTTTTTAAATTGTTTCGGAATTATTATAATTTTTTTAAATATTCATCATTAATTTCGGATCTTTTATAAAAAATATGTCCATTGAAAGATTTGAACTTGGGTCTGTTGATTTAGAAATAAACACCTCAACCAGTGGAACAAGCTAGAAGTTATGATATAGAGTGAAAATCAAATATGTCATGCTCTAAAAAAATACCACTTAAATCTTTATTTTTTTTAAATACGTTATATAAATAATATTGTTAATTATAAAGATTACGCCTCCTTTTTTCAGAACCCTATTGATTCTTTCTACGTGATTTTCTGTTTATCTGTGTGCACTTCTCATGTTTTACGCCTTACATAAATTTTTACAGGTTCATATGGGATAGTATATCATGCTATGTGGAACGACAGATCAGTATGTATCTTCTATGTCTCCCTTCTCAATATATCATGTTCAGATTGTAATTGTATATCGTATCAAATAAGTTGTACGACCACGTTATGCAGGATGTTCCTCTCAAGTTATGCCTTTAGGCTGGAGGTAATTATCACTTTAACGATGTTAATTAGCATATTTATTTAGATTAATGAAACAGTACAAAGAAAAGCATGGAGATTACTATGACATATTGTAATAATAAGGTTCGTGTTTGTTTAGATGTTCATGTTTGATTTATGTAGACAAAGCTAACTACAAGTTATTAATTGTGTGACCATTAGATATCTTGCTGTAGGTTGTCATATGTTTCATGGTATGGAAGACAGTGCCGCTCATGAATTATGTTCAGGTGAATAAACTTTTTTTAGACACGATGGCATCTCTTGATTACAGTTCTACTTAATAATCTTCATGCCGGCTCGACTGTATCGTTCAAGCTCGATATTAAGATTTCTACCATCATTCTTAAATAGGGAATTTTGATCACTATAATTTAAATTATTAGACCAAATTTTAATGAAAAACCTTAAAGATGTATCAAAGATATGAAATATTTTATCATATCAATCTGGTGCTAGAAATAGTTTCTTTACAACAATTAGCCAAATATGTCATCATAGATGAGTAATGCTCGAAAAGATTTGTTGCACATATCTGTACATCTGCATGTTTACATAGTTTTGAAGATTCCATTGACTGATCCCATTATCAGTAACTAAGATGTTGTTTTTGACTTATGTTGTGATAGGAACTCGAGTTATAAGACTGACTTATGTTGTTTTATATTCTTCATCTACATCTTCACTATTTGATTTTCTTGCTGATGCAAGTATTTTTCTGATTGAATCACACATATTGCTAGAGCACAATGAGGAAACAAATTAGATTCCAACTTTTGTGAAGGTATTTAAATCATCATTTAACTATTCATTGATATTATTTTGTTACATTTATTAATAATTATTTGTCTCTGCTTTTCTATGATGCAGGAAAAGTGGTTCACAATCATATCAGTGGGATTAAAGTATCCGGTACAATTTTTGATGAAAATGGGACACGACACACTACTGCAGATTTGCTACAGTGGCATGCAGTATCTTAATACAAATTCTACTTTATATGACGCGGTGCTGAAAGCTCACAAAGATCAAAGTTTGACAAGCGAGGAAGCTAAAAGAGTTGCTCATGACCTGCGCAATGACTTTGAGAAGGGTGGAATTCATTTATCTGCAGGTATTTTGGTTTACTCTGTTATATAAATATGTTTAGCACATATATTTGTTAAGCTTGAGATTGTTATATGACTTACCAGATAAGAAAGATCGAGTGAGCCAACTAAATGTTGAAATCGCTAAATATTGTGCACAGTAAGTATACGTAATTTATATTTCTACATATATTCTGGATTGCATTTATTGTTTTGTTTTTAAGCTAGGTGATTCGTGTTTAAATCAGGTACAATGAAAACATAGCTAAAGAGCCAGGTCACGTGTACAATAATGTATGTTACAGTTAGATTTGATGGTTCGGTTCAGATAGGTCACCAGCTGTCTGCAGTTAAAAATATGGTTGCTGTGACTGTTGCACGTTTTCAGTTTTGTTAAAGTCAGTGTGATTTGAGAGTTTAATATGGTATTAGAAATTGAGGTTCCAAGCTTTAAAATCAGATGACCAGGAAACTTACATGAAAATGGTTGAGGAAAGCAAGAATGAACGGTCAACAATGCTTTTAGGGAAAACGAATGATCTCTTGTCCGTTTAGGAGCTGCTGTGAAACGCCAAAAAGACGCGGATCATGATGGTATTGAACCTCTAAATGGTCCACAAGCCGAAGTGCAAGAGGAGCCCACTACAAAGATGAAAATCATCGAGGAATCAGTTCCTGATGAAGATGATGATCCGATTTAGGTCAAAGATGACGGAGTAAAGACCTCAGCCTTACTTTAAGGCCAATGGCAATATAATTCAGCCATCCATTCAATCCAAGAGAAGGTACCACATAAAATCATCATTGCCTAACGCGTTTTATGCATTGCTAATGTCCCATTTATTAGTATTTAGGGGGTGTTTGAATCTACATTATGAAACAGATTATTAACATTGTGACTTGGAAGTCTCACTATATGAGTATCTTTTTTGTTCAAAAATAAGTTATTTCACAGCATACTGAAGCACCATTTTTTGCAGTAAGTTTTGTTGCGGATAATTGTCTGATTCTGAATATTCAATATATCATAATCAGTCTCAAAGTGCACATCTAAACACCCTTACCAGTGACTAATGTTGAGATATTTGCTATTGCTATAATCTGCTTTGGCTGAATGTTAAACTGATTTGAAACTACTAATTGGTTTTTGGAGGAACCCATGTCTACAAAGTTACAACACCTTTCTAATATATATTAAATTCCTACAAGGTGGCGAACTCAGACCCTACCAGTTAGAAGGGCTTCAATGGATGCTGTCTTTGTTAAATAATAATCTTAATGGAGTATTGGCTGATGAAATGGGATTGGGCAAGAAAATTCAAACCATCTCCTTGATAGCATATGTGTCGGAAAACAAGGGTGTGACTGGGCCCCACTTAATTGTGGCCCCAAAAGCTGTACTACCAAATTGGATTCATGAATTTTCAACATGGGCTCCCAGGTAAGGCAGCATATGAAGTATTTGCTGAGACTTGAGACACATCAGTTTGGTATGATAACAGGAGCAGCTTTTGGACCCTTTAAGAAAATTTAATCAAGGCTACTCAATAACAGCAAAACTTGCGGAAATAGTGAATGTGGAAATGGGCAGAATAGAGTGGCCTATAGCTTGGACCCGACTTGCTGATCACTGGCAACATTGTAATAACAAGATGCAGAGGAAGATCAATGTTAAGCATTATCAGAAGACTTATCTTTGCTGCTACAATTCGCTCCCTGTGTGTGGGAAAGGAGATCGCAGCTATGTGTTATAATACATGATGACGTTGATGTGTTTCAAGTTTAGGCCAACGGAACAAGTCAAGAAACTAGCACATCTATGGAAGGTGCTTGAACTTGTCTATGGGAATGTCGTGTGCTTTGGTATTTCTTAGAGTTGAGGTTGTATGGTTGAGTGCACGTGTAGTCCTAAGTGCCAAGATAAATGCAGAACATGCCACCCCACGAAAATGTTCAAGTTAATGCAACTTTTAAAAGAAGGGAGTACCTTAGAGACAGTGTGATGTAAAAACACTTTCGTGTCGCTACCCGAACTTACCTTTCAAGGAAGTTATCAAGAAAGAGAAGGAGAAGCTACATGAAGAACTACAACGATCACTATCTAATTACGATGTTGGCCAACCGCCAATGTGAAGTAATTAAACATCTGATTGAGGTAACTGAAATTGTCGCATCAAAATCTCAACATGAGCAGGATTCACCAAAGAAGATTTCTAAGAAAATGGAGGCTCAGTAATTCAGTATTCAAATGTCAGCAGTAACAACGATTATAAGCATGCTTTTATGAACTGATAATTTTTTTTCTGCAGGAGGCAGAATCGCTTTTGAATGCTAAGATACACGAGCCAATATTTCATCGGGTTAGAGATGTAGCTCCAAACAAGGTAAAACCTGATATAAAAATATCTAAAAAGATTGCATATATTCACAAGATCTACTTGGTTAATAAAGGGGAAAACGGAATGTTCTTACAAAATGACAGCAGTCCTGTTACAAGGGTTGTATTCTATGCGTACGTGGTTGTATCAACTTGGTGTGTGTAAGTTTATCTTCTTCAAAATATATTTTATGATCATTATGTAAAAAGAAAAAAACTAAGTATGTGCAATTATCTTATACAAATTCTATGTTTCTTACAGGCCTAGCTCTATATAATTGTATGCTTACATCAACATCATCCGCTATTCCTCTTACCAAGGTTCGTTGACAGTTCTAATATTTCTAATTATTAATTTTCCGTAGTCGTTATAGATATAAGAAAAAGCTGAGAATAACGACTTCAATATCAGGAACAAGTTTTTTCATATCATCTCCCTCAGTGTACACCTTTGTAAAACTATCAAATGCAATATCTTTGTCTCCAACAATAAACTTTGATGGAATTGTTATTTTTGACCCTTGCCATGGTGCTTCAAGCTCCCTGCAAATCAGTTAATATGGTTAGAATCTATATAAAATAAAAACCTGAAACATCCCAATGCTATTCTTCTATGCCCATATCTGTGTTTTGAGTCTTACAGGTCCATAGCACGGTAATAGTTTAAGCCTCCAGTGAATCCAGACTCCTTAAACTTGTCTGCATACACTTGGAGCTCCTCTTCAGTAATCCATGATGGTAACTGTGTAGGTATTTCTAAATAATCAATAATCTCCACGCCAGGTGGCGCTATCAGCAAATCCGGACTATTGATCAACAAGAATTTCTTCACTACTGTCAGGTTATCATATTTTGCAAAAGCTTTCTCTGCTCTTCCTGCTTCCTGTATCATTTCTTAAGGTTTAAACATTCTGAGCACATAATATTAAAATGAAATTCTTTAAAATAGCCGTATCACAAACGATTAGTAACAAAATGTCAAAATATTTTGTGTTTACACCTAAATAGCCATGATCTACAAAGCTTTTTTGCAGACTAAAATTATGCTCTATGCAGAACTTTTTCCCTTCAACATATCCGAAAAATACACCTAAAAAGTCAAATTTTGCAAAAATAATGATTCCAAAAAACTTATTGTGCTAAAAATAGGATTCATCTTTGGATTCCAAAAAATTTTGCAAAAATAATGATTCCAAAAAACTTATTGAGTCAAAAGACAATGCTTCAACTTTGGATTCATCTGTGAAATGCAATACTCAAGAAAATGTGAAAGCAAGTTCTGAAGAAGGGAATGCGGGTATGTTTTGCTTATTTTTTGGGGGTGTTTGGATGTGTTTTCGAAAAAAAATGTGTGATTAAATAATGTAGATGACATAATCAACTGCAGTGAAATAGGTGGTAGAAAATAGTGTTTGGATTTGCTTCTGCTTTTCACAGTAGTATATCTATACCAGTAATGATCACTCAGTTAGGTGTTTAAATGTCTGAAAACGTTCTGATTCTTTAGCAAATTAACAAATAAAATGACCAAAATTTGCTTTTTTTGTGAAAATGTAGTGACACTTTGTGAAATGGAAATAATTGTATGGAATGATGTCAGTAAAAAGTTTAAGTGGTTTTATGCCCTTAGAACAATATTTGCTGTTACAATCGTTTGCTGGTATGGTGTAAACTGTTCAGTATATCATTAAGTCTAAAGTGATAAGAATAAGTAGATTTCTTCTAATTGTTATGTGTTGTACTTTAAAACTAATAGTTTTAGATTAGATTTCAGAGGTTTTAATTTTACTAAAAGTATTGCAAGACATCCCAAATAAGAAGGTGTTGAAAATTTCATTGGACAGTGGGAATAATATGAAATACATGTGAAATCATAACGTATGGTTTTTACTGTTGATTTTTATTAACTAAATTTACGGTTAATCTTTTTGACAGAAAACAGAAGTTTAAAATGTGCCGACACACATGTAGCTGTCAAGTCAAAAGGAAGCAAAAATAAAATAATAAAAACTTCTGTGCCCTTTACCGATAAGTCGTAGGAGCACATCGATCATGTGATTATGAATTTGCCTGCTTCCGCTCTACATTTTCTAGGTAAGAATATGGCGGTGTACCTAGCTCTCACAAATAGGCTTTTGCATTATGCAATCTTTATTTGTCCAGTAACATGAATGATAAGAAACTAAAATGGAAATCTTCAATTTTATCATTATGACCGATACACCTCATAATGTCAACGTATTCCTATCTAAGATTATGGTTTTTTTTAAGCATGAACCTGCCACTTTTAAAACTACAAATTATTCTTGAATTGTCTAATTTATTATTATTATTATTATTATTATTATTATTATTATTATTATTATTATTATTATTATTATTATTATTATTATTATTATTATTATTATTATTATTATTATTATTATTATTATTATTTATGTGTTCACTTGGCATTCTGTTACCCTTGAACTTGGTGGAAAGAGTCCAATACCTGTGTTTGATGATGTTGACATTGATAAAGATTTGTTTTCTACACCATGAGTCTTGATTATATCTGCAATATATGTTTTAAACCTTGCATTTAATGGACCGTGACTTGGTTTGTTGTTCAGTTTTGATTATATCTTCTATATCATGTTCTTTATTGGATAAATTTTTTATACGGCCTGTAAGACCAACATCTTTCGCCCCGGTCATTGAAAAAGATATCACAATTGTTGAAAAAAGTGGTAGCCAGTATCATGTGCTATTGATCATTGCTGATGGATGTTATTTGTTAATTTGATTTATTAAAGCTTTTAGGCTCTTACACCCGTATTAAGTTAGTAAAGATGCAATGGTTTTAGATAATGTTACTGTAGTTTTCATTTTCTTTTTTTCACAAGAATGGTGTATTGAGATGGTCGAAACTAATATTTTGTTAAATGTGAGACATCTTTGTGAGATAATGACATCTTTGTGAGACTACCATTATGGCTATCATGATTTATTGATGAAAATGTGTTTGTGTGCACGCGCGTTTGTATAATGGTATTATTGGTGTACTTCTAAAAACACTATGCCGAGGTTGTTGATCCTCATCTATACAATTAAAATGTATGTGAACCTCACCTTTCGAAAAAATATTTAACATAAACTAATACCATCAAATTATTAATTAACCACTGTCTCTTTAATAATTCAAAAAATATAATTGTAAAAGATCACTTATATATGTATGTGACTAAATTAAAATGTAAATTACTATGCCGGGTTGTTGATCCTCATTTATACAATTAAAATGTATGTGAACCTCACCTTTCGAAAAAATATTTAACATAAACTAATACCATCAAATTATTAATTAACCACTGTCTCTTTAATAATTCAAAAAATATAATTGTAAAAGATCACTTATATATGTATGTGACTAAATTAAAATGTAAGATTCAGGAAAATCCATTATCAACAGTACTAACTCACTCGCATAGCAGTACTAATAATTAGGAGCAATACTAACCTTTCGATCGAACAAGCAGTACTAAAAAGTAACCAGCAGTACAAAGAAAATACGTGGGCAGTACTAAGGTGAACAAACAGTATCAATGAGAAGCATAGCAGTATTAACCAAGATAAAACTGCATGTACACCTCATTCGCTTCCTAATAACCTCAGTCAATGTATCAGGTACTTCACTTTCTTTGCTCGCACGACTTAAAATATCAGTGGGAGTAGGTCATGGCCTGTCTTTTGCACATCAGAGGAGGTATCTAGCTTAGCTCATGTGATGTCTTTTGGCTCATGGTTCATACTCATTTCATATAGATGCACCATATGCTGCACCAGAATGGTTTCATTACCAAGCAGATGTTATATTTTATGGAATTTACGGATCACCTTATAACCCTTTCTTTCATCATGTACACTTTTCAACCATTTTCTACTACCCTTCTTTCGCTATAGTAAAATATGCCAACAATAATTATAAGACATGCCCGCATGAGGCGTATGTCAACGATAATTATAAATCATGCCCGCCCAACGGGCGGGCTTACCTGCCCGTGAGGGCTTATAAGTCATGCCTGCCCATCGGGCGGGCTTTGACAACTAGTATATATATATATTATATAATATATATATATTATATATATTATATATATATATTAGGGATATATTAGCTACAATTATAGTAGCTAATTGGCTACAAATCCTTATCAAAATTACACAAAAAAATGATTCAGGACCTACAAAAATGATTCAGGGACCCACCAGAAAATTTAAGGACCCACAAATTATAACATAAAATTGTAGGGAGTTAGCTACAAAAAATTGTAGCAAATATATTCCCTATATATATAAAACTGAAAAAATAATCAACTCTTGAAACTTTCATGGGTATGCTTATAAGACGCAGCCATCTTCTTTTCTCCTGTTGCCATATTGTTGCTACTCGGACGAGCTACTATAGTCACTTCGAGTACTACTGCAACGATGTTGGTTACTAACTTATGGATAGCTTCAGGAGTCATAGTTATGGTTGGTGCTGGTGGGGTAGGTGTACTGCTCATGCTGGCTATCTTCTATCAATATCCTAAGAAACATGGATTTAGGATCCACTTAATGTTAGGATAATTCAAATAATTAGGTATTTGCATATTAGTGCTAACAATGTGGTCATAATACGAGATTAAAACCAACTGAGGATCATAAAATTACGATGTGTCTGAGTAGTATCGTAGATAAATAATCAACTCTTGGTATGGGATTGCTAAGGAACAAACTGATTCATCTACAAAAGCTGAATTTCAGCAACTTTCTCTTCATTCATCAAGTTCCTTCCGAGATTGTCTTAGAACATTTTATAGTTATAGTCTAGTTATGGCATGTTTTAAGGAATCATAACAATTGTAGGTAATATTATGGTAGGTCTGGATAAATTCACTGTAAACATTATAATATTAATAAATTGATCGATTGTTTTTACAAAATCAACGATACAAGGTCTTTTATTAATGCTCCATGAGGTAAGTTAAGGTATCTCTGTCAACGACGTTCAGGAGTGTATTAATTTGTTCCTTATGATGCTCCAATTGCGTCATGATGGTGGGAGGAGCAGGTGTGTGGGCAACTGTTGTCCTGAAGCTCTTTCCAGTCTCGAGGAATCGGGCTGTAGGAGTGAAAGCAGGTGGAAACAGTAATGATGAGGGAGACCTGAGAGGGTAAATTCTCTCTAGGAGTAAAACCCTAAAATCTAAAATGAGCAAAAAGACCAAAATGCCCCTGCTAGTTTAAAAATTAATTAAAAGCTTATAATGTATCAAATAAATTCCAAACTTCTGGCAATGCACATGTAATGATCCCAAATAATTTTGACAATCTCATTTAACATTTACACAAGTGGCAAAATTACCATATTACCCCGTAGTGTTAAAAATGAATAAAAAGTATTATAAAAGTCTCGAATCTATCCCGAACCTCTGGAAACGAACTACAAATCAAGTGAAATAATTATGAAGCATGCTATTAATATTTTTACAAGTCCAAAAGTGCATTATTTCACTCAAAATATTGTATGGCCGAATTATGTTAAACATTACAAAATTTAAAGTAATTAAAATACATTTAAAGGTACAAGATAAATACAAATTAAATCCTAAATTTGGTAACTAATATTTCCAGCTAATAGAACCGAAAATACTGCCCATTCATCACCTTAAGACTCGGCCATTTACTCCTTATAGTTATCCTTAGCATTTTCTTTGATTTAACCTAATTTTGTTCTAGCCGACAAACACAAAACCCTCTCCAAAAATTCATTCGATCACTCCCATAAGCCAAGAACAATTTTCTGGAGTTCATTGCATCACTAAGGAGTTTAGAAAAATAGCAAGTCGATTTTTAGAAGCCTAGATCAAGAGCTATTGATTTTCTTCTTTATAATCACTCGAAAGGTATTATATTCCCAAACAATTCATTCGATCGTGTAAAAATTCGTTTCTTAATTTTCCTGGAGTTCTTACAATATGTATGATCTGTGAAAAATATGCACAAGGTGGTTTGGTCCCGTTTGAAGCCGTGGGAAATTCCTCTTGTCGAAAATTCTAGCCGAGAACCAATAAATCGTGCAACACTCTTCCACTCGTTCTAAAAATTTCCTGGTATTTTTCTCAGCCTCTATTAATCATATCTAACGTGGGAAAAATAATAAAAAACGACCCATGCATCGTATATAATTCGTATGATAATTATTGTGTATTTGAAACCCTAAATCGAATTAAATTAAGAAATCATGCATGCGATTTTTCCTGGACTAGTGAACAATTTTCGTGGGCTTTATGATCTTAATATAACACTAGAAAAATGCTTATTTGATTTATTGAAGCTTAAAACTATTTTTGGTGAATTATGTGTAATCGGCTAAAAGGGAAAATAAGGGCAAAAATACCTAGCGATTCATCTAGGGTTTAAAACTAAGAGGATCTGATCTTAAATGAACAATAATGATGTGGTAATGATGGCATAATTATTTGGGTCAATTAGGGTTTAATTTGATATATTTTGGTATTTACCGATTTGAAATTAAATATGAAAGGGGGTGTTTTGTCAATAATAAAACTCATGGGCTATTTTTTTCATGTTCTATATATCATGTATGATCTGTAAAAAATTATTAAATGGGGGGTCTATATGTAAAATTTGTGAGAAAATGAATTAATTTGTAATTGTTAATTCGATTTGGAAATTAAATAAATACAAGGACTAAACATGTAATTTCTGAAAAGTTGAGGTCGATTTGTGTTATGAATGATATTCAGGGGCTAATGTGAAAATTTGGATATTTATTGGACTAATATGTAATTATTATTAATTAATGATTTAAATGTAAACTTTAAGGACTAAATATGTAACTTTAATAAATGGAGGGACTTAATGTGTAAATATTGAATAATTGAAGGTCTGGTCGTATAACTCAATAAAATAAGTGCTCATTGTGTAAATTTGATAAACCAAGGGTTTAATGTGTAATTATGCATGTTTGAAGGTTTAAAATGTAATTTTGGAAGTTCAGGGGTGTAAAATGTAAATTGTGAAAACCTGAGGACCAAAGGTGTAAATATGATAAAGATACTTTATTTTCAGCAAGCATTGATCTAATTAAGCTATGTACTAAATATTTCTAAAAGTGGAAACCTTCTAATTCTGGAAACCTGCTAAAAATAGAAAGTTACTAAATCTGGAAAATTCTTAAAATGGAAAGATGAACTAAAAATGATAATCTGAACTTGAACCCCTTAGTAATTTGTCTTCTACTTTCTCTAGGTGTAAAGAGGGAGAGGTCCTGATCTATCTCAGTACTTTCTGCTTTTGTTCTTTGTGCTTGCATTTGAATAAGGTACAGATACTCTGCCCTTTTTCAGTAAGGGTGTCTTATTTCTCTGACATGATATGATTTCTGGTTTGCATCTTCTGATCTGTTAAAATCTGATTTGAGTCTTGATACTTCTGAAAAGAGTTGATTTGAACCTTTCGTTATGAGCCATCTGTTTTGATCTATCTGTTTTGAACCTTTGGATATGACCTTCTGATATGATATGATTTGTGACTCTTAGTTTGATACCCGAGCCAAAAATTTGTGACCCTAGCCATGAAGGTAACATGGCCGTGTCTGTGATGCACCACTGGCATGACTAGTGTGTAGCCCTAGTGATTTGGTTACACCGTCCCTTTGATTTGGTCTGCATGTGATTGGGTAGGGGCGTATGGATGCATCCTAGATCTGTTTCTGTTTAGTGGATTTAACTGTATATGATATGATATGATTTGTCTGGTGATTGGTACTGTGTGCACTACATGCCCTTCACATTTCTGGGAGCTGATCACTCCATTATTCTGTTGGATACATGAGGTCACCCCTCATATTATCTGGTTGCCTAAGAGGTATCCCCTCTGTATGTGTATGATTATGATATGATATGATATGTTTCTGGGCTCGTGGTGGATGACTATCCTATTCATCTTTTATATTTCTGTCTCTTTGTTTATACCTCATGATATTTTTCTCGTACACCATACTTCATTTCTGTTTCATTATCATTGCCTTGTATATGTATCTGTCCACTGAGCTTTTTAAGCTCAGCCGCACGTTTTCTTTTCGTGTGCGGCAGGTTATAAGCAGGACGACGGGTTTGGGTATGAGTGAAGAGACTTTGGACTTAGAAGACCTTGCTAGTATTCTGAAGTAGAGGCTATTAGAAGGATTGTTTTTGCAGACTTAGTATTTAGTTTTGTTTCAGTTTTAGCTTTGTAATGTTAGTATTTCATTTGTAACCTTTGAAATTTATTGTATTACTATTGAAGTAAGCTTTGTTTGATCTGATATGAAACCATTAACGTGACATCTTTACCCTTGCCGGGTTGGGGTGTTACAATTATGGTATCAGAGCCTACAGGCTGCGATTTCGTAATACATTTACCCTTGACCTGTGTAAGTTAGGACCACTAAGCTTTCCCTGTAGGCGCTCATAAGATGACCTGTAAGATTTTGCTTTAGGATTTCCCTATAGGAACTTAAGTTCTTACCTTGAGGATCTGGGTAGACATTAGGTTTCCGTCCGCGCACTCTCTTCCGTTGCTTCTGTTATCCTACTTGCTCATGTCGACACCTTTCGTATTCTATCTTGTCATCAATATACTCCTTCTGATCGTTCTGCTAATCGTATAGATGGTGTCCACGCGCAATCGAGAGTACTCCGCACGGAAAAAGCAAAGATGGACCATCGTTTATCCTACCTGGCAGCAGGAAGATTGGGAAGATATGGAGAACGGCAAAGAGGAAGTTGATTCCTGCTAGTATATGGCCGTGTTATATCGAGGAGGAGCTGACTATAATAAACAAAGATGGAGCAGAAGTGCTAGAGTACTCCACCCAGGTGATCTACAAAGATGGAGCGGTCATTCGGTACGCAGGCAAGTGCCCCAACTTCATTGAGGAGAATGGATTGGTACGAATCCAGCCCCGCAACGTGGACAACCTCGAGGATGACAAGAAGGACCCTGCCGATGCGACTCCTGCCTCAGCCTGAAGAGATCGCCTGCATGATTTATTTCCTTCTGTTTGTTTGAATGATTTGATACGCATGTTTCCTTTCCGTTTATGACGCATTGATTTCCTCTTGATTTTCGTACGAATATTTTGGATTTTGATCTAATAATTCCATTCCAAGTTGAATTCTGAGATTTTGGCTTGATTTGTTTTGAGTATTTTATGATCATGATTCGATGAAAGACACCAAGTATGTACTTCATTTTGCCCTACCTTAAGAGAATTTACTCCATCCGTTTATCTCCGTCATCTTACGTTAAGATCCATTCTGCTAAACTATTCCAAATCTGCTGCAAGTAACGCTTATCTGATCCGGCATGTTCTGTCTCGTTTCTGTCATGTTCGCTCTTCTATGTCCCTGCAAATTTCGAGGACGAAATTTTTCTTTTTAGAGGGGAAGAAGTTGTAAAACCCTAAAATCTAAAATGAGCAAAAAGACCAAAATGCCCCTGCTAGTTTAAAAATTAATTAAAAGCTTATAATGTATCAAATAAATTCCAAACTTCTGGCAATGCACATGTTATGATCCCAAATAATTTTGACAATCTCATTTAACATTTACACAAGTGGCAAAATTACCATATTACCCCCGTAGTGTTAAAAATGAATAAAAAGTATTATAAAAGTCTCGAATCTATCCCGAACCTCTGGAAACGAACTACAAATCAAGTGAAATAATTATGAAGCATGCTATTAATATTTTTACAAGTCCAAAAGTGCATTATTTCACTCAAAATATTGTATGGCCGAATTATGTTAAACATTACAAAATTTAAAGTAATTAAAATACATTTAAAGGTACAAGATAAATACAAATTAAATCCTAAATTTGGTAACTAATATTTCCAGCTAATAGAACCGAAAATACTGCCCATTCATCACCTTAAGACTCGGCCATTTACTCCTTATAGTTATCCTTAGCATTTTCTTTGATTTAACCTAATTTTGTTCTAGCCGACAAACACAAAACCCTCTCCAAAAATTCATTCGATCACTCCCATAAGCCAAGAACAATTTTCTGGAGTTCATTGCATCACTAAGGAGTTTAGAAAAATAGCAAGTCGATTTTTAGAAGCCTAGATCAAGAGCTATTGATTTTCTTCTTTATAATCACTCGAAAGGTATTATATTCCCAAACAATTCATTCGATCGTGTAAAAATTTGTTTCTTAATTTTCCTGGAGTTCTTACAATATGTATGATCTGTGAAAAATATACACAAGGTGGTTTGGTCCCGTTTGAAGCCGTGGGAAATTCCTCTTGTCGAAAATTCTAGCCGAGAACCAATAAATCGTGCAACACTCTTCCACTCGTTCTAAAAATTTCCTGGTATTTTTCTCAGCCTCTATTAATCATATCTAACGTGGGAAAAATAATAAAAAACGACCCATGCATCGTATATAATTCGTATGATAATTATTGTGTATTTGAAACCCTAAATCGAATTAAATTAAGAAATCATGCATGCGATTTTTCCTGGACTAGTGAACAATTTTCGTGGGCTTTATGATCTTAATATAACACTAGAAAAATGCTTATTTGATTTATTGAAGCTTAAAACTATTTTTGGTGAATTATGTGTAATCGGCTAAAAGGGAAAATAAGGGCAAAAATACCTAGCGATTCATCTAGGGTTTAAAACTAAGAGGATCTGATCTTAAATGAACAATAATGATGTGGTAATGATGGCATAATTATTTGGGTCAATTAGGGTTTAATTTGATATATTTTGGTATTTACCGATTTGAAATTAAATATGAAAGGGGGTGTTTTGTCAATAATAAAACTCATGGGCTATTTTTTTCATGTTCTATATATCATGTATGATCTGTAAAAAATTATTAAACGGGGGGTCTATATGTAAAATTTGTGAGAAAATGAATTAATTTGTAATTGTTAATTCGATTTGGAAATTAAATAAATACAAGGACTAAACATGTAATTTCTGAAAAGTTGAGGTCAATTTGTGTTATGAATGATATTCAGGGGCTAATGTGAAAATTTGGATATTTATTGGACTAATATGTAATTATTATTAATTAATGATTTAAATGTAAACTTTAAGGACTAAATATGTAACTTTAATAAATGGAGGGACTTAATGTGTAAATATTGAATAATTGAAGGTCTGGTCGTATAACTCAATAAAATAAGTGCTCATTGTGTAAATTTGATAAACCAAGGGTTTAATGTGTAATTATGCATGTTTGAAGGTTTAAAATGTAATTTTGGAAGTTCAGGGGTGTAAAATGTAAATTGTGAAAACCTGAGGACCAAAGGTGTAAATATGATAAAGATACTTTATTTTCAGCAAGCATTGATCTAATTAAGCTATGTACTAAATATTTCTAAAAGTGGAAACCTTCTAATTCTGGAAACCTGCTAAAAATAGAAAGTTACTAAATCTGGAAAATTCTTAAAATGGAAAGATGAACTAAAAATGATAATCTGAACTTGAACCCCTTAGTAATTTGTCTTCTACTTTCTCTAGGTGTAAAGAGGGAGAGGTCCTGATCTATCTCAGTACTTTCTGCTTTTGTTCTTTGTGCTTGCATTTGAATAAGGTACAGATACTCTGCCCTTTTTCAGTAAGGGTGTCTTATTTCTCTGACATGATATGATTTCTGGTTTGCATCTTCTGATCTGTTAAAATCTGATTTGAGTCTTGATACTTCTGAAAAGAGTTGATTTGAACCTTTCGTTATGAGCCATCTGTTTTGATCTATCTGTTTTGAACCTTTGGATATGACCTTCTGATATGATATGATTTGTGACTCTTAGTTTGATACCCGAGCCAAAAATTTGTGACCCTAGCCATGAAGGTAACATGGCCGTGTCTGTGATGCACCACTGGCATGACTAGTGTGTAGCCCTAGTGATTTGGTTACACCGTCCCTTTGATTTGGTCTGCATGTGATTGGGTAGGGGCGTATGGATGCATCCTAGATCTGTTTCTGTTTAGTGGATTTAACTGTATATGATATGATATGATTTGTCTGGTGATTGGTACTGTGTGCACTACATGCCCTTCACATTTCTGGGAGCTGATCACTCCATTATTCTGTTGGATACATGAGGTCACCCCTCATATTATCTGGTTGCCTAAGAGGTATCCCCTCTGTATGTGTATGATTATGATATGATATGATATGTTTCTGGGCTCGTGGTGGATGACTATCCTATTCATCTTTTATATTTCTGTCTCTTTGTTTATACCTCATGATATTTTTCTCGTACACCATACTTCATTTCTGTTTCATTATCATTGCCTTGTATATGTATCTGTCCACTGAGCTTTTTAAGCTCAGCCGCACGTTTTCTTTTCGTGTGCGGCAGGTTATAAGCAGGACGACGGGTTTGGGTATGAGTGAAGAGACTTTGGACTTAGAAGACCTTGCTAGTATTCTGAAGTAGAGGCTATTAGAAGGATTGTTTTTGCAGACTTAGTATTTAGTTTTGTTTCAGTTTTAGCTTTGTAATGTTAGTATTTCATTTGTAACCTTTGAAATTTATTGTATTACTATTGAAGTAAGCTTTGTTTGATCTGATATGAAACCATTAACGTGACATCTTTACCCTTGCCGGGTTGGGGTGTTACAATTATGGTATCAGAGCCTACAGGCTGCGATTTCGTAATACATTTACCCTTGACCTGTGTAAGTTAGGACCACTAAGCTTTCCCTGTAGGCGCTCATAAGATGACCTGTAAGATTTTGCTTTAGGATTTCCCTATAGGAACTTAAGTTCTTACCTGTGAGGATCTGGGTAGACATTAGGTTTCCGTCCGCGCACTCTCTTCCGTTGCTTCTGTTATCCTACTTGCTCATGTCGACACCTTTCGTATTCTATCTTGTCATCAATATACTCCTTCTGATCGTTCTGCTAATCGTATAGATGGTGTCCACGCGCAATCGAGAGTACTCCGCACGGAAAAAGCAAAGATGGACCATCGTTTATCCTACCGGCAGCAGGAAGATTGGGAAGATATGGAGAACGGCAAAGAGGAAGTTGATTCCTGCTAGTATATGGCCGTGTTATATCGAGGAGGAGCTGACTATAATAAACAAAGATGGAGCAGAAGTGCTAGAGTACTCCACCCAGGTGATCTACAAAGATGGAGCGGTCATTCGGTACGCAGGCAAGTGCCCCAACTTCATTGAGGAGAATGGATTGGTACGAATCCAGCCCCGCAACGTGGACAACCTCGAGGATGACAAGAAGGACCCTGCCGATGCGACTCCTGCCTCAGCCTGAAGAGATCGCCTGCATGATTTATTTCCTTCTGTTTGTTTGAATGATTTGATACGCATGTTTCCTTTCCGTTTATGACGCATTGATTTCCTCTTGATTTTCGTACGAATATTTTGGATTTTGATCTAATAATTCCATTCCAAGTTGAATTCTGAGATTTTGGCTTGATTTGTTTTGAGTATTTTATGATCATGATTCGATGAAAGACACCAAGTATGTACTTCATTTTGCCCTACCTTAAGAGAATTTACTCCATCCGTTTATCTCCGTCATCTTACGTTAAGATCCATTCTGCTAAACTATTCCAAATCTGCTGCAAGTAACGCTTATCTGATCCGGCATGTTCTGTCTCGTTTCTGTCATGTTCGCTCTTCTATGTCCCTGCAAATTTCGAGGACGAAATTTTTCTTTTTAGAGGGGAAGAAGTTGTAAAACCCTAAAATCTAAAATGAGCAAAAAGACCAAAATGCCCCTGCTAGTTTAAAAATTAATTAAAAGCTTATAATGTATCAAATAAATTCCAAACTTCTGGCAATGCACATGTAATGATCCCAAATAATTTTGACAATCTCATTTAACATTTACACAAGTGGCAAAATTACCATATTACCCCCGTAGTGTTAAAAATGAATAAAAAGTATTATAAAAGTCTCGAATCTATCCCGAACCTCTGGAAACGAACTACAAATCAAGTGAAATAATTATGAAGCATGCTATTAATATTTTTACAAGTCCAAAAGTGCATTATTTCACTCAAAATATTGTATGGCCGAATTATGTTAAACATTACAAAATTTAAAGTAATTAAAATACATTTAAAGGTACAAGATAAATACAAATTAAATCCTAAATTTGGTAACTAATATTTCCAGCTAATAGAACCGAAAATACTGCCCATTCATCACCTTAAGACTCGGCCATTTACTCCTTATAGTTATCCTTAGCATTTTCTTTGATTTAACCTAATTTTGTTCTAGCCGACAAACACAAAACCCTCTCCAAAAATTCATTCGATCACTCCCATAAGCCAAGAACAATTTTCTAGAGTTCATTGCATCACTAAGGAGTTTAGAAAAATAGCAAGTCGATTTTTAGAAGCCTAGATCAAGAGCTATTGATTTTCTTCTTTATAATCACTCGAAAGGTATTATATTCCCAAACAATTCATTCGATCGTGTAAAAATTCGTTTCTTAATTTTCCTGGAGTTCTTACAATATGTATGATCTGTGAAAAATATACACAAGGTGGTTTGGTCCCGTTTGAAGCCGTGGGAAATTCCTCTTGTCGAAAATTCTAGCCGAGAACCAATAAATCGTGCAACACTCTTCCACTCGTTCTAAAAATTTCCTGGTATTTTTCTCAGCCTCTATTAATCATATCTAACGTGGGAAAAATAATAAAAAACGACCCATGCATCGTATATAATTCGTATGATAATTATTGTGTATTTGAAACCCTAAATCGAATTAAATTAAGAAATCATGCATGCGATTTTTCCTGGACTAGTGAACAATTTTCGTGGGCTTTATGATCTTAATATAACACTAGAAAAATGCTTATTTGATTTATTGAAGCTTAAAACTATTTTTGGTGAATTATGTGTAATCGGCTAAAAGGGAAAATAAGGGCAAAAATACCTAGCGATTCATCTAGGGTTTAAAACTAAGAGGATCTGATCTTAAATGAACAATAATGATGTGGTAATGATGGCATAATTATTTGGGTCAATTAGGGTTTAATTTGATATATTTTGGTATTTACCGATTTGAAATTAAATATGAAAGGGGGTGTTTTGTCAATAATAAAACTCATGGGCTATTTTTTTCATGTTCTATATATCATGTATGATCTGTAAAAAATTATTAAACGGGGGGTCTATATGTAAAATTTGTGAGAAAATGAATTAATTTGTAATTGTTAATTCGATTTGGAAATTAAATAAATACAAGGACTAAACATGTAATTTCTGAAAAGTTGAGGTCGATTTGTGTTATGAATGATATTCAGGGGCTAATGTGAAAATTTGGATATTTATTGGACTAATATGTAATTATTATTAATTAATGATTTAAATGTAAACTTTAAGGACTAAATATGTAACTTTAATAAATGGAGGGACTTAATGTGTAAATATTGAATAATTGAAGGTCTGGTCGTATAACTCAATAAAATAAGTGCTCATTGTGTAAATTTGATAAACCAAGGGTTTAATGTGTAATTATGCATGTTTGAAGGTTTAAAATGTAATTTTGGAAGTTCAGGGGTGTAAAATGTAAATTGTGAAAACCTGAGGACCAAAGGTGTAAATATGATAAAGATACTTTATTTTCAGCAAGCATTGATCTAATTAAGCTATGTACTAAATATTTCTAAAAGTTGGAAACCTTCTAATTCTGGAAACCTGCTAAAAATAGAAAGTTACTAAATCTGGAAAATTCTTAAAATGGAAAGATGAACTAAAAATGATAATCTGAACTTGAACCCCTTAGTAATTTGTCTTCTACTTTCTCTAGGTGTAAAGAGGGAGAGGTCCTGATCTATCTCAGTACTTTCTGCTTTTGTTCTTTGTGCTTGCATTTGAATAAGGTACAGATACTCTGCCCTTTTTCAGTAAGGGTGTCTTATTTCTCTGACATGATATGATTTCTGGTTTGCATCTTCTGATCTGTTAAAATCTGATTTGAGTCTTGATACTTCTGAAAAGAGTTGATTTGAACCTTTCGTTATGAGCCATCTGTTTTGATCTATCTGTTTTGAACCTTTGGATATGACCTTCTGATATGATATGATTTGTGACTCTTAGTTTGATACCCGAGCCAAAAATTTGTGACCCTAGCCATGAAGGTAACATGGCCGTGTCTGTGATGCACCACTGGCATGACTAGTGTGTAGCCCTAGTGATTTGGTTACACCGTCCCTTTGATTTGGTCTGCATGTGATTGGGTAGGGGCGTATGGATGCATCCTAGATCTGTTTCTGTTTAGTGGATTTAACTGTATATGATATGATATGATTTGTCTGGTGATTGGTACTGTGTGCACTACATGCCCTTCACATTTCTGGGAGCTGATCACTCCATTATTCTGTTGGATACATGAGGTCACCCCTCATATTATCTGGTTGCCTAAGAGGTATCCCCTCTGTATGTGTATGATTATGATATGATATGATATGTTTCTGGGCTCGTGGTGGATGACTATCCTATTCATCTTTTATATTTCTGTCTCTTTGTTTATACCTCATGATATTTTTCTCGTACACCATACTTCATTTCTGTTTCATTATCATTGCCTTGTATATGTATCTGTCCACTGAGCTTTTTAAGCTCAGCCGCACGTTTTCTTTTCGTGTGCGGCAGGTTATAAGCAGGACGACGGGTTTGGGTATGAGTGAAGAGACTTTGGACTTAGAAGACCTTGCTAGTATTCTGAAGTAGAGGCTATTAGAAGGATTGTTTTTGCAGACTTAGTATTTAGTTTTGTTTCAGTTTTAGCTTTGTAATGTTAGTATTTCATTTGTAACCTTTGAAATTTATTGTATTACTATTGAAGTAAGCTTTGTTTGATCTGATATGAAACCATTAACGTGACATCTTTACCCTTGCCGGGTTGGGGTGTTACAAATTCTCTCTAGGAGTTGGCTCCCGTTGGTGAGGTGTAAACGGGTAAGTCTGGGTGAGTAGTCTTAACGAGTAGTCGGGTCCAACTGACGGTGGAAGGGATGATGATAGTAGGGTGGTAAGGTATGGTGACGTTATCCTGATCATGTCTAGGGGTGAAGTAGGGGAGTAAGGTGGAAATGGTGGTATAATCGGTACTAAGCGTAGGTGTACCTTCTTAATAGGTCCATTGAGGTGGCTCCGAAATGGTGTCATAAAAGGTTCGGACTCATACGGTGCTAAAATCATGACTTTTCTGCGCCGGGCTACCGGGGCAGGTGGGAGTGGTGGTGTAGGTAATGGAGAATTTGGCTCAACATCTTTCCAAATCTTTTCTTGGTGTGAATTCTGTCCAACTTTGAATGTTGTCGGACAACCAATCAACTCTTCATCTGAATAAGATTCAGCAGTTCTCCTAAGTTTCTAACGTAGGGGTGAGTGAGTGGGTGATGATGGGAGTGGTATCTGAGTAAGTTCCGTATCAGGCTGGGGTTGTGACATTTGTACCTAAGGATCTTCAGTATCCGGAGCAATCTGATAGGTAGGTGATGTACGAATAGTACGAAGAGCAGTCTTGGTAACATCAATTGGTTTGGGAGACATGGTACTGTAGTAACCCGAAAATAGTAATTATAAGTAATTCATACTTTAAAAGTGTAAAAGTAAACGTGTAACCATAAGGAGTGTAAGGGTAATATCAAGCATGTAAAGATTAGTGGAAAATAATCCTAACAGGTAATGTATTGAGCACGGCAATCTGCAGACACGGAGGACGTAAAATGGTATGGTGTAAAATCATTTATTTTGAAAGTGTAGTTATAGTTCAATGTTTTAAAACGTTTGGTTCTCTATAACCGTGGGCTCTGATGCCAATCTGTAACACCCCCTAATTTATGTTAAAGCAACAGAAAAGAAATTAGGGTGTTACGGTGAGGATCAAAGTCATAATTACAGAAAACGGCTCGAAAGAGACGTTTTGAAAGTTATTTGTCATTCAAACAATACTTTTATTCAAAAGTGAGATATCAGTGTGATAAAATCTCTTGAAAGGGTGTAATAATTTGAAAGAATGACATATTTGATTTTTACACCATTTAATTTATCAGAGTTTAAAATGCCTTCTCCGTGTTTTGTCCTGCTCTGTTTATTTACCTGAGATAACATACTTAAAAGTGTCAACACAAAGGTTGGTGAGTTCATAGAGTTTAATGGGAAAATAATTTATTTCAATAAATTCAAGATGTGTACAGTGATATTTGAAATATGCACAAGTATGAGTAAACATTGGTTTTAAATAATTTCTAAGGTGAAGTGATATTTGAAATAAATTTCAAATACTGATAAACAGTTCATTTCAATGATTTCAATAGTAAGGTAATAACTGTAATAAATGCTAACATTGATGAAACAAGTAATGAGTGGTGTTGGGTATAACCACAAGTAAATCATACATGAAATCAGTTATGTTCAAGTATAGGATCATAATCCTAGCATGTAGCGAATACAATGTTGTTATGCCTGAAATCTACAAATGTGATGTGGTGAAATACTGATGAAGCGAAAAGTGTACCGCTTTTAAGGGGTCATTTAAGCCCTAAATCGTATTTATTTGATCAAATATTGCCCTAAATCGTTCCTTTTGTCATTTTAGGTACTTTTGAGGAGAAATCTGGAAAAGGAGGCATTTTGGACGTTTTTGGAGCATAAAAGTGAAGAAAACGACAAAGTCTCAAAAATCGGCTAAAAGTTACTCTTGACGGCGTCACAATTAACATGGGACGGCGTCATGCTTTGGCAAGAAAAGTTGGACGTGAAATTTACTCATGATAAGCCAGTGAAAAATAGCATGTGAATTCTGACGGCGTCACGCTTTAACTTGATCGAGGGCGTCACGGCTTAAATCATAAGGGGACGGCGTCACGTTCTAGGTTCGACGGCGTCAAGCCTTGATAAGCCAGAATGGATTTTTGAAGAGCTAAAGAGGGACGGCGTCAAGAAGGTCATCCGGGAACCCTAAAAGCGGCGAGGTGACGGCGTCACACTCCATAAGGTGACGCCGTCAGATCCAAAAATCTATATATAGTTTTCTAATCTTTTGTCATTAAGGAGAGCTTAGTGTGTGGAGTTGTGGGATAAAACCCTAAGACGATTTTAGCTACTTTTTCAGGGCTTTTTGCCTTGAGATCTTCCATGTTTCATTGAAAGATAAGTTATCAATTAATCATTCAATATGTCTATGTGTTGTTTGATTCTATCTTATTCTTGTCTTTTGTTTAACATGTTAGGCTAAATTTATCTTGTGTTTGCTTAGATCTAATGAAACCTAGCTATTGATTATTGGTTGTTAGTGTGTTGTTAGTTGTATTGGATGATTGTTTATCTATGTTAGGCTTAAGAAAACTGGCTAACTTCCTATTCGGTAACTTGCTTGAACGTCTTAAGAAACATGAACCAAACGCGTACTAAAGGTTTTTATGGTTGTATTTAATGCACAAGCGAATTCTAGTGATCCCATGTTAGGAGCTTCCTAGCCGGCTCGACATAGGAGTGAAGTAGGAGCTTGTAGAGTTGGGGAAGTAAGTACGCCACCCCACGAATGGTATTAAGGAATACACCCGTCATCCACGCGACTAATACACACTAATTAACCGGTAAAAGATAGTTAGGGAGTAAGGAAATCTAAGTAAACACATTTCTCTACACATAAGTTTCTCACCACATTTCATTTTTGTTATTTTATTTTATTTGCATTCGTAGTAATTTTGGGTTAGTTGGCTAGCAACTAATTCCGCCCACTCCTTCAAAACCGAGATTTTACTTGCTTTCATAAAATTATAAAAACATAAAAAAGAATCTTCCTCAACCCTTAGACCTAATTAGAGTAGCCTTTCATACCTAACGAACACTATTCCCTGTGGAGAACGATCAATCCCCCGTACTTACCACTACACTATACTACATCGGTCAGGTACACTGCCTGGTGGGGTTGTAAGCCTCTTGAGATCCCTCGAGAGGTAAAACCTGTTGTAAGGTTACAAAACCACGCAATCAAGTTTTTGGCGCCGCTGCCGGGGAGTAGTTATTGCTTAGGTTGAAATTTTATTTTTATTAGGTCTACTCACAAGATTCCTATCAAGTGAGATTTTTTTCTTTTTATTTTGTAGCTTTCTCGTAGTCTATCTTTTCTTTGTGATTTTGTTTGTAATTTGCTTCAAATGGACTTTTCACTTAGATTTCTAAGATTGCAAGATATGGTTGAGTGGCTAGAACACCAAGAAGTTCAAAATACCTCATTTAGAGACACTTATGAATCATATGAGCCTTCACCTAGGATAGATTCTTATGAACAACCTCGATGTTTAGGATCTTGTTTTAGTGAGGCTAATAGGAAAAGCGACCTAGTTTGCCAAGGAATTGTGGATAGAGCCATATCAATAAACCATAAGTTGGATGAAGCACTAGGTTTGTTATTATCACTACCTAAGAAAATAATTGACGAGGATATAGGTGATCTTGACACGTGGAATGATGAGGTAAACACCATAAGCCCACAAAATACTCAACCATCATTTGAGGCACCCACACTGCCCGTGACTTACCCGGAAGAAGTAGAAGAGACTTTAGGAATCCCGATGGAGGTAGAACCCTTGGACCAAGCACAACTAGAGGATATAGGTTTGAACACTTTTAGTGATGACCTTACTCATAGTTCTAGGGAATTTCCTAGTGTTGATGAATTGGAACCTCAACCTTTACACAACTTTTCATCCTTAGATTTACATCTAGGAGAAAAAAGAGGAACCGACCCACCCATCAACCAATATTATCCGGGTAGTTTTAGGATGAAGGAAGCCATTCACTCACCCCCTTCACCTCACGTGGCATATTCACACCCTAAGGGTGTGTATCGCTACTTCCACCAGCACTTAATTCTAAGTGTAGGGAAAACCTCCCCTATTTCCATTAAATAAGGGTAGAGTCAGGCTCGTGACTCGAACAAAAACAAGCGCTTATTGGGAGGCAACCCAAGCTTTATTTGCTTTGTGTGTTTATTTATTTGTTTGTTTGATTTTATTTGCTTCCGTATGTATGTTTAATTTTTATTATTATTGATTCATGTTCAAAACTAAAATTGTGAAAATGCTTTATTTTGTTTTTAACTTCGTCTTAACTACATATAAAGGTATTTTGCAAAAGATAAGTGTAAGGGAAATCTAAATTGGTTTATTAGAACACATATGAACATGAATCGTAATAATAATAAATTAACATACATATTCGTATTTGTTTGAGTCAAATGCTTGTATCGAGTCATAATGATGTTTTGCAGGATTTCCAGGAAGTAAGGTAAAGGTTTTTCCAGAAATTTTCCGGAAACTTAAAATGAAAATTTTTGTCACGTCATTTCTGACGGCGTCAGGGTTTATAACCTGACGGCGTCAGATTTAATTTTCAGAAATTTTTGAAAATTTTGTTTTTAAAAAAGTTTTTATTTAAATCTCCAACTTATAATCTCCAGGAATCTGCAAAATTATCATTCCACAAGCATTATATCCTTATATACAGATTTATCCCGCCGATGTTATGCAGGTTTTCGTGTTTGTTTTCTCAGGTTTAACAGGTTATTTTGGACAAGGAAATGTTTTTGGATCAAGCTTATGGCGATGCATTAGTCATGGAGCTTCTACATTACCTTGGAAGAAGATTTAACCATATTACTTCATTATCCACCGAGCGAATCAGGGGAGTATTTGATTTCATTCTTTTACTTTTTGCTTTTACATCTTATTATTTGAACATTGGGGACAATGTTCATCTTAAGTGTAAGGGGAGGGTAAAAGTACGATTTTAGAAAATTCAATTGCGCTTGATTTTTGTTTGTTTAATAGTAGATGTGTAATAAAACTGAGAGAAATACTTGTTAAGGTAATTTTAGTGCCAAATTTAAAATTTTTTTACAACATTTAGGAGTGAAACTTTAGTTCTAATGAGCGTCTCACGGATAGGAGTTATATAACTAGCACAAAAACCGTACCACTAAAAAATTTTCCACCCCCAAATATGTGAGGTTCGCCCCTAGAATTGGTAGGAAAAGCATTTATGCTATGATGTGTGTACCGGTAGCACTTAGATTCTAGAACTTGCGTTAGGACCATTCCAAGGCCACAAGTGAGACTACATTCGTGTAGTTAGATTTACTACATGATAAGAGGCATTAGGATTAACCCATTGTTTTACACCTGTGTTTTTGTTATAATTACGTTGGCTACATTGGTCAAGTAATTCTCCCACACCCTTTGCGTTGTACTCATTTTTAGTACACGATACCCCTAGTACACCCCTCAGAGCCTATCTTTTCGTTTCGACCTTTAAGCATTTTACTTAAAGGAAGAATTTGTTACACCCCACTAAAATGTACACCCAAATCGCCTTAGCCTACCTTGTATGCACTCATTTTTAGTGCATTATTGTGACAACATTTGTTTAAACCCAAGTTAATTATCTAGTTGATTACATGGTTGCTAAGTCGAGTCATATCCTTGTACATATTGTTTTGGGACGATGGGGACTCATGGGTAAAGTACTAGTGTAATGGAGTAATGGGGAAGAACATCATTTATTACCCCCATATGTGCTAAATATTTTAAAAGTACTCCAAGTTTTTCAATTATCTTAATTCGAGTCATTAGATTAGTATTTGTAAAGTTATGTAAAAGTTCAAGTGTAAGGGGAATGCAATGCCCCTATGATGTATTATTTTGGATGGTAGGGTAAAAGTGTATGATCAAAAAAAAAAAAAAAAAAAAAAAAAAAAAAAAAAATCAAGAAAAATACAAAAAAATGAGAAAAAGAAAAATAGAAAAAACATACGGACTACCATCCCGTTTTATTTTATGTTTGTTTTATATTTTTGTTATTTTGTTATTTTGTTTCTAGCTTAAGATCGAGTCTAGTCTTGGCTTAGCAACATTGTATAGTACATGTAATTGATCAAGATCTTTAACTAGCCACCAGTAAAATATCCTTTATCCAACAAAACCGTGTTTTCCTTTTCCCTACACCTTACGTTATAACCCATTTAAAAGCCCTCTTTGATAGTTTATCTTAGGTGCTTACGCCTAGTGGAGGAGGTTTTCGATCCTTTCCCAAGCCTATGGTAATCTATTTGCTATGACAGGTAGTGAGAGATATTTTCCGTTTTCATTTATGAGATTTATTTTGATGACACTTGAGAGATGTGAGTATCTAAACACTACTTGTGAGGTGCTAGTTTATAATCTCCGTGCTTATTATGATTGAAGTGGAATGATTATTTGTTGTAATTACTTTTATGTTTGCATTAAATGACCCCTAACTTGTATTTTGATTAGAATAAAAGCGCATTTGCTTGAGGACAAGCAAATCTCAAGTGTAAGGGTATTTGATGAAGCGAAAAGTGTACCGCTTTTAAGGGGTCATTTAAGCCCTAAATCGTATTTATTTGATCAAATATTGCCCTAAATCGTTCCTTTTGTCATTTTAGGTACTTTTGAGGAGAAATCTGGAAAAGGAGGCATTTTGGACGTTTTTGGAGCATAAAAGTGAAGAAAACGACAAAGTCTCAAAAATCGGCTAAAAGTTACTCTTGACGGCGTCACAATTAACATGGGACGGCGTCATGCTTTGGCAAGAAAAGTTGGACGTGAAATTTACTCATGATAAGCCAGTGAAAATAGCATGTGAATTCTGACGGCGTCACGCTTTAACTTGATCGAGGGCGTCACGGCTTAAATCATAAGGGGACGGCGTCACGTTCTAGGTTCGACGGCGTCAAGCCTTGATAAGCCAGAATGGATTTTTGAAGAGCTAAAGAGGGACGGCGTCAAGAAGGTCATCCGGGAACCCTAAAAGCGGCGAGGTGACGGCGTCACACTCCATAAGGTGACGCCGTCAGATCCAAAAATCTATATATAGTTTTCTAATCTTTTGTCATTAAGGAGAGCTTAGTGTGTGGAGTTTTGGGATAAAACCCTAAGACGATTTTAGCTACTTTTTCAGGGCTTTTTGCCTTGAGATCTTCCATGTTTCATTGAAAGATAAGTTATCAATTAATCATTCAATATGTCTATGTGTTGTTTGATTCTATCTTATTCTTGTCTTTTGTTTAACATGTTAGGCTAAATTTATCTTGTGTTTGCTTAGATCTAATGAAACCTAGCTATTGATTATTGGTTGTTAGTGTGTTGTTAGTTGTATTGGATGATTGTTTATCTATGTTAGGCTTAAGAAAACTGGCAAACTTCCTATTCGGTAACTTGCTTGAACGTCTTAAGAAACATGAACCAAACGCGTACTAAAGGTTTTTATGGTTGTATTTAATGCACAAGCGAATTCTAGTGATCCCATGTTAGGAGCTTCCTAGCCGGCTCGACATAGGAGTGAAGTAGGAGCTTGTAGAGTTGGGGAAGTAAGTACGCCACCCCACGAATGGTATTAAGGAATACACCCGTCATCCACGCGACTAATACACACTAATTAACCGGTAAAAGATAGTTAGGGAGTAAGGAAATCTAAGTAAACACATTTCTCTACACATAAGTTTCTCACCACATTTCATTTTTGTTATTTTATTTTATTTGCATTCGTAGTAATTTTGGGTTAGTTGGCTAGCAACTAATTCCGCCCACTCCTTCAAAACCGAGATTTTACTTGCTTTCATAAAATTATAAAAACATAAAAAAGAATCTTCCTCAACCCTTAGACCTAATTAGAGTAGCCTTTCATACCTAACGAACACTATTCCCTGTGGAGAACGATCAATCCCCCGTACTTACCACTACACTATACTACATCGGTCAGGTACACTGCCTGGTGGGGTTGTAAGCCTCTTGAGATCCCTCGAGAGGTAAAACCTGTTGTAAGGTTACAAAACCACGCAATCAGAAATACTAATACAGCTGTATCTAAATATATATGAAAACATATACATTCATGTAATTTATATTGCTCTAAGCCTCATGACATGCAAAACGTTAACAAAGTACCGTAAAACGGAGGAGTTCAAATCAAAGAAATAATGGATTTATGGCCCTCGAGTAATAGGTGATTTGCCAATTCCTATTTTTCTCAAATATAGTGCATCACGACTAAATACGACTAACCACAAAGGCATTCCGTCCAGTATTTAGTGGGATAGGTTGTCAACCTCTAACAGGTTTCGAAGCTGTTTACTATATTCGCGTTCACCGCAGTGATTAATGGCTCATGATAGAGGGACTTTATGGCAATAAGGGGGTGCTTAGGCAAAATGGGCTTAATGGGGTACATAAAATATGCGTACTTTAATTCTGGCAAATATTTCCATTGAAATGTGGAGATAACATATAAAAGTGAAATGTATATTCATGGTGTTACGTGAATATGCATAATGAAAACCAGTATCATACTACAACAAGCAGTTTAAAATGTTATCATTTGAGTTCAGTGTTTAAGCTAAGCAAGCAATTTGCAAGTAAAACGAGCATATAACTCTCCCAAAGAGTAAATCAAAACATGTAAGTAGGAGTTCTATTTCTGAGTAAATCACATCAGTTTTCAGAGTATGAAAGTAAACTTAAAATAGTTGAGCATGTATCTCCCCCAAAAGTATAAAACTTGTAAATAATTGAAAATGGGGCTACGACTCACCTTGAGTGTATCTGACAAGGTGGTATTATGAAATCAAGTAAGATTATGGGAACAGCTATGAAAGCGTCTTCAATACGTGACCTGAGTATAAGGGAAGTCTGAGTATTTGGCTTTTTACGAATAACGAGTGTGGAAACTAGAAATTGTATAACGATTTGATCGGTGATGTGAGTGTGATATGCTTAAAATGCCTAAAGTTTAAAAATAATATTATTCATAATATTATCTTGTTTTTATGTCTTTGAAACCAATAATATCGTTTTCCTCGAAAGTGGTGAAACGAAACGTCAAGTTAAATCGTTAAAAACTCTTTATATATAAATATAACGAACGTTAAATATTAAATAAACGAAATATGCAAAATGCACGTGACGCGACGGGGGTTCGTAAAATGATTTATGGAAATGAAAATATTAATTACATTCTGTTGGTCCTTGCAATTTTACTATTTTTACACTTTAAACCCAAACGGCGTTAGCACTGCACCGTTAGTCCTTAATTATATAATAATTGCATTTACAGTCCACTACATGTCCAAAATAGCATTCTGAGCTTGGAATATTAAATAATATCAATTTCTACCCTAAACCTTTTGTTTTGGCAGTTTCAGTCCAAGTTTTAAAGGGTTGGCAATTTTGGTCCTCTAAAGTGTAACTAGTTTGCATTTTTAGTCCAAACGTACAAAAATTATGGGAAAAATATTCTGAATTTTTCTGGAGCTTATTGAAGCTTATTAAAACTGGTTCCAACAGCTTATTAGCAAAAATAGCTTATTTTTCAACTAATGGGCTTTTAACGAGTCGTTTCAAGGCCCATTAATGTTTTAAAAACCGTGAGCCTCGAGACGAGTTGGGCTTATCCCTAGGCTCATTTTTAATGTACTATTTTCATATCAAAAGGGCTTTTGAGGCTAGCTCATATGATGTGCTTATTTTCAGCTTATTGGGCTTTTTAGTCCATTAAGCTTTTATAATTAGTTTTGAAATATGTGTTTGTCGATTCACTTGGGCAATTTTTAAGGGGTTAAACATGCTCATTATTACAAGGTATGAATACAAAACATGTAGCTAGCAACGTGGTCTAATAGGACGTGTAAAAATATAGTATGGTTATTAAGTCGAATTTTAAAATACAAAAGCGTTTTGTGGGTCGACTGGACTAATTTTCTGAGTATAAAAGACTTAGAATTTTTCTAAGTGTTTGTGTTATATATGTGTTTGTCGATTTACTTTGGCCATTTTAGGGGGTACAAAGGAGCTTATCATTATACGTTATCTTCATGAAATTTGTAGCTTATAGTAGGGTCTATTGGATGGTGTAAAAATATAGTCTGCTCGTTAAGTCAAATTTTGAGATATATGGTCATTTTTAAGGTGACATGGGCGTGGTTTTGCGACCTCACAACAGGTTTTACCTCTCGAGGGATCTCAAGAGGCTTGCAATCCCCACCAGGCAGTGTACCTAACCGATGTAGTATAGTGTAGTGGCAAGTACCGGGGGATTGATCGTTCTCTAGGGGAATAGTGTCGTTAGGATTGAAAAACTACTCTAATAGGTCTAAGGGTGAGGGAAGATTCTTTTTATATTTTTATATTTTTATGAAAGCAAGTAAAATCTCGGGTTTGAAGGAGTGGGCGGAATTAGTTGCTAGTCAACTAACCCAAATAACTACAATTGCAAATAAAATAAAATAACTGAAAATGAAAAGGTGGTGGAACTTATATGGAGAGAAATGTGTTTACTTAGATTTCCTTACTCCCTAACTATATTTTACCGGTTGGTTAGTGTGTATTAATTGCGTGGATGATGGGTGTATTCCTTAATACCAATCGTGGGGTGGCGTACGTACTTCCCCAACTCTATAAGCTCCTACTTCACTCCTATGTCGAGCCGGCTAAGAAGCTCCTAACATGGGATCACTAGAATTCGCTCATGCATTAAATACAACCATAAAAACCTTAGTACGCATTGGTTCATGTTTCTTAAGACGTTCAAGCAAATTACCGTATAGGAGGTTAGCCAGTTTTCTTAAGCCTAACATCGATAAACAATCATCCAATACAATTAATAACACACTAACAACCAATAATCAATAGTTAGGTTTCATTAGATCTAAGCAAACACAAGATAAATCTAGCCTAGCATGTTAATTAAAAGACAAGAACAAGATATAATCAAACAACACATAGACATATTGAATGATTAAGTGATTACTTATCTTCAATTAAACATGGGAGATCCAAGGGTATAAAACCCTTAAAAATGGCAGAAAATTCGTCTTAGGGTTTCTCCTCACAAAGTTGCACACTAATGACTAAAAATTGCAAAACTATATATAGAGTTTAGGTTTGACGGCGTCCCTCTTTAATCCTCCAAAATCCGCTCTGGCGCGTCAAGGGTTGACGCCGTCAGAATTGTGCTTGACGCCGTCTCTCTTTAACTTAAACCGTGATGGCCTTGATCACCTTAAAGGGTGACGCCGTCAGACTTTCCATTGTAAAACTCTCTGGCGCGTCACGTGTATTTTGTCATATCCACCTCTTTTGCCAAGCCATGACGCCGTCAGGAGCAATCCTTGACGCCGTCACGTGTACTTTTCCAGCAGCTTTGGAGACTTTGTCGTTTTCTTCACTTTTATGCTCCAAAAACGTCCAAAATGCTTCCTTTTCCAGATTTCTTCTCCAAAGTACCTAAAATGACAAAAGGAACGATTTAGGGCAATATTTGATCAAATAACTACGATTTAGGGCTTAAATGACCCCCTAAAAGCGGTACACTTTTCGCTTCATCAAATACCCTTACACTTGAGATTTGCTTGTCCTCAAGCAAATGTGCTTTTATTCTAATCAAAATACAAGTTAGGGGTCATTTAACGCTAATATAAAAGTAATTACAACAAATAGTCGTTCCACTTTAATCATAATAAGCACGGAGATTACAATCTAGCACCTCAGAAGTAGTGTTTAGATACTCACATCTCTCAGGTGTCATAAAAGTATATCTCATAAATGAAAACGGATAATATCTCTCACTACCTGTCATAGCAAATAGATTACCATAGGCTTGGGAAAGGATCAAAAACCTCCTCCACTAGGCGTAAGCACCTAAGATAAACTATCAAAGAGGGATTTTACATGGGTTATAACGTGAGGTGTAGGGATATGATAAACACGGATTTGTTGGATAAGGGATATTTTACTGGTGGCGAGTTAAAGATCTTGATTAATTACATGTACCCTATGGCGTTGCTAAGCCAAGACTAGACTCGACTTAAGCTAATGAAAAAAATAACAAAAAGATAAAATAAACATAAAATGAAACGGGATGGTAGTCCGTATGTTTTTTCTACTTTTCTTTTTCTCATTTTTTTTTTGTATTTTTCGATTTCTTTCCTTTTTTTTTTTTTTTTTCATACACTCTTGCCCTACCATCCAAATTAATACATCATAGGGGCGTTGCATTCCCCTTACACTTGAATTTTTACATAACTTTACAAATAACTATTCTAATGACTCGAATTAAGATAATCGAAACACTTGGAGTACTTTTTAAAATATTCAGCACATATGGGGGTAATAATGTTGTTCTTCCCCATTACTCCATTACACTAGTACTTTACCCATGAGTCCCAATCGTCCCAAAACAATATGTACAAGGATATGACTCGACTTAGCAACCATGTAATCAATTAGATAATTAACTTGGGGTTTAAACAAATGTTGTCACAATAATGCACTAAAAATGAGTGCATACAAGGTAGGCTAAGGCGATTTGGGTGTACATTTAAGTGGGGTGTAACAAATTCTTTCTTTAAGTAAAATGCTTAAAGTTAGAAACGAAAAGATAGGCTCTGAGGGGTGTACTAGGGGTATCGTGTACTAAAAATGAGTACAACGCAAAGGGTGTGGGAGAATTACTTGACCAATGTAGTCAATGTAATTATAACAAAAACACAGGTGTAAAACAATGGGTTAATCCTAATGCCTCTTATCATGTAGTAAATCTAACTACATGAATGTAGTCTCACTTGTGGCCTCGGAATGGTCCTAACGCAAGTTCTAGAATCTAAGTGCTACCGGTACACACATCATAGCATAAATGCTTTTCCTACCAATTCTAGGGGCGATCCTCACATATTTGGGGGTGGAAAATTTTTTTAGTGGTACGATTTTTTGTGCTAGTCATATAACTCCTATCCATGAGACGCTCATTAAGATCAAAGTTTCACTCCTATATGTTGAAAAAAAATTTAAATTTGGCACTAAAATTGCCTTAACAGGTATTTCTCTCAGTTTTATTACACATCTACCATTAAAAAAACAAAAATCAAGCGTAATAGCATTCTCTAAAGTATCGTACTTTACCCCCCCTTACACTTAAGATGAACATTGTCCCCAATGTTCAAATAACAAGATGTAAAAGTAAATAAGGTAAAAGAATGAAATCAAATACTCCCCTGATTCGTTTGGTGGATAAAGAGGTAACATGGTTAGATCTTCTTCCAAGGTAATGTTGAAGCTTCAAGACTAATGCATCGCCAAAAGCTAGATTCCACATACATCTCCTTGTCCAAAATAACCTGTTAAACCTGAGAAAACAAACACGAAAACCTGCATAACATCGGCGGGATAAATCTATATAAGGATATAATGCTTGTGGAATGATTATTTTGCAGATTCCTGGAGTTTATAAGTTAGAGATTTAATAAAAACTTTTTATGATTCCGGTAGAAAAACAAAACTTTCAAAAATTTCAGAAAATTAAAACCTGACGCCGTCAGAAATGATCTGACAGAATTCTCATGTTAAGTTTCCGGAAAATTTCTGGAAAAACCTATACCTTACTTCCTGGAATTCCTGCAAAACATCATTATGACTCGATACAAGCATTTGACTCAAACAAATACTAATATGTATGTTAATTTAATATTGTTATGATTCATGTTCATTTGTTCTAATAAACCGATTTGGATTTCCCTTACACTTATCTTTTGCAAAATACCTTTATATGTAGTTAAGACGAAGTTAAAAACAAGATAAAGCATTTTCACAATTTAGTTTTGAACATGAATCAATAATAATAAAAATTAAACATACATACGGAAGCAAATAAAATCAAACAAACAAATAAATAAACACACAAAAAGCAAATAAAGCTTGGGTTGCCTCCCAAGAAGCGCTTGTTTTTGTTCGAGTCACGAGCCTGACTCTGCCCTTATTTAACGGATAAAGGAGAGGTTTTCCCAAAACTTAGGGTTAAGTGCGGGTGATAGTAGCGATACACACCAGCTCGGTAGGAGTATGCCACGTGAGGAAAGATTGGTGGATGAATTATATGCTCAAAGGGGTGTGCTCCTTTCATCATAACCTTACCTAGTTCACTTTGGTCAATGGGTGAATTAAAGTTTTCTCCTAAAAAGGGATCATCTTCTATCAACTTCGAGAGATTCCTAGTTGGGAATCCATCTTGACCTAATAAACCCGGTTTAAACCCATAATATTTCTTGTGATCAATCATGAATGGGTGATGTAAGTATGTAAGGTCATGGTTCACTCCTATATTAGCTTCCACTCCACATGGCCTAGAGTCTACTACCTTAATCTTAACATTACCCGGACTACATGGTTTGATGGGTGGATCGGGACCTTTTTTAATTCCTAAATTCAAATCTAAAGATGGAAGATTAGGTAACGGTTTTGGTTGAGGCTCCGGTTCATCAAAAATAGGAAATCCCCTAGAACTAAGAGTAAGGTTGTGATCACTATAAGCATTCAAACCTATATCCTCTAGTTGTGTTTGGTTCAAAGGTTCTACCTCCATCGGGATTCCTAAAGTCTCTTCTACTTCTTCCGGGTAAGTCACGGGCGGTGTGGGTGCCTCAAATGATGGTAGGACTTGTGGGGTACTTGGTAGGTTTGTGTTATTTACCTCATCCTTCCTTTTCTCTATATCAATTATATCCACATCATGTGTTTTAGTAGAATCTAACCCAAACATGTTCCTAAGTATCTCAAATCCTTCTCTAGCCATTTCAAGTTCTAAGTCCGATTCATAAGAATCTTCCCCGATAACATGATTACTATGTTCAATTTTCCTAAAGGATTCATCATGTGTTCCTTGAGATTCAAAGTCATTGATCATAAAACCTAGGTCTTTTTACTCAATATGCTCATGTTCGGCTAAATCCTCCTCAATTGTTTCCTCAAGTTGTGATGTATACGAACCCATTAATTCATTAAACTTATGGTTCACGGTTAGGAGGCTTTCCTCAAATTTTTTCCAAAGGGTTTCACTAAAAGGAGTTGATCCTAACAATGATTGTTTAATAGAAGCCGCACATGCACATAATTCATCAAACCTATCAAACTTTACACCCATCTCCTCTTGTATATATCTAAGATCACTTAAAAATTCATTGGAACAACAGGAAGCAAATCTATCCGTGTAAAGTAATTGTTCCTCTATTGTTAATGATCTAAATGGAATTTCATCCGCCATGGTGACAAATGAAAATGGTTTTACAAACAAAGGGTACAAAGAAAAAGATAGACTAAAGAAATCTAATAAAAAGAAAATAAATATCTCACTCGATAGGAATCAAGTGAGTAGACCTAATAAAATAAAAATTCAACCAAAACAATAACTATTCCCCGGCGGCGGCGCCAAAAACTTGATGCTTGGTTTTGCGACCTTACAACAGGTTTTACCTCTCGAGGGATCTCAAGAGGCTTGCAATCCCCACCAGGCAGTGTACCTGACCGATGTAGTATAGTGTAGTGGCAAGTACCGGGGAATTGATCGTTCTCTAGGGGAATAGTGTCGTTAGGATTGAAAAACTACTCTAATAGGTCTAAGGGTGAGGGAAGATTCTTTTTGTATTTTTATATTTTTATGAAAGCAAGTAAAATCTCGGGTTTGAAGGAGTGGGCAGAATTAGTTGCTAGTCAACTAACCCAAATAACTACAATTGCAAGTTAAATAAAATAACTGAAAATGAAAAGGTGGTGGAACTTATATGGAGAGAAATGTGTTTACTTAGATTTCCTTACTCCCTAACTATCTTTTACCGGTTGGTTAGTGTGTATTAATTGCGTGGATGACGGGTGTATTCCTTAATACCAATCGTGGGGTGGCGTACGTACTTCCCCAACTCTATAAGCTCCTACTTCACTCCTATGTCGAGCCGGCTAAGAAGCTCCTAACATGAGATCACTAGAATTTGCTCATGCATTAAATACAACCATAAAAACCTTAGTACGCATTGGTTCATGTTTCTTAAGACGTTCAAGCAAATTACCGTATAGGAGGTTAGCCAGTTTTCTTAAGCCTAACATCGATAATCAATCATCCAATACAATTAATAACACACCAACAACCAATAATCAATAGTTAGGTTTCATTAGATCTAAGCAAACACAAGATAAATCTAGCCTAGCATGTTAATCAAAAGACAAGAACAAGATATAATCAAACAACACATAGACATATTGAATGATTAAATGATTACTTATCTTCAATTAAACATGGGAGATCCAAGGGTATAAAACCCTTAAAAATGGCAGAAAATTCGTCTTAGGGTTTCTCCTCACAAAGTTGCACTCTAATGAATAAAAATTGCAAAACTATATATAGAGTTTAGTGGCTGACGGCGTCATGTTGTAGGAGGTGACGCCGTCACCTCGCCGTGGCTAGGGTTCCCGGATGGTCTTCCTGACGCCGTCCCTCTTTAATCCTCCAAAATCCGCTCTGGCCTATCAAGGTTTGACGCCGTCAGAATAGTGCTTGACGCCGTCTCTCTTTAACTTAAACCGTGACGACCTTGATCACCTTAAAGGGTGACGCCGTCAGACTTTCCATTGCAAAACTCTCTGGCGCGTCACGTGTATTTTGTCATATCCACCTCTTTTGCCAAGCCGTGACGCCGTCAGGAGCAATCCTTGACGCCGTCATGTGTATTTTTCCAGCAGCTTTGGAGACTTTGTCGTTTTCTTCACTTTTATGCTCCAAAAACGTCCAAAATGCTTCTTTTTCCAGATTTCTTCTCCAAAGTACCTAAAATGACAAAAGGAACGATTTAGGGCAATATTTGATCAAATAAATACGATTTAGGGCTTAAATGACCCTCTAAAAGCGGTACACTTTTCGCTTCATCAGTGACATGGGCGTATTTTCTGAGTAAGTAAAAGACTTAGAATTATTCTAAGTGTTTTTAGTTTATACGTCTGGACGTGGCATGAAATGGTCTCGACAGATGCATGTAACGATAATATAAATGTGACGCGAGTATTCCTCATGACTCCTAGGCCTTCCACAAGGGAGGCAAGCCATGAGTTGGGTTCTAGGTTTAAACGTATTACATAAAAATTGAGTAACAAGACTATACGTTTGAAATAACTAGTACACGATGCATGAATATGAAATAACGTATGAAATGAAATCAAGATGGCATGGAATGACTTACAACACCTCTTAGGTGGGTGGTGGACATGTGGAATTGGTTAGAACACAAGAACAATTCACAACCCATTTAAGATTAACATATACGTTCGAATAAATATATACCCATATCTTCGAACAAGCTTCCAACGAAAGTGGTTGTGGAAAACAAGAACCGGGGGGGGGGGGGGGTTGAATAGTTTTACGTCGTGTTTCTTTTATTTTGAAAACTTTATTTACTTTAAAAACTTAACTTCAAGTTGTTTGTGAAAACAAATACTTGAACAAAATTCTTAATTATATGTGTATCCTTTTTAGATTAGTTATAAAGGTTTTGTTTTTATGAATGGAGTTCTAAATTGATCTTTATGTGAAATCAACTTCTAAGTAATACTAACAATTATATATGCCTATATGTATAAAAGTAATTACGATATAAATAAGGAAATAAGTAAGAGATGGAAAGATCAAACCGAGACACGATGGATTTATAGTGGTTCGGCTACAAGGACACCTTCCTTGCCCTACTTCACTCCCCGAGCACCTAGCTCGAGAGTTTTCTTCACTACTTCAACAAGCTCCCTTATGGCGGAGAAAACCTTACAAAACTTTTGCTTACACCGGTTTAACGACACAAAGCTAAATGTCGAGTTCTAATAGTAGCTAGAACCAATCTCACGACTTCAATCACAACTTCTTCACGACTTACTCACAACTTCTTCACGATGGCTTCACGACTCTTTCACGACTTCTTCACGACGGCTTCAAGACTTCTTCACGATGGCTTCACAACTTCTTCACGACTACTCACAAATACTACACACCACAACTACTTTACAACAATCTAATTTACAACTATACACTACTTCTTCACTTCCTAGTACTTCTCCTTCGCGTCTCTACTTCTTCACACCTTTGCTAAGCTTCTTACACACTTTGTATTTCTTCACTCCTTAGCTACTTCTATTTCTTCACTATCTTACGGCTTCTTTATGATGGCTTCACCACTTCTTCACACCACAACTTCTTCACCACTTTACAACACTTCTACACTACTACTTTACAACACCACTACTTATACAACTTCTTCTCTACTTACACACTACACAAATCTAATCACTTATGTACACACCTAATATACACACCTTATATACAAATGAATGAAAGATTTGCAAAGTTTACTAAACAAGCAACTTAGGTACCAAGATGATACTTAAGTTGTAATACTTCTAGTCTTGATTGATAGAAGTATTCTTCTCTTTGCACTTGGATGATTGAAGCTTGAATCACTTGGAAACAAAAGCTTAAGATTATATGATCAAAGAATTTAGAAAGATATAAGGAGAGAATTAGAACAGAAAGTTTGGGGTGCAAGAGGTGAGGAAAAAGTCCAGAGAAAGTCCAGTATTTATAGGCAAATCTGGACAGGCTGGAGGAGCGGGGTGGTCCCCTTAAATAGGGGGCGGTCCCCTTAAATTAAGGGGGCCGCCCATCTGACCGTTGCCCAGATTTGTCTTTTTGTGGGGAAGGTTTTTCTGGAACATTTTTGTCATTTTTTGTTGAAAATTTGAATTCATAAATTTATTATGGATTAAGCCTTTTTATTTATTACCAAAAATGTTTTTCTAAAAGATATAAAATGTTTGTGACATTTTAAAAAAATCTAGTGATTAAGAAAATGTTCCTTTGATCATATAATGCATTAAGCATTTGTTTATTCATATCTTAAGTGATTAAGTTGTAGAAATGAATATTTCCAACTAAATACTTGTTTACTTAATGAGTTTATGTTTAATGAGTTTACATTTTGTGATCATCAAAACATAGAGATATGAATAAGTATTGATAATGTTTTTAGGCATTATTTATATCAACAATCTCCCCCTTTTTGATGATTACAAAACATAAACTCATTAAATCCAAATTTTTATTTTTGGACAAATATTTAGTGAGTTTACATTCACTTCTCCCCCTTTTTGTAGAATCAAAAAGGTTATGCCGACTATATTCAACTAAGAATTTTATCGGAAACTAGAGCTCCCCCTTGATGTATACTCCCCCTCGTTTGAGGGCACCAAGGAATCGAGATATGGAATACTTTGCAAGAAAAATATTAGAAGTACAAGCATATATGTATAATAATAATAATAAGAATAAGAGCAACAAACATAGCAATCAAATATTAAGGACATGAAACAAAACATGCATTAATTTAAAATGATTATGTGAAAAACATAATCATTTATACAACATTTATTTTGCTTAGAGCATACAATAAGTAGAAAATCCTAAATTGCCAAAGAGAGTCATCTTGCTTGTAACATAAAAATTTATAAGCATATAGAATACTTAGATGGTTGATGATGAGGTGTTTGAAATGGAGGTGGTTGAGTGAGGGTGAAAATGTTAGATTAATGGAGGTATGTTTTTGGGTGAATGGATGTTGGTGAGTTTGGTGGTGGAGAGTTTGGAGTGGACCATGTGGATTGATGGTTTTGATTTTGTTCAAGTAAGAGGTTTGGATTAGATTTTGTGAGGAGATACTCAATCCAAGTGAAGTGCTCATTCAATGCAATGGTTTGTTTTTGGAGAAAGATGCAACAAGGACAATTGTTGACATGTCTTTCAATTTAACTCAAGTTGTGGGGTGATGAAGGAGAGCTAGATGGAGGTTGATCTAAGTTGCGTTGAGCAAGGTGTAGGGCAAGAAGAGCACTAAGCTCATGGGCTTCCATGAGTTCTTCAATGAACTTCAAGTGTTCGGAGGGAGGTGATGATGGTGGAGTATGGTTGTCATTTGGGATGGATGTTTGGACATGTAACATAGGGGTGACATGTGAGTTGGTGGGAGGTGGTGGTGATACTCTTGGTGGTGGAGACATTTGTGAGCTTGGGTAATTATGAGTGGATGAGGATGGAGATATGGAAGATGAGGATATTCCAAGAGTGGTGAGTGTGTTGGATGGTGCATTGGTTGATTGAGCAAGATGTAGGATGGTGTGAGTGAGATTGGGATTATTGTTTTGGGAGCAAGGGTGGATGATTGGTTATGTTTGTGAAGGGGTTCATGAGACTTAGGTGTTGGTTGGTTTTGGACAACATCATTTGTTGAGTTGGTGTTGTGACAAGTGTCAAGCTTTCTTCTCCAAACGGGTCTTACGGAGATTTTAGCAACTCTTGAAGGTTTGTATCTTGGGTTGTTGGGAGATGACATGTTTGGATGAATGAGCACTAATGATGGATGAATGAGCATTAATGATGGAGAAAGGTATTTATAGTGTAAGAATGGTGTGATTGAGGAAGGTAAATTTTGGTGGGTGGTTTAGGACAAAATATGTTTGTGAGTTTTGGGAAGTGTAGGATAAAATGGGCTGAAAAGTGAAAAAGAAAACAGTAACTCCGTCCCTCAGATGGCCGGTCCCCTTAAATAGGGGCCGGTCCCCTTAAATATTAAGGGGGCCGCCTAAGGATTTAAGGGGGCTGCCAATCTGATATTCCCAGATTACTAGAAATAGGTTTTTGGCAGAAATTTATAGAAAAGGTTGTGTTTTTGGGTTTAGTTTCAAGCAAGTTCAACTCTTTGAGGCAACTTATCATTTACTACCTCCGTCCCATATTAAGTGTCCATAATGGAATCTTGGGATGTCCCAAATTAAATGTCCAGGGAATATTTTCAACCAATGAGAAGAGACTTTAGTGGGTAATAGTGATATTTGATTGGTGGAGAGTGTAGTTAGTGGAATTTCCTAAAACTTTGTGCATTTGGAAAGTGGACACTTAATATGGGACGGAGGGAGTAATACTTTATGTATGCAAAGCATATTAATTTAAATACATTAAGTATTTATATCTAGCATGCAACCTACTTAATGAGCAAGCAAAATATATATATATATATATATATTAATATATATATATATATATATATATATATTTATATATATTATATATATATAACAAGAAGAAGCAATGTATAACATCAAGTAACACATAATATCATTTTTAGGAAATAAGCTAGTTAATTAATCCTAATGAGTGTCTATGTGCTAAGGATTGAGAAGTTGTGATAGCATGGACTTTTAGACTTATACCAATTAAGATCTTAATGGGTAAATAATGGTTTTTCAGATTCGATTTAGTTCTCTTATAAATGTCATATACATAAATATAGATGACAAATATGAGATCACCATGCATGATTTAAATAAGTGTTTTTAGCATTATTCAACAATGTTTGAGAGTAGGTTTTTATGTGGGTGTGAAAAGAAATTTTAATGAAATAGATTTGGTTTTATTTCAAAATGTTTTTATGAGGAAAGAAAACATATTTTTCCAATCTTTGACTTTGATAAACACGTAACAATGGAAAAAAGTTTGGAAGAAAGGTGGGATGTTAAATACAAAGGTGTCATAATCTTTTGAAAAATCATTTTTCCAAAATGTGAAGTTTTTGCATATTTAAAAACAAGTATCATTAATTATAGGTTTAAAAAGAGTGGTTAAAAAGATCTCATGCTCAAGGAAATTGGTTAAGGCTATTGACACATGCTACCCCTTTCTACATATCTTGTGATCATACGAAAGTGATGACTAAATTCTATTTGATGCGAGAGTGGGATATACGCTAATATGGCTCCTTTGATTACGCACATTATCTAACTTAATGCCATAGTCTATAAGAGTTTACTTCATCCATGGGTTATATTGTGATATATCTAATCCTTAATTCCATGTTGACAATTAATCCACTTTACATGCTTTATCTAAATGAGTTCTCTACAAGTGGACATGGAAGATTTCCATATTCAATTTGCGAACGCAAAATGAGTTTGACAATGAATACTTCATTTAATGCTTAGGGGGCTAACTAAAGGGTTTCTAGTTTATTGAATTGTAAAACGAATATAACTAAAAGTGTAAAGGCAAGGCAACCTATCAAACTAAGCATATCCTAAGGCAATGATTAACACAACTATATGTATGAAGTAACTACTCATGAAATTTTAAAAAGAGAACTTACCTTGTGTCCAGCTTTTCTTCATGATATCCAGGATGGTAAATGAGGTAGTGAATGATAGATGAATCTTCAAGATAACCAAGGTATGAAAGTATATCATAGCAAGCTTCTAACGCCTTATTAGACAAAAGCGGCTTGACCCAAACATGTCTTGAACTAGACTCATAAGATGTCTTAGCCTTGATGTATGTGACGTCTTTAAGTAGAGACTTTCACATCTTTATTGCAACCACATTATGCATTTACAACAAGCACTTGTTTAAAAGATACTTTGTAGATATCTCAAAATTTCGGATTACGTAGTGGAGATATCTTCATTAATTCTTCAATCGCCGCACCATTAATATTCCACTATGCCATTAGTTATTTCTTGAGATGGATTATCATGTGAGATATTAAGTGTGGTTCAGGATTTGATGATTCATTAGTCTTCACGCGTGTGTATTGAATGTGAGTAGGTTAATGCAAGATTGAGTTTCATTCCTTTGAGCGTTCATCACCTAATCAAGTAAAACAGCTTGGTACCCAGATTCTCATGGGTCCGAGATGGTTAGTTGAAGACATTCATTGCATTTGTATGCACATGGTGAGGATGTCGCCAAGAAGTACAAGAATTCCTTAATAGTTTGTTTTGATGCACAAACAATGGATTTCTTGACTTATATTAATTGTAATCATAGTAAATAGCCTTATATCTAAATTTCTCTACTAGGTTTTACAATTTTAATTAGTTTTGATTTACTTGTTGATGAGTTATCCGAACTAAATCCTAAACCGGTTTTATCTTTGAATGGCTTTTGACAACTTAGTAGATATTTAAGAGATTTGGAGCTTTCTTCAAATTTAGCTAATATTTTTGCTCTTTCATTTAATCTTTTAATTTCATGCTTATATTCTTGACATGTTTTGCATTCTAGATCAATTTCAATATTACTTTCAAGTCTAGACATTTTATCTTCTAAAATTATTTCTTTTTCAAAATTGCTTTCAAAAGTTTTTGATGATTCATTTTTGGAAATGGTTTTTAGATCTATGTTGCAAAAATGTTTAAGCTCATTTTCTAATTTTGAAAATTCTAAAATGAATTGATCATAGCAAAAATGTTCGGTTTCGGATTGTACCTTATTTGGAGTTTTATCTGATTTGGATTCTTCACATACTGGATAGTAATCTTCTTCTTCGTCTGTGTCATTCCATGATTTTGAATTTAGTTTACTTTGGAGTTGATCCATGTGGTCTTCGTCATTAATACCTTCATTAAAGACATTTGAACTAGTAGTACATGTATCTATTTTATCTAAATGATTATCTATCAAATTTTCTAGGACAACTAATTCATGTACAAGATCAAATTCCTCATCTTTGGCTTGACATTCTTCTTGATGAAAGTTTAAGAGATTTTTCCAAATATCATTAGCCGTTTGACAAAAGAATACTCTTTCATATTCAACTCTCGGCAAGGCTTTATAAATAATTATTTTAGCTTTATTATTTTTGTCATTCTTTGTTTTGAAATAATCATTTTGACTATTAAACTCCGTTTTTGCTTTACTTTCAAAATCCGTTTTTGTTTGACTTTCAAAATCCGTTTTTGTTTGACTTTCAAAATCCGTTTTTGTATGTTGAAAATCACCAATCGAAATGACATGCCAAAGATCTAGATCAATTGATTTCACATAATTTTCAAATTTATTTTTCCATTCAAGAAAAGTATAGTTTTCAAATAGCGGTGGTTTTTGCATAAATTCCCCTTCAAAATATTTTTCGGATTCCATAGATCGATTCAAGTTTTAAAATACAGTATATTTTAAAAATCTTGTTTGACGTGGCTCTTGATACCAATTGTGGAAAACTAGAAGGGGGGGTTGAATAGTTTTACGTCGTGTTTCTTTTATTTTGAAAACTTTATTTACTTTAAAAACTTAACTTCAAGTTGTTTGTGAAAACAAATACTTGAACAAAATTATTAATTATATGTGTATCCTTTTTAGATTAGTTATAAAGGTTTTGTTTTTATGAATGGAGTTCCAAATTGATCTTTATGTGAAATCAACTTATAAGTAATACTAACAATTATATATGCCTATGTGTATGAAAGTAATTACGATATAAATAAGGAAATAAGTAAGAGATGGAAAGATCAAACCGAGACACGAGGGATTTATAGTGGTTCGGCTACAAGGACACCTTCCTTGCCCTACTCCACTCCCTGAGCACCTAGCTCGAGAGTTTTCTTCACTACTTCAACAAGCTCCCTTATGGCGGAGAAAACCTTACACAACTTTTGCTTACACCGGTTTAACGACACAAAGCTAAATGTCGAGTTCTAATAGTAGCTAGAACCAATCTCACGACTTCAATCACAACTTCTTCACGACTTACTCACAACTTCTTCATGATGGCTTCACGACTATTTCACGACGGCTTCACGACTTCTTCACGACTTCTTCATGACGGCTTCACGACTTCTTCACGACGGCTTCACAACTTCTTCACAACTACTCACAAATACTACACACCACAACTACTTCACAACTACAATCTAATTTACAAGTATACACTACTTCTTCACTTCCTAGTACTTCTCTTTCGCGTCTCTACTTCTTCACACCTTTGCTAAGCTTCTTACAGACTTTGTATTTCTTCACTCCTTAGCTACTTCTATTTCTTCACTATCTTACGGCTTCTTTATGATGGCTTCACCACTTCTTCACACCACAACTTCTTCACCACTTTACAACACTTCTACACTACTACTTTACAACACCACTACTTATACAACTTCTTCTCTACTTACACACTACACAAATCTAATCACTTATGTACACACCTAATATACACACCTTATACACAAATGAATGAATGATTTACAAAGTTTACTAAACAAGCAACTTAGGTACCAAGATGATACTTAAGTTGTAATACTTCTAGTCTTGATTGATAGAAGTATTCTTCTCTTTGCACTTGGATGATTGAAGCTTGAATCACTTGGAAACAAAAGCTTAAGATTATATGATCAAAGAATTTAGGAAGATATAAGGAGAGAATTAGAACAGAAAGTTTGGGGTGCAAGAGGTGAGGAAAAAGTCCAGTATTTATAGGCAAATCTGGACAGGCTGGAGGAGCGGGGCGGTCCCCTTAAATAGGGGGGCGGTCCCCTTAAAATTAATGGGGCCGCCCATCTGACCGTTGCCCAGATTTGTCTTTTTGTGGGGAAGGTTTTTCTGGAATATTTTTGCCATTTTTGGTTGAAAATTTGAATTCATAAATTTATAATGGATTAAACATTTTTATTTATTACCAAAAATGATTTTCTAAAAGATATAAAATGTTTGTGACATTTTATAAAAAATCTAGTGATTAAGAAAATGTTCCTTTGATCATATAATGCATTAAGCATTTGTTTATTCATACTCTAAGTGATTAAGTTGTAGAAATGAATATTTCCAACTAAATACTTGTTTACTTAATAAGTTTATGTTTAATGAGTTTACATTTTGTGATCATCAAATGTCAACATGTATATGTATATATCGACTAGGGAATTTTTCATGTACACAAATTGGAACTAGCGTGTATTAGTGGTATATTGGATGGAATTTGCTCTTAACAACTCGTAAATGATCAAACATAATTATTAGAATGAGGTTAAAACAAACCCGGGTCAAAATGGTTCATTTTGTGAAAATATATGTATGTCGAGTTGGTGTCAAATGGCCAAATACTTTGGCTTTCGAAAACGTATCCATCCTTCATATCAAGAGCTAATATTTGGCATACTAGTTCCTTGGTGGGTAGACAATTAGGAGGTATAATAATATGAACATGTCGCGTTTAAATTTGAACTGTTGGGCTATAAAAGTCAAAGAACTGCTACTCAAGTCAAAGTACTGCTATTCGATTAAAGTACTGCTGCTCGTTAAAGGACTGCCATGCAAATAGTTTAAGGACTAATGTGTAATTCTAGAATATTCGTATTAGATTAGAGTTATAATTAGAATTTACTTGTCGTTCAAGTATAGTAAACCGACTAGGGTTTTCCTTGTGCCTATAAAAGGATCCCTAGGTTGGCATTAGAGATATATATGTGTTTTAGAGAGACAAGTATATGCGATTAGTGATATACGATTATTAGAGTTTAGAGTTTGTTAGTGAATCTGTGTAAGAAAGCAGGTTCAAGGTTTTAATAATATTCAAAGTCGTTTATTAAATTCTTCTTAGCTTTGTTGAAGTAGATTCCGCATACTTAGCAAAGTATATCAGTGTTTCACTATTAATAGTTTTGAATTCATTCAAAGTTGTTAAACCGTAGACAAGCTACAAGTTAGTTTGGTCAGAGTATATCGATCCAACAAGTGGTATCAGAGCTTGTGTGGAGACTCTGATTAAGAAGAAACCCTTTAAACCGATTTATCAACAAACCCTTAACAATGTCGACTGAAGCTGCACCTATCCCATCCATCACCTCACTTCGAATTCCTATCATCAAGAAGGGAGAATATGATCTCTGGAGCATGAAGATGAGACAGTACCTTGCTATTACTGACCATGCTCTATGGGATGTAATTGTCAATGGTAATGTTGTTCTTGATGAACCTCTACAAATTGAAGGACAACCCAAACCACCTCAACCACCCTTACCAGCAGCTACAAAGAGAAATCAAGATAAGGCTCTCAACATACTGCTGTCTGCTATTCCTGATGGTCACCTATTGAAGTTTCATGATGCTAAGGATGCAAAACAATTATGGGCTGCTATCAAGACAAGATTTGGAGGTAATGATGCTTCAAAGAAGATGCATAGAAACTTATTGAAGCAGCAATTTGAAACCTTCACTGTTGGTGAAAGAGAAAGTCTTGATGCTGCCTATGACAGATTCCAAAACCTACTTAGTATGCTAGAACTATATGGAGCAGAGGTATCTGTTGAAGATGCAAATTTGAAGTTCTTAAGGAGTTTGCCATCTGTCTGGCATGTGGTTGCTACTATGATTAGAGGCCAACCTGGATTAGAGTCTATGGACTTTGATGATCTCTATAACAATTTGAAAGTCTACGAGCAAGAGATGAATGGTCACAGTTCTCAGAAAACTCACAACATAGCTTTTGTATCTTCTGAAAACAGAAGCAGTACTTCCACTAAAAGTACTGCTTATCCTTCTCAAAGTACTGTTGGTGATTCACAGCATGTTTGCACAACCACAACTACCCCCAACCCATCACCAACAAACAACACCAATTCTGATGAAATTGTATGTTCCTTCTTTGCACAACAAGCCACTTTACCTGTTACCTATCAAGAAGACTTGTTGCAGATTGAAGAAGATGCTTTAGAAGAGATTGACATAAGATGGCAAGTAGCTATGATTACTGCTAGGATCAAGAAGTTCATGAACAAGACAGGAAGGGGAATTGATTTCAAAGCCAAACAAGGTATCACTTTTGACAAATCAAAGATTGAATGTTTCAATTGTCAAAAGCTTGGACACTTTGCAAGGGAATGCAAGTTTGCAAAATATCAGGCAAACAGGATGATTGAACAACCCAAGGTTGAAAGAAAGGAGGTTCCTATTACTGAATCACAACCAAAAGCTTTGGTGGCTCAAGAAAATTTAGCAGAGATTGACTGGAGTGCTGAATTTGATGATGAACATGTAACCTATTCTATGGTTGCAATGGAAGAGTTTGATTGGGGCACAGCTTTTGATGAGGAACCTGGATATGCTGCTTTGGAATCAAGAGATGGTCTTGGAAGCTTTGACTGGAGCATGGAGGATGAAGATGAACCTGTTCAGATTGCTATGGTAGCCACTTCACCAAGTTCATCCAATGTCTCTGAGGTATGCTCTAAGTGTAATGATGTTTATCAAAAGTTGCTTAAAGATTATGTGACTGAAAGAGATAATTGTAGAACAGCTAGGTCTGAGGTAGCTGGTTATCAATTAACTTTAGAGTCAATGGAAGCCAAAATTTTAACACATGAAAATAATGAAATAGCTTGGGCAGAAAAATATGAGCAACAAGATTACCAATTGAAATTAAGTGAATGGAAGTTAGGATGTAAGGTGTCTGAATTAGAAAAGATTACTAAGGAAAGAGATACTTTGTTAGAAAGACTTGGTAGTATTAAACAGGCTGGTCTATCACATGTTCAATTTGTTGAAAAACAAAGAGTAATAAACAGTAGAGCTGGACTAGGTTATGGTGAAGCTAGTAGTTCAGATGAGACCTCACCTAGTGATAAGGAAGAAACTCCACCTAGTGCTAAGGAAGAGATTCCACCTAGTGATGATGATCTTACAAGCTCAGAAGAAAACACATCTAGGAATGAGGAACCAATTAGTGAATCACCTCCTGAGTTTAAGAAAGATAAGGAGTACCATTCAGTTCCTCCACCCACTGGTCAGTTTCAACCTCTTAGGACAGATGTTTCTCGTTATGGTGTAGACAACCTAGAGTTTAGGAAGAAGCTTAATGGTAGAATTAGTTCTGAGAAGCCTAAGAATGATTTTCAAAGGGGTCATGATCAAAAGTTTCCTACAGCCTTTCAAAAACAAGCAGTACCTCCAAAAACTTTTCAAAGTACTGCTGGACATTCAGCAGTACCTCCAAGAGAAACTTTTCAAAATACTGCTTACTACAGGAAACCTTTTAATCATAGAAGAGGATTTGGGAATATGGAGAGAAAGTTATGTTATGTATGCTATAGTCCTGATCACTTGATTAAGCACTGTGACTTTCACTCAGAATACTTAAGTCAGTTTCCAAAGAATAGACCTCCCACCCATAAGCCAAGAGAGACTAGACCAGTTTGGAATCACTCAAATAGGGTCAACCATAGTAACTTCTCAAAAGACTATAGGTACCCTCACCAGAAAAGAATGTTTTCCAAATCACTAGTACCTTCACAATCTGATAAGTCTCAAGAAATACCTTCTCAAAGGACTGATAAGTTTTCACCCACTCATGGTACTGCTCATACTTTTTCACATAGAAGACCTAAGAGATTCAATTCATATAAAAGGTCTTCCACCTCAAGCAGAGTACCTAGCTCAGAGAAACCTAAGGTCAAACGAAATTGGGTTAAGAAAGAAAGTACTGATGGGGAACAAGAAGTACTTTCCTTAGATAAGGGTGAAACAGGGAGTGTTGTTGATATTGCAACACAGGACATGGGACCAACTCAAATAATCATTGACCATGCCTTTAAAACCAATGGAGATTACATACTGAAGGAATTCAAGTATGTCACTCCACAAGGGGAACACAAGTCAGTAATGGCTTGGGTTCCTAAAAGAAACTAACCCTTTTCTTTAATGTGCAGGGCAACCCAGAGGAGGAGCTTAAAGATCATATTATTGTTGATAGTGGTTGCTCTGGCAGCATGACAGGGGACAAGGAGATCCTGTCAGACTTTAAGGCATATTATGGAGGAAGAGTTGCATTTGGTAATGATCCTGATGGAGGAAGAATCACTGGCAAAGGCACAATCAAGGCTGGATGTATTGATTTTGAGAATGTTAGATATGTAAAGGAGCTCAAGTTCAACCTATTGTCAGTATCTCAAATTTGTGACAAGAAGTATCCAATTCTGTTTACTGATACAGAATGTCTCATTCTCTCCCCTGAGTTCAAATTTGTTGATGATCACTTGGTGACATTGAGAGTACCAAGAACCAATGATGTATACAGTTTAGACTTAAAGAGTCTCAATTCTGCTGGAAGAGCAACATGTTTAGTAGCAAAGGCATCATTGGAAGAAGCACATCTGTGGCACAGAAGACTAGGTCATGTTAATTTTAAGAACATCAACAAGCTGGTCAAAGGAAATTTAGTTAAAGGTTTACCTTCCAAAACATTCAAGACTGATCATTCATGTTTGGCTTGCAAGAAGGGTAAACAACATAAAGCTTCATGTAAGAAGCTTGGGGAAAGAGATATTAGAGAACCTTTGGAGTTGCTACACATGGATCTGTTTGGACCAGTCTCTGTAGAAAGTTTAAACAAGAAGAAGTACTGCTTGGTTGTGACAGATGATTGTAGCAGATTTAGCTGGGTCTTTTTCTTGGGATTCAAAGATGAAACCTTTGATGCTATCCATGACCTGATAGTAGCCCTTGAAAATCAATTAAGACTCAAAGTAAGAGGTATTAGATGTGATAATGGAACAGAATTCAAGAACAGGCATATGGATGAATTCTGTGCCAAGAAAGGGATCAAGAGAGAGTTTAGCATTGCTAGAACACCACAGCAGAATGGTGTTGCAGAAAGAAAGAACAGGACTTTGATAGAAGCAGCTAGAACAATGCTTGCAGATTCCCAATTACCTATTCTCTTTTGGGCTGAAGCCATAAGTACTGCTTGCTATGTGTTGAATAGAGTTTCAGTAACTAAACCTCAGATGAAGACACCTTATGAGTTACTCATGGGAAAGAAACCAAACATTCATTTTCTAAAACCTTTTGGCCGCTCTCTGACTATTCTAAATACCATTGATTCTCTGGGTAAATTTGATGGTAAGTCAGATGAAGGATATTTATTGGGATATTGTACAAATAGCAAAGGATTTAGAGTTTATAACAGGAATACCAGAAAGGTACAAGATTGTCTTCATGTTGAATTTTTGGAAGATAAGGAAACTCAGAAAGGTAAAGGTCCTGATTGGATGTTTGATCTTGATCTCAAGCTCACACCATCTATGAATTATGTTCCTGTTAGAGAAGAGAATCAGGCTAATTCCAAAGAAGATGATTCACAGTACATTGTTCATGGAGTCAATGTTACACCAGAAGAAGTTCCTGACAAAGAACATGAAGTTACTGTTGAGGAACAAAGTACTGCTCAGCCAACTCATACAGTATCTGATGAAGATCAAGCCATACAAGATGAACTTAATAGGATGCTTTTTCAAGAAACTATAGCACAATCCTATGAAGATGAACAAAGGAAGGATTATGAGGCTGCAAAGAAAAAGAGTAACTTTCAAGATACTGCCCACAGTACTTTAGATCAAAGTACTGCTGATCCTTTTGACAGTACTTCTAATGTATTAGAGCAATCAAATTGGAACAATGCTGATGATTCCAATGTTGATGATGATGATTTAGTTAATGCTAACATTCATGGATTAGAAGAAATTGATGATGAGCTTATTCCAGAAGGTATTTTCTCCAATGAAGGCATTGATTTTACTAACTTGGAGTCTGATCTTCCAGTACCACCAACTCCTACATTGAGAGTTCATAAAGCTCATCCTCAAAGTAATATTATTGGATCACCCTCTTCAGGAGTGGTTACAAGGAACAAAGTTAAAGGGCTTTCTAAGCAACATACTGCTTTACTTAGCTTTGTTTACAAACAAAACAGGATGAATCACAAGGATCAACAAACATGCCTGTTTGCTTGCTTTTTATCTCAAGAAGAACCCAAAAAGGTAGCTCAAGCTTTAGCAGATGAAAGTTGGGTTGAAGCCATGCAAGAGGAGCTTCTACAATTTAAGCTTCAAGAAGTCTGGGTATTGTGTGATTTACCAGATGGCAAAAGAGTCATTGGTACAAGATGGGTTTTCAGAATCAAAAGAGATGAACGAGGGAATGTTATCAAAAATAAAGCTAGATTGGTTGCACAAGGATATCGCCAAGAAGAAGGAGTGGATTATGATGAAGTATTTGCTCCTGTTGCAAGGATAGAGGCAATAAGGTTATTTCTTGCCTTTGCATCATACATGGGATTTCCTGTCTACCAAATGGATGTTAAAAGTGCTTTCCTTTATGGCACAATTTCTGAGGAAGTTTATGTTAAACAACCTCCTGGTTTTGAAGATCCTGCACATCCAAACAAAGTCTACAAAGTGATCAAGGCACTATATGGCCTTCATCAAGCTCCCAGAGCTTGGTATGAGAGACTCTCGAATTTTCTATTACAACATGGCTATAGGAGAGGAGCAATTGATAAGACTTTGTTCATCAAGAGGGATAAGAAAGACATTATGTTAGTCCAAGTATATGTGGATGATATTATATTTGGAGCTACAAAGAAGTCTATGGTGAAAGAATTTGAAGATCTTATGCAGAAGGAGTTTCAAATGAGTTCTATGGGAGAATTAACCTTCTTTTTGGGTCTTCAAGTTAGACAAACAAGAGATGGAATCTTCATTAACCAAGAAAAGTATGTTGCAGACATACTCAAAAGATTTGATCTTCCAAATCTCAGGCCTGCCACCACACCCATTGATAAAAATAAACCTCTAGGCAAGGATGAAGATGGACAAGCTGTGGATGTCAAGCTTTACAGATCTATGATTGGTTGTCTTATGTACTTAACTGCATCAAGACCTGACATCATGTTTGCTGTTTGCTTATGTGCAAGATTTCAGGTTACACCCAAGGTTTCCCATATGTATGCAGTCAAGAGGATTTTTCGATATCTCAAGCATCAACCAAAGTTAGGATTATGGTATCCTAAGGAGTCACCTTTTCACTTAGAAGCCTTTTCAGATAGTGACTATGCAGGGGATAACTATGATAGAAGATCAACCTCAGGAGGATGTCAATATCTTGGAAGAAGATTAGTCTCCTGGCAATGTAAGAAGCAAACCATTGCTGCAACCTCCTCTACTGAAGCAGAATATGTTGCTGCTGCAAGCTGTTGTGGACAAGTTTTGTGGATGCAAAATCAACTCTTGGATTATGGATTCAATTTCAAGAATACTCCTATCAACATTGATAATGAGAGTACCATCTGCATTGTGAAGAATCCTGTTTATCACTCCAAGACCAAGCACATTCAGATTAGGCATCACTTTATTCGGGATTGTTATGAGCACAGGCTTATAAATGTGGTTAAGGTTCACACAGATGATAATGTAGCTGATCTACTCACTAAGGGATTTGATGTTTCAATATTCAACCACTTAGTTGTGAGCATTGGGATGATTAACTACTAGGCTACATTTGAGGGGAGGCTTTAGTATTAGTTAGTATACTTTCTATTCGGTCTTAATGAAAGTATTGGTTTTAATAGTTTAGTTTCGCCTATATGTTGTATTTGAGGGGAGGCAACATTAGCTATTAGTTAGAACTTAAGCATGAACCTTTTACAAGTTCTTGGTTTTAGTTTGGAGTATCGATTGTGGATAACAAGATGGAACGTACTGCTTTGTTGCTCAAAGTACTGCTTCAGCAACGTACTGCTTCAACGTACTGCTTACGTGGACGTACTGTTCCAACGGTCAAAAATTGTGGGGCTCACGGTTAATTAATTCCTTACGGCGGAGATAATAAGTTAATCCAAACGGTAACTTTATTATTCAGAGTTTGATTTATTTTCATCCTATTTAAAGAAACTCACTCCTATTTCCCCGCCTTTTTACGTATTTGAGATCCCTCATTCGCTTTTACACCACAATCTTTTTATCAAAACACACACTCAAAGCGAATTCTTCTCTACCAACTCATCATGGCTAATCGCCTTACTGTTAGCAAACATAATATGATCGCTAATTTGGACAAGACAAGGGATAATCTTGATTTTCATGCGATCATTGATTTCTTAACTGGGTCTTCCATCAACTACTCTATTTTAGTTGACCCTGATGTTATTGGTCCCTGGATGCAAGAATTTTGGACTACTGCAACGAAAGAAGGTGATTCGTTGATTAGGGCTACGGTTGCTGGACGAGCTATTAGGATTACTGAGGCCACGATTAGGGATGTGTTGATGTTTGATGATGAAGGGGGGGCTGTTCGTTTTGAAAAACAAGTGCTTTGGGACACTTTAAGTGATTTAGGTTATGAAGGCGATCTGACGAAGCTTACTTTTCAAAAGCCTTTGTTTTGTTCTCATTGGAAGTACCTCATTCACGTTCTACTTCATTGTTTGAGTCCCAAGAGTACTTCTTTTGATCAATTTGGTCAAAATATTGCATCTGCATTAGTGGGTTTAGCTACCGATCGAAGATTCAATTTCTCAAGACTCATTCTGGATGGTATGCTTACACATATTGGTAATGGTTCACCATTTTTGATGTATCCAAGGTTTGTTCAGTTATTCTTGAACAATCAACTTGAGGATGTCCCTAAACCTCAAAGTTTTTTACCCACTGTCAAACTTCCATCAAAGGTGTTTACTTTTCTATCTAAACAAAGTGCAAAGTTTTCTGGAACCAACACATCTTTGACTGCTCATATATTGGGAGTTGCACAAGTTGTAAGAGATGCAGAGCAAGAGCAAGAGCAAGAAGCAAATTCTGAGTCAGCAAGCCAAGAGTCTCCAGTTTCTAGAGAAGTTAGTATTCCTCAACCCACTGCTTCTCAACATACTGCTTCTCCACATTCTGTTACTAGGGAAGGTACTGCTCCTATGGACATTCCTACTCATGAGGAGTCAGACCAAGGTATGAATAATTCACCATCTCCTATTGCTGTTTCTTCCACAAATGTGTCTAAGCAATTTGAAGAAGAAGAGGTAGAATTGGACAATTATGCTTTAACAAGGGAGTTAAAGAGGTTGAAGAAGGAGAGTGAGGCTCAAGCTGCTAAGATAGACAAATTAAAGACTAAGTTTCAAAAATTGAAGAGGTATGTTTGGCCACTAGTTCAACACCATAGATTATGGGTAAAATCTCAGAAGAAGAGTGGTAGGATACCTACAAAGATTTCTAAGAAGAAAAAGTCTAAGAAGCAATCTTCATTCCAAATGGGGAGGAATTTAGAGAATTTGAATGAAGATGATGCTGGTTTTGAACAAGATTTTGAACAAGATGCTGGATTTATGGATGATACTCAGAGGACACCACCTGAAAATATTCCTCAAGATACTGTTGAGAGGAAGAGTGATGAAACAGAGCAAATAAATTTGGAAGAAGCTACTGTTGAAGTGAGAAGTGGTGATACTGAGGAAATAAACTTAGAAGGAGCTGAAGTTGAAAGTACTGCTAAAGAAAGTACTGCTCAACAAGGTACTGAGAGGCAATTCACTATTACACCTAGAATCTTAGATTTTGAAGAGGATATTGGTCCTTCAATTCAAGTTCAAGAGGAAGTAGGTCCTTCTAAACCAGCTCAGGAAGAAGATGATATAGCTCATACTAACAGTGATGATGAAACAATTGCTGATATCATGCTTAATATGTCAAGTCAAAGAGGTATTAGTATTCATGAGGTTGAACAACAACATCATACTTCTTCTCAACCTGCGCAAGAAATAGATCCAAAAGATAAAGGCAAAGGGATCTTGGTAGAAAAGAAGAAGAAGAAGATGACATTGGCACAGTTAAGACAAATTCAGGTTGCCAAAAATGAGGAAGCAGCTAGAATATTACAAGCAGAGATAGATGCTGAAGAATCAAGAAAGAATGTTCAATCAAGAAGGCCAATTAGTAAAGCTAGAGAAAGGAATGATATGATGACTTATCTGAAAGGTCAAGGATACACAGGTTTGGTTAGATTGACATATACAGAGATGAAGGATCTGTATGATGCTGTTAGAGAAGCTATTCAAAGAGATCTTGCAGGCATTATTTCTTTTGAAGATGACAAGCTTGAAGATAAAAGAAAGGAAAGAGCTGCTACAAGAAGCTCAAAGAGGAAAAGAGTCACTGATGAACAGCCATCAAAGAAGTTCAAGGAAGCTGTTGAATTAAGAACAGACACAGTTGATGAGCTCAGAAATTATCTTAGAGTTGTTGACTTTGAGAATCCAAAAGAAGATACTGATAAGAAGTCCAAGATATCTACTTTTTCAGTTGTAGAATCTAAAGAAGGAGATTATCTAATCTTTCATAGACTAGATGGAAGTTTTAGAGTGTTTAATTCATTATGGGATATTCTACATCTGATTGATAGAGATGATATGCTTCAGTTATATCTCCAAGTGCAAACTTATTTTGAGCATATTCCACCACAAGGAATAGGTTTGATATTGTTAGGAGATCTCACAACAATCTGGGACACAGAGGAGTCTAAGGACAGTGCTTTGTGGGAAAATCAAGACAACTGGGAGATTAACAGATGGAGATTCTTTGGATCAGTTGGGATACATGTTTTAGAGTTAGAAGATGGCACTATGATTCATATGCTAGCAGAACAAAGATATCCACTCACAAGAGATCTGATGATCAGAATGCTAGAGCATGGAATGGAAGTGGAACAAGAGGATGAAGTAGCATTGATGGTCATAAAATTATTCATCAAGTGGACTACTGAATTTGAAGATTAATGCATAACTACTGGTATGGTTTCATTATTATATAAATCTTTTGAAAAATAAAGTACTTTCTTCAAAGTACTGCTGGTCAGACAGTACTTTCTCAAAGTACTGCTTGCAGCATAAAACCAGTAAAGTCTTTTGATAAAATTAGTAATTTTTGATAAGTGCAAAAACATTTCGAAAGCACAAAGATTAAACAGCAACAAATGGTTTTGAAAGCAACAGCATGGTGTTAGTACTTGTACTACACAACAAATGGTAATCAACTCACCATGTTTAATAAACAAGAAAGAGTTTGACTCATCATGGGGTACGGCTCTGATGTGATTATCAAATCCGTTTTTAGTTGGCAATTTACTAAAAATTGTATGGTTTTCAACTCACCATATCTATATTAGTGAAGAGTTGGCTAGCCCACAAGATAATGGCTTTGTGGTAAAGGCTGTGGAAAACCATTATATGGTAATTAGTTCACCATGGTAGTGATTGTACTAAAAGAACTAGCTAGTCCAAAAGCAAACGGCTATTTGGTAAAGACTACTCAAATCCGTTGATAGCTGATGATTTGCTAAAAATCATATGGTTATCAATGTACCATGGTTTTTCCTAAATCTAAACATTGGCTACTCCAGAGTTAATGGCTTTGGTAAAGAGACATCAAAATCCATTAAGTTTTCAATGATTCACCTCTCACAGGAGTTAACACACCTGGAAGTGATGAGAATAGTATGAAACTCTTAAGATCTGATGTACATATTGCCAATATGATGCTGAGTTGCTGAAAAGATCTGATGCTGAAAAGAATTGTTGCTGATGAAGATTGAAGATACTGTTTGCATTGATGATGACAAAATAATAACGAGTCAGGTTTGAAGAAACAACCTTTCCTTGAAGATAAAGTGTTGAAGTTAAAGACATACAAAGAAACTTGAAATCAAGCAAGTAGAATTCAAGTTAGGGGAGGATTGTTGGGCTATAAAAGTCAAAGAACTGCTACTCAAGTCAAAGTACTGCTATTCGATTAAAGTACTGCTGCTCGTTAAAGGACTGCCATGCAAATAGTTTAAGGACTAATGTGTAATTCTAGAATATTCGTATTAGATTAGAGTTATAATTAGAATTTACTTGTCGTTCAAGTATAGTAAACCGACTAGGGTTTTCCTTGTGCCTATAAAAGGATCCCTAGGTTGGCATTAGAGATATATATGTGTTTTAGAGAGACAAGTATATGCGATTAGTGATATACAATTATTAGAGTTTAGAGTTTGTTAGTGAATCTGTGTAAGAAAGCAGGTTCAAGGTTTTAATAATATTCAAAGTCGTTTATTAAATTCTTCTTAGCTTTGTTGAAGTAGATTCCGCATACTTAGCAAAGTATATCAGTGTTTCACTATTAATAGTTTTGAATTCATTCAAAGTTGTTAAACCGTAGACAAGCTACAAGTTAGTTTGGTCAGAGTATATCGATCCAACATGTCGCGTTTAAATTTCAAAAGAAAATGGGGCGTTTTGGAGTGTATTTGCTCGACTGGAAATTGAAATAAAGGGGAAGTTGGGCTTGTGTGATGGGCTGCGTGAATAGTGGCCAGGAAGGGAGTTGGGCTATGGTTTTTATTTGGCCCATATAAGGTTTAGTAAGTATAGTTTGTGTAGAATTTTATCCATAGTTCGCGTACGAGCTCGTTCCGTTATTTGGTAATTTTTGTGTTAATGTTTTCGTGTCAAAATAATATAATAAAGAAAAATTAAAAATTTTCTGTAAAAATGGTGATTAGAATTATTGACAGAGATTAATATATAATTAAACGTTGTTAATAATATGAAATTTTGCAGTTTGCTACAGTAATCATCAAATAAATTAAGACGTGGCATTGAAGCAAGTTGCCTCTCATGATCTCTAGCCATTAACAAACGTCTTTGCCTTTCTGCTTCTTTCTCATTTTCAACTTTCAGTTTTTTTCGTTCCTCCTCCTCCTCCTCAAGCTCAGCTTTCCAAAGCTTATCATTCTCCCACTCTGCATCATAATACCACTCATCAGGCGCCCACACATATGCAACTTGAATTTCATCTGTTTTACGAATAAGTTTGTTGTTAACATGCCTCTCTGGCTTTGCAAAAAAAAAGTAATACATATATACTTGACAATATGGTTAAAATGGATAACAAATGTCTTGACAAGTGTTGTAAATAAACTATATGGCTTCCTTTTGCAATAAAATTCCAAAACAATCTTAAGTTTCAATCATACCTTTAGTTGTTTCCGCTAACTTTGCAGCAGTATCTTCAAAACATTGTTTTCTGGAAGCATAAACAAATCTGTTAGTAGACATATTCAGTTAAAAATGTATAACTAATACAGTCGAAATATAACAATTCAGTTTACTTTGGTTGTGGTTCATGTTTGTTAGCCAAATATGCATCACACCTTGATCTTTTCATTGATGAAGACATATTTTCCTAACAAAATGATCGATTAACAATTACAAAAAATGATAATAACGTGTTTATATCTGTTTGAATGATGGTAAAAAATGAAATTAAGAAGCATATATAAAGATCAGGATTAGGAATATGAAAAGCCATGAATTTATGCAGTGAGTTATATTTTGTAATTTTTTTTTTTATAATTTGATTATTTTGTTAACATTTATCTAAACATTTGTTACATTTTTTTCTGTTTTTTATTTGTTACATGTTTAAATGTGGAAAGACTATATATTATTAAAGGTAACTGGACGATGTTTTTAGGACAATGAAATCGCAATGTATAAAACGTAATGTGGTTGTAATGTCTATTTTTTTCCGCAGGTTTGACAGACTATACCTTAAAGATTTGTGGACAAATATCCTATGCACAAGTACACCAAGATGTTTTTTAGACAAGAAAATCAGTGTTGAGGATGAAGATGGAAATGCTTCCACATGATGATAATCCAAATTAAGAGAACCATATAATTATTAAAGGCAAAAGGAGAAATTTCAAGAGTCAATTATAGTTTCATTTATTCAAAATGTATTTTCATAATCCTTATAAAACCATTCCATGACTTTGCATCTTATGATAAACTTTTAAAATATGCAGAGATCATATTGTTATTATGTTGTGTTTCATATTTTGGAAAGTATGTTATGGAGTATATATCAAAAAGTTTGTTACATTATATTTGGTAACATTATATTTTAATTATTTAACACTAATTAAAATAGCATAACAAATAAACAATGTGGATCATTTGTGGTGCCAAGATACAAAAAATCAGTACAAATATCTGCATTGTCAAACAAAATTAACATATATTGCTAAATACTTACATTAATATACATGAAAAATATGCATCTAACATACTAAACTTTTTGTGTTAACAAAAATTTGATGGGCTCATTTCTTGATTAAAATTTATATACCATGGGCTACAACAAAAAATCAAGCTAATAAATCCAATACAGGCCTAGTAATATTATCCTATATTTAATTTATCATCAACTTTTCTCTACAGTGTCTAGCTACAGTTGACGCAATAGTGTTGGGCTATGTTCTTTTGGGCTGTGGCCTGCTGCTTTTCTCCCTTTCGTTCCTTTCTTCACTTCTTTAGCTAACAATCCGGTACCTACTACCTCATTTGTTCTTGCACCTTCTACTGCCTCCTACCCAAACCCTAATTGGTTAACCGTGTTGTTTACTTGCGGATCGGTTATGGTCTTTTAGATTTCTTTTACTTATGTAGATGGTCTTTGTGGTAGTTACTTTTTTCCCCCCCGGTAGGTTGTTTGCTCATCGTTTGGTTGTATAGTTGCGGATCGGTTACGTTGTCTTTTTTTTTGTGATACTTAAGGATGGATCGGTTGTTATTTTTCCTTATGTGGCTGTTTTTTTTTTTTTTTTTTTTTTTTTAAGTTATTTTCCTCATCTGCCGCTATTTTGTTTCTTTAAGGTTTATGATTTAGATCTGTGTTGTCTATCCGTTTTAAGGTTCTTTTTTTTTGCTTATGTGCCTGCTTCATCTGTTTTTTAGGTCTTAGATTGGAATTTTAGATCTATAGCTTTTTTTTGTGGTTTATGGTTTAGCTCTTTAGATTTTTCAGGTTCCTTTTCCTTATGTAGATATTCTTTGTGGTAGTTAGCTTTTTTTTTTTTTTTTTTTTTTTTTACTTTTTTTTGTTGCAATGGGTTGTTTGCTGATTGTTTGGTTGTATGCTTGCGGATTGGTTCGGCTGTCATAGTTCTTATTTGCCTGCTTCTTTTGCCTGCCCTTTTTCGAGCTTACTCCTTTTTTGTATATAGTTTCTTTATGTATGTTTATGCAGTTACTCTTTCATATTGTGATGCGTTTGTTGACTCACTTGATATGTCACCTATACCTGCTATTAGTGGAAATAGCAGATATGAGTGCCATATCAAGTGGTGTAACGAACGTTTCATATTTTTTCCCTGGGATTCAGTTTACTTATTTGCCTTTTTCTTCTTCGTTGGTCCCACAGCTATATAATCAGGTGGTGGCAAGGCAATTACCGGACGGCATACTGTAAACAATAGCTACACAACCGGTCTTATTTTGCAGCCACCATCTCTTCTCAGCTGTCTCTGTGCAGCGCCTCACACCGCATGGCAAGGTAACTAAGAATGTGGTTGCAGCCATGCCGTGTGTTTAATGTTCCTTGCAAAGGTTTCGCCAATGCATTTCTTAAATGAGAGAATGCTCTCCAGAATGTGGTAACTACCTCCTTTTACTCTTGCACTCTCCTATATATAATGGACCGTGGACTTTTGTTACAGTTGTTGTACCATATCCCGTTTTTTCTCTTTTATTTGTTCTGTCACTTCTTTTAACCTGTTTCCAATCACTAACAGATGATGGAATGCGCTGGAGATTTATACGTGTCTCTGCCCTGTGATGTTTGTGCAGTAGGCTGTGATGAGTCTGTGAGTCTGATTTAAGAAATGAATCCCTGGCACTTGGCAGGGCAAACTTTTAGGTTTGCAACCGTGCCAGGTGTATTTACTTCTTGCAATCATTTATTAATATCAGTCCAATGATATAAAACTCATGACTTCTTCAGAGATCTGAGCTAAAATGTTTAGGTTTGTCACTTATTGGTTGTGACCTTCTGACGTCTGCTGTAAAAATTTTGTGGTTTTCATATCAAATAATTCACACGCATGGATATTTGCGCAGTAGGCTGTGATGAGCCTGTGAGCCTGATTTAAGAAATGAATGCCTGGCACTTGGCAGGGCAAACTTTTAGATTTGCAACCGTGCCAGGTATATATATTTCTTCTGACTACTTATTAATATCAATCCAATGATATAAAAGTCATAACTTCTTCACAGATCTGAGCTAAAATGTTTGACTTTGTCACTTATTGGTTGTAACCTTTTGACGGCTGCTGTAGAAATGTTGTGATTTTCAGATCAAATAACTAACACATTTAAGAAGTTAATCCCTGCCAGTTGGCAGGCCAAACTTTTAGATTTGCAACCATGGCAGGTGTGTTTACTTCTTGCGATCGCTTATTAATATCAATCCAATGATATAAAACTCATGACTTCTTCACAGATCTGAGCTAAAATGTTTAACTTTGTTGCTTATTGGTTCTGATAGACTCATGAATCTGTCGTTCTGAATATGTAGCTTTTGGTAAGCCAATCTTTTCGATTTGCACCTGTGGCAGGTCTATTTACTTCTTGCAATCAGTTTTTAATATCAATCTAATGATGCCAATTTCTTAATTTATCTGCAGGTCAAAGCCAGATAACGTCAAACTAAAGATTGTAAAAAAAAATTGATAGAATATCAGCGATGGATGTATGGCAACCAGTCACGGTTACTGCATATATGCAGCTATACCTGATTTCGTATGGTGTATACATCCATCGTTGATACTTTGTTGTTGTTTTTTGTACTGCACAATTTTTTTACGCTCAGCTGTCTCACTGCATACAATTGCCTCCTTTCAACTGCCCCTGTGTTTACATGGTATTTACACTCACCATTCATAGTTTTAAAATCTTTGCGTACTGATTCTCTTCATATATATAGTTTATTTATATTTTTTTATTCTTCATCTTTGTCTTCTTGCATATTCATGTACATACTTTGATCATCTTTTTCTATTATTCAGATTACCTGCTCCATCTACATGGGTCTTCTCTGTCGTTTACATGCTGATATAAACTTTGCTTTGCCCCAGCTTCAATTCATAATGGAATGCAGTATATATATATATATATATATATATATATATATATATATATATATATATATATATATATATATATATATATATATATATATATATATATATATATATATATATATAACATGCAGAATACATAAATACATACACACTTTTTTTTGGGTGCATATCTTTGTTATTCATTATTCTATTAAAAGGTTTACACTAACATTATATATATATATATATATATATATATATATATATACTTTTTACTAGAAGAATTAATAACAAAGATATGTGGCAAAAAAAAAGTGTGCATCTATTTAATGCATGTTATATATATAACAAAACACGGTCACTGATAATTGACTACAATTTTGGAAGATCAACCCAAAGCAAAATAGTATAGTCTTAGAAATGATTTGGTGCAGATCGCTTCTTCACACTATCCTATTTCACTTCTGACTGATCTTCTAAAATTCAGCCATATTCTTGACCGTGAATTTTTATCAGAGGAATCCATATCTCGCACGCAGTAAAAAAAAGGCCAAAACACACGTAAGGCGAAAAAAACAACCTCACAGCCCAACACTGACTCCAGCACTGTACGTTTCCTCCTGTGTCTTGCTTCAAACAACAATTTTCCTTCAATAGAAGTTAATACTTTTTCTGCCTTTCTAAAATGCCTTTTTCTGAATGGTTTACAGCCACAGTATTTAGGCGATGATGATAGCTTTGCACATTCCCATTTTTCCAGCTGTACGTTCGTCGGCAGGGCAACCATACTATCGGTTGCAGCCACAACGCACAATTCATGCTGATTGCAAACGTCCATGTTTGAGCCTTACTGCCGTCAAAACATCTAAGGCCTCACTCGGCTGCCACTCCTGATTTGAGGTATGTTGGATTGATTTATCTGCCGGTAACCATTTACTGTCCATCAATCAATTACTAATATGTCACCTTTTTCTATTTCCAGATATTAACAATTGACCTTAAGCAGCAACAATAGATTTTTTTTTTTTTTTTTTGCATACTCATAATTGTGGTGGCACAAATGGTTTTGGTAAAAAACATTCTTCAGTCCAGAAAGAAGGATGAGAAGCGGAAGAGAATGATGTGATAAGTAGTTTGATCCAAATTTCTTCTTCACAACATCCTCTTCCGTTTCCCATCTTTCTTTCAGACTTGAACCATATTCTTCACCAGAACCACTTGTCTCATTACACTTCCGCCTATGCAAAAAAAAAAATATTACCTTTTACTCGCACATAACATAAACCTTATGTATCTGCCCTTTACCAGGTAAAAAGAATGTTTCTTCCTGTCTCTTGCTTCAAACAGTCATTTTTCGTCAATACAGGTTACTGCTTTTTGTGCCTTACTAAAATGCATTTTTCTAGATGCTTTGCAGCCGCAGTATTTAGGCGATGATGATAACTTTGTGCATTCCCATTTTTCCAGCTGTACGTTCGTTGGCAAGGCGACCGCGCTAGCGGTTGCACCCACAGCGTACATTACAAGCTGATAACAAACGTGCATATCTGAGCCTTACTGACATCAAAACATATGCTACTTCGCTCACCACGACTCCTGATCTGAGGTATATTGGATTGATTTATCTAAAAGTGTCCGTTTGCTGTCCATCAATCATAAGTTTATATACATTTTACCCAGATTTTTTCGTCTATCAATATCTGTAACAGGTCATATATTCAGCAACACCACTACGTGCGCCACATGAATACACCAAGGATCGTTAATCTGACCTTCACCTCAAATTCCTTTTGGTATTTTAATCGTCTATCAATATGTCTGGTGCAGACTATAGTCTAAAGACTGTTTGAATAACAAAAGGGGTTCGAAGTGGAGATCAGATTTCCCACCTACATGTTGCTTTAAAAAAAAAAAAAAAAAACTAAACATAAGAAACAAACACTATTTGGCACTTTTTTTTTTTTTTTTTTTTTTTTCTGATACTAACAATACATGTCATATGTTTACAATTCTTGAAGAAAGGTGGGAGACTGGAGAGGATAGTATGCAGTGTACTTTGGCACACCTTACTTCTTTGCACTATCCTCTTTTGTTTCCCATCTTTCTTCGATAATTGGCCCATACTACTGATCAGCATCCTTCGGATGCACATGACATCAGCTTTCGCTATCAGCAAAAAAAAAAAGTAATACATTGCCTTTGTTTCTTAAAGTAAAATTCTTCTTTTTTAGCAAATGCCTCACAATTAAACTGTCAGTTGATAAGGCAAAACAATGTCTGCAACTTAAACATAGTTGGTCATTCTAAGTTCCCATACAGTTCCTTTTGTTCTTTCAACAACCTAGCAGCTCGCTTGGTGCAAGCAGTTGCACAAAGGAAGGTGAAACAACAAATGGAACTGTAAGGGGATTTAGAAAGTTTAAGTAAATTTTTTAATAAACAAGTAAACAACACTGGCTACCAAGAAGGGTTTGGATAGGAGGCGGTAGAAGGTAAAAGAATAAATGAGGTGGTAGGTACCGGATTGATAGCTAAAGAAGCAAAAGAACAAACGAAAGGGGAAAAGCAGCAGCCTACAGGCCAAAAGAACGTAGCCCAACACTATTGCGTCAACTGTATCGCAAAGCTATAGCAAAGACTTGATGGTAAATTATATATAGGATAATAAATGACGTGGGTGCCGCACTATTAGCAGTCTTGAAAAGGCTAAAAGAAGCGATAGAACAAACCAAAGGCGAAAAACAAGAACCCACGACCCAAATCCGACCCCAAAACTGCAACAAAAACTGTACCAAAACCCAACGCTTCATTGTATATAAAAGAATATTGTCACGCAATGGACTTGATGAGTTCTGAACCATCCCCATATTCCCATCATAGTTGCATTCAGTTTGTATTCTTCAGGTTCGCATAAACACTCTCATTATTACATTTATCTATTTTACCTTCTTCTTTTTTCTGACTTTCTAAAACCCCTTTTTCTCAATGGTTTGCAGCCACATACTTTAGGCAATGATGATAACTTTGTGCACTTCCATTTTCTCAGCTACATGTTTGTTGGCAGGGCAACCACACTTTTGGTTGCAGCCACAGCGTGCATTTAATGCTGATTATATATGTGCATATCTGAGCCTTACTGACATCAGAACATATACCCCCTCACTCAACTACGCCTGCTGATCCAAGGTATGTTCCATTTCTGGCATTTCGTTATCCAATGTATATTTAGTAATTTATCTATTTTACCTTTTTCTTTTTTCTGACTTTCTAAAACCCCTTTTTCTCAATGGTTTGCAGCCACATACTTTAGGCAATGATGATAACTTTGTGCACTTCCATTTTCTCAGCTACATGTTTGTTGGCAGGGCAACCACACTTTTGGTTGCAGCCACAGCGTGCATTTAATGCTGATTATATATGTGCATATCTGAGCCTTACTGACATCAGAACATATACCCCCTCACTCAACTACGCCTGCTGATCCAAGGTATGTTCCATTTCTGGCATTTCGTTATCCAATTTATATTTAGTAATCATATGCTTCTATTCTAAAAACTATCTATTCGTTTCAGCATACACAGTTATTCTAAGATCCTATGGTACACCCAACTGTTCAAAGAGATTTGAAACAACAAAAGAACCTGTAAAGAGTCTCAAACCACCTACCTGCATTCCTTTTTTTGCTTCTATCCAAGTCACAAGATCATAAAAACAAGCTAAATATCAAAAATAGACAAAATATCAGTGATGGATGTACCGACACCAAACACAACTGGTGCCGATTTTGCACGGTGTCTGCATCCATCATTGATATTTTGTTGCTATTTTTGTCCTACCAACGTGTTCGCACTCACATTCTCAGTATCTTATATTGCCTGCGACCAAAAGATAAGTATTACTTAGATCAATATGCTCAATTTAAAGTACAATTACTGTTCACCTGCATAATCTCCTTAAGCATTCTGCCCACCACTGCTGTAACGCTTAACTTATTTTCCTCTTTTTTATGCCAGTGAATGATCCGCAGTTATCTACTCCTACTACCATTTTTCAGGCAGTTACAAATACTGTAACGAGTGTTAGGCAAGCACTCAAAACACAAAGAACTGATGTTAACCGCCATGTTTTCTTGCTGTATGAGCCCTTTATCTGTAAGTAATGTTTGTTCCTCTTTTCACAATTGAATCTGACCCTGCTCCTACCGCATATTCTAACTAGAATCCTGTTTGTCAATGGTTTGCAGCAGCATTCTTTAGGCAATGACGATAACTTTGTACATCTCCATTTTCCCAGCTGCATATTCGTTGGCAGGGCAACCATACTTTCAGTTGCAGCCACACTGTGCATTTAATGCTGATTATATATGTACATATCTGAGCCTTACTGAAACCAGAACTAATGGATTTTCTTCATTTTGACAAACACGCTTCTACAAAACAACAAAACCAACCATACAAGATTTTATATTTCATTGCCTACGACCAAAAGATAAGTATTACTTAGATCAGTATCCTAAATTTAAAGTGCAATTGTTCTTCACATGGATAATGTCCTTAAACATTCTAACCATTGCTACTGTCAGACTTAACTTATTTTCCTTTTCTTAATACCAGTGAATGATGCGCATTTATCTGCTCCTGCTGCCGTTTCTCAAACGATCACAAACCCTGTAACAAGTGCTAGGTCAGCACCAATAACACAACGAGCTGCTGTTAACCGCCAATCCACAGGTACTATTAATCATGTTTTCTTGCTATAGACATCGACAACGATAACATTGTACTGATACAAACCAGTTCGAACACACTCCAATTCAGGTACTTAACCTTTACCGTGCTCATTAATTTCGCTTGTCAAGACTACAACCGATCTAAATAGTCTAAACATTAGTCATAAACGTTGCCACTAGGACTACAGATGATCTTATACAGCGCCTGTCAATATTAGCAATTGAAGACTATTTGATATTGTTTCATTCTTGATACTAACATTTGATATACTGTTTCTAGAATACTTACTTTTTCCCCTACATATTTATACCTGTCACTACACACAAAGTTCTAAACACAAATATGATACGATAATAAAAGATAGATGGCAATTACAAGAGAGTGCTGTGATAAGTGCTTTGGGCCAAATCACTTTTTCGCACCATCCTCTTCCCCTTCCCATGTACCTTTTTTAAGCAAACCATCTTACTAATCAGAAGTTTATGTAAAATTCCATGTACAACTATACATTAAAAAGCTTAACATCGTAGGTACAATAAACCAACTTTGAATATGGAAAAATAAACAAAATCATATATTCTTCATTTGCTAATATTGACAGGCGCTGTAGCAATATCATATATACAATTTTGCAGCCAAATAGCTTAAGATCTACTAACTTCTTGCGAATTTTCGTTGTGACAGATACAGAGAAAGAGCAATCTATTGTCACAGATTTAGGATCCTATCAGCCAAGGTATACAATCTTATTTGCGCATATGATAATTACTTTTTTCACGCCGGGAGAGCTTACAAGATTATCTCATTTCAGCTTGCATGTCCTTTTACATGATGGCCTTCATTTGGAAATTCACAACAATGGGTGACAGGTAAAAAAAAAAAAACCTTTCCTCTGTTCTTAGCAACCTGTTTGGATTAAAAACAAAAAAATAATCAACTATGTTTTTTGCTTTTCAGTCAATCACAGGTTGTATGGATTCCTGTGTTCTTGGCACCCTATTTGCATTAAAAACAAAAACGTAAGTACCACTCTATCACTTAACTTAAATTCTGAATTTTATTTACTAAAATATCTTACAAACAACATAAATTTCCTTCACATAGAAACTAGCCTTTATTCAAACACATCTTACAATCAGCTAGCATTAACCATAAAACGTCCTCCAATTGCAGCCACACACTTAGAAACGCATTACACCCTGAAGTTTCATAATAAACACATCATTGTTACGCGCATTTAGCTCAAATTCAGCTGCTATTAAGCGCATCTGCATGAGTTTCTGTTCATCTTTTACTATCACTTCTCTTAGATACTCTGCTGTTTTCTGAGCATGGGTATTTCCAACACCTTCAAGCTCTTGAATAAAAGTAACCCTGTCACGGTTAACACCAGCCAACCTATCACAAATGACAGTCAGTTGCTGTGCCATATGAACAGCCTCGATACTGGCTTGACGACAATACAAAACCAATATGTCAGACCAACTACTAGAATTGGCCTCAGCTCTTAGCTGATCACACTTAGGATACCTAGACATTTTCTTTTCTTAATTTTCTTTCACACTTATCAAATGACTTATGAAAACAAATGTCCATTTCAGTTATCTTAAATAGGAAAACCATATCCAGGAAAGATACTCACAAGATTTCCCATATCTATAATGCACACTGCCCACATCTATCTACTCAAACATAATTGGACATTACTGTTTTGCAGGTTTTGTACTTATGCTCACAGCCTTTTTACAAATGCCAAAATCTTCACAGGTATCCAAACTTACCAGCCACATATTATAAACTAATTTATTCTACCATGCCTTTTTCTGCTAAACCATATCAAAGTTCAAAACCATTAGACATTATTGAACTGAGGGCTTTAAAAGTGTACAGAAATAAACAGCCAAATGTTAACAGTATATCTTATCTACCATTTCTTTATCCTTTGTTAATGAACCTCTCGCTTTGATTCATGCAGCTACAACAGAACCCTCAATACAAGTGCATCAGTACGTGTCACGTAAGACAGCTATGATCCGCTTAGGACTTTCATCTCTGCAGAAAATTACTTTCCTTCCTGCAGAAAATGCATCTTGTGAAAATGTTGACAACTGCAGCCAACATTCCAATTACTTACATTTGTATATGTTATTTGCCTTAGGTAATAAAAATTGAAAAGCAAAAATTCATTGTATAACACAACAAAAACAACCGACAAACATAGCGAACACTTCGTCGCACCGCCGCAACGCGGCGGTTCGACGCACATCTAGTAATATATTTAATCCAAATGGTTAAAAATATCAACACGGTCGTATTTTTACTCGAGTGTGTTTGACCATCATCACAAGGTGCATTTATGCAGGCATCAAATCAAATAAACACTTTGGCTCTTCGGTTTTGGTGAGATCACATTGTCTGCACAAGCATTTGATCTCAAATTCTCAATCTATAACACTTTCCAACCAAAAAAAAGGTAAAATCAAATATTTTAAGGTAATGTTTATTGTTATGTTGTTATTTGTTTCACTATTTTCAAAACCATTGAGATTCTTGTACATAGGATGAGTTAGAACATCATAGATAGGTGTCCCTAAGTTTGATTATTTGTTTTAGTTTGAAGAAGACTTAGATAAGATTATGCCTAATATTAAGGAGATATAATATAAGTATTCATCATGTGTTAGCAGTGCATGCAACAAACCCATTTGCTGATCATCTGTATCAATATTCATGTTCACATATCTGATATCTATAGATTTAACATAACCTTTGAGATTATTTCACATATGATGCGTTATAGTATGATTGATGGGTGTTGATAAGGGTTATTATTTGTTTTAGTTTGAAAAAAACTTTGATAAGCTTATGCCTAATCTTATGGATAAATAATATAAGTCTGGATAATGTGTTAGTATTGCATTAAACAAACACATTTACTGGAAAAAAAAAACATATTAAATCAGGAAATGCAAGCATTTTTTTTTAATATGTAAATTGCATAAAATAATTGATAGTGTTGACTTCATTTATATTACAGGTAAAAGAAAATGGATCAAGAATTCATTATCCCATTGAACACGTCTGATTACACAACTCACCAGGTTTGAAAATGGATAAACAATTTAGTTGTTGACATATTGTGTAAGGAATAATGCTTTAATAGAACATAACACATGAATTTATTCATGTTATATAGAAGGTACCAAAGGTGTCCAACGATCTATTTTACACTGGTCAACAATACATTTTCATAAACGGCAATAACAGGTATATATAGGTACATATGTTTGATCAAGCTACGGGAACCGAGCTTTATTTGTGTGGCAACGAATGGACTTCTTTTGTGAATGACAATGTTCCTTCAATATAAAAACATTGCATTTTGTGTTAGAAGCAGAGGACACATTTTATGTTAAAGGGTATAACTATAATGGAATTGAAGGTCCTAGATACGAAAGAAGGGTTGTGGGAAACATAGTCGTTAGGTGTCTGGTTAGATGCACAGAAGGAGGACAGGTGCATAGGATTTACTTTTTAACACAACGCAATTAAGTTTATCGCCATTGCAATATATACTAACATAAGATAAAAAATTGTATTGAACATCAATAAGACGTTTTAATATGACTTGCAGATTCTACATGGTGATTTTCTTCAAGAAATATGGAAGACTAGGTTTAAAATTTATATACATGGAATGCGGTTTAAGGCGAATCATGAATGGGTCCAGATTAATCTGAACATCGTTATCAGGTCAAACAGGCTTTTTGGTCCAAAATGGGAAGAACTTGTTACGGAAAACAGATTAGTGGCAGGACAGATAATGATATTCACAAATATGGGAAACTACAGATTGCATCTTGCAATATTCCATAGTAATGGTACGTGTATACGTAATCAAAGGGTGTTCCCAACAATGCTGAGGCTACCTGCATGTGAAATAGCATCTTATGCAAAGAATGGTATATTTTTTTTAAACATGATACATTTAATAAATGTGATTGATATGCATGATCTTGCAAAAAATATTAACAGTTGATTTGGTCTTAATGATAAACTGTAGACAAAAGAGCTGAACACTTTTGCACATGAAAAGGACATACGACACACATTGATGAATCCGATGTCTTCTACGCTCCTCTCAATGGTGTCGTGTGTGATTTGCACAAACTGGTAAATATGCATACTTGTTGCCTATACATTATTAAGTCTGCTTACTATCTGATACATGAAATTATGTTTATGCTATATCAGACGATACCTGTTGATTATTGTGGAGATCACCAGATGCACAAATACTGGAAGGCCTTTCTTCTGCATGATGATGTTAAATTTTCTATGCTTGTGAAAATGATAAGGGAATCAAGAAACCCATCAAGGACAAACCATGTGAAACTACAGGGCAACTGGAGAGTGTTTGCTGATATGTGTGGGTTCAAGCTGCCAAAGATGATGTGTTTAAAGATGGATTTAATAACGACTGAAGTCGTGGATGGGGAAGAATTTGAAATGCCAGTGTTTCATGTTTATTAGTTTGTCATGCTTGTGAATCAGCTTTTGTTATGATTGTCATGCTTGTTTAGTATTTTGCTTATGACTATAACTGGTTTGTCTGAAAAGGTATAACTTTGGTAGATGATTAGCAGTGGTTTGTGTTAAATGTTGTTTGGTGTAAAATATCCTAAACTCTGGTAGGCATGTTACGTTTATGAACTTATGCTGGTCATATGAAGCTCAAAATTTAATGTGTAAAATTACTATTATCAATGTTCAACGTATTCCAGTTTCTTTTACGGACACTTGTGATTATTTCATAGTGCAAAACCTTTATGAGTTATCGATAAAAAAAGTGAAAGTTGATGTGCATACATCAACGTAATAGTTATTGAAAAAACAGAACAAGTTCTCAAGCATACATTAGAAAAGAAAAGGTAAAACAAACTTATAACATATTGTTATTAAGGACAAGATTCATAATAATAAATAATAATATCACTGTTCACTATCAGACTCGTCTTCAGTATGTTCATCAGCTAATGGTTCGTCATCAATAAACTATCAGAATGGTCTAACCCATCGGTACATTCATCAATCAAAGCGTCATCATCACTAAAATCATCCAAATGGTGCACATCATCTGTAGACACATCAATTAATTCATGGTCCTTTTGACCAACTTCTTTAGCTTCATAGTCAAATAATTCGTGAATTTCTTGAAAATCATCCGTATCTTGATCAACGACATCATCCGTAGCTTCATCATATGACTAATTTTATATTGACAGAAATAAAAAAATGTTAAATTTATGTGGTATGATAAATAGCATTGATATAGTTGTCTAAAACATATATTAATTAGTAAGAAGAATTCGTCATATGTTTATACCAATTTATCTAACTCGTCTGTGCTTTCATCTATTAAAGCTTTGTCATCAATAAAGTCATCCAAATGCTATACATCATCCGTAGATATATCCATTAATGCCTCATCCTCCACACCAACTTCCTTAGCTTCAAAATCCACTAAATTGTCGTATTCTTTAAAATCATCGTTAGCTCCATCAACCACATCATCGGTAGGTTAATCAATAAGACTTAAAACATGTTTTTTTGATTTGGAAGTTCGTTTATCCTTTTTGGTCCGCTTATGTAACAACCGGCAATTTTCCAAAACATATTTTAATGATAATATATATATTTATTATTACTTGGTATTTATTTTTGAACTTTGCTAAACCAATTTGGACTTGAAAATGAGAAGGTATCTCGTACCGAGCCGGCACAACCTAAAATATTTAAAACAATTTGACTTACTAATTAAATTGAATTCGAGAAGACTATACGTGTGGATACTCGTTTTTATCAGAAAAATCATTCTAGACACAATGGCAAAAATCTTGTAATTTAAAACGGACGTTTACTACCTTAAATAGGGGCTACGTCGTTATTTTATAAAAGATTACCAAACTTTCAAAACCACCCCTCGCGCTAAGTTTCACCGCCACCTCCTCTTGTTGTGTTTTTACACGCTTAGCCCCTCAAAGGAGTATATAAGACCCATTTTAGGGTTTCCCTTTCATTTGCTACTCCACCTCACCGGAATCACTATTTCGGCGCCGTCACCATTTTTCGGCCACCCACCTTTTGTTACCGACGTGTAGATCGAAGCTACAACATCATTTCTAGAGAAGATCGGAGCAAGAGGAACTCGTTTGGTTTGTTTTGAAGCTACACCGCCGCTCACCACCGTCTTCCCCACAACTTCTCTTTGTTTTGGTAAGGCTCACGCGCCCTATTTCTTTATTCCTTTCACTTTTACTCGAAATCCTAATCGGCTAAATATAAACCCTAACGATTTTCACATAAAACTAATTAAAACTTTACATTTTCTAACCTAAACCATGTGGATCTAAAGTTTAAATGCGTAACTCATTCGACTCGCCACCGAGTCGCTTAACTCGTCCGAGTCAACTCATGAGTTGAGTTGACTCGGAGCTTATATTATTTGTTTTGTATTTTATTTGTTATTATTTGAGCTTATATTCGTCCCTGCATAATTAGTTTTAATGTTTGGAGTCGTTTGGTTGCATTTGGTTGTTAGCTGAGTGGTATAAGTCTCGAATATGGGTGATTCGTGACTCAAGGGAGTCACGGCTTGACGTCTTTGGGTTAGCCGAATGGCTTTGGTCTCGAGTAGGGTTGAGCCGTGACTCATGGGAGTCACGGCCTTGATATTGTTTGGTTATTTGAGTCGTGGTGATGATATTGGTATTGAGTGAATTGAGCCGTGACTCATGGGAGTCATAGCCTAGTCGTTGTTTGTTATACGAGGCATGGTAATGGTTTGATATTGTTTGGTATGAGCCGTGGCTCAAGGGAGCACGGTCTCGAGTCATTATTATCAAGTTGTGAAGCGTTGGTTGTAGCGTTGACTAGAAAACACAACCATTAGGGTCGTGTGTGGTTTGTCAATTGGATAGTTTACGAGGTTAGAAAACCTCGTCGTGTTCTTTTTGTGTCGAGTCGTTAACGAGGTTAGAAAACCTCGACGTGCGTTGCGTTTGGTATGCGTGTTTGAGTTTGGACTTGGGTTGGTTTAATCTTAGCCGTTTGGGCTATTATGCCCATGAGAGCCTATTTTTTGGTAAGCTTGGGCCTATAAGCCCAAGGTGAGTCCTTGGATTGTGTAAGCTAACATTGGGCCGAAGCCCAATGCACTTGGGCTTATTCATTTGTCTTTTCTTATTTGTTTTAATGGTTTATTCATTTTGCTTACTAACTTTTATTATTTTGTTTTGTCAATGGTGTTTTGGATATAATTTGGGTTGACATGGGATATGTTAGTGCAAATATTACGATATTTAAACTAAACGATTTCTTCGGTTTTAATAATGACAAACATGTAACTTGTAATACATAACGTAAAATGTGCAAGTTACTTGTAAACACAAATCATCAATGCATACTTACATCAACATCTCTCGACGCCTCAAGTATGCTTCAACAAAGTCGTAGATTTCCATCCCGACGTAAATCACTCAAGGTATGGACAAACAAATCTACTACTTGACAAATGATCAAAGGATTATATTTTTCTAAACTTCACATTTTTATAAATGTGACAAAACATTTTTCAAAAATACATTTTACAAATTATTTTTGAATTAAAAAGAAATGTTTTTTTTGGAAAAATCATTCCAAATTATTTTGAATTAGTAACAGCCATTTCCCCCCCCCCCCCCCCCCCAAAATAGCTCCAAACTTCCCCAAATAAACCTTCACCACTAAAAGACAAAATTTGGAGCGTCTGGAGCGTTTTCGACACCGACGGCTCCACGGTTCCGTTAAAGTTAACGGAGCCGTAGGGTATTTAACAGAGCCGTCCGTACGTAACGGCTAGATTTTTCTTTGCCTATAAATAGTGGACCATTTCACACTTCCAACTTGATTTTTCCAGTCCTTTTTCTCTGGTCTAATCCCTCCTCACTTAGAAAACTTTCTTTGATCATTTGGAGAGTCTTAGGTTGTTTAAGAGTGATCCAATCATCCACTCAAGTGATCCTCTTCATTCCTCTTGATTAGCAAGAGAAGAACACAAAGTATCCAAGTAGATACAAAGTGTTGTCATCCCTCTTGATTAGCAAGAGAAGAACACAAAGTATCCAAGTAGATACAAAGTGTTATCATTCCTCTTCATTTGCAAGAGAAGAACTCAAGGTATCCAAGAAGATACAAGAGTTATAGTTGTTAGGTCTTGTAACATTTGTTACACTCTTGATTGTATCATAGCATACATCAAGATCATTTTACCTTTGTGAGAGAGAGTGAGTCAAGATCAAGTGTGATCTTGTAGAGATAGTGAAGATCTCTTGAAGCCATTGGGCTTGTGTGATTGATCATGTGGATCAAGGGTAGATCGTGGTAGATTGGTGCTAGCTAAGATTAGCACTCGACATCTAGCTTAGTGTCGGAAATAGGATAAGCGACGTGTACGGTGTAGATCGGGTAGATCGTGGTAGATTGGTGCTAGCTAAGATTAGCACTCGACATCTAGCTTAGTGTCGGAAAACAAGTTAAGCGACGTGTACGGTTTTCTCCGCCTAAAGGGAGTTTGTTGATTAGTGAAGTAACTCTCGAGTTGGGTACTCGGGGAGTGGAGTAGGGCGAAGAGGAGCTTCGTGACCGAACCACTATAAATCATCGTGTCCGGTTTGCGCCTTCTTACTTATCTCTTTACTTTCATTTTATTCTTTATCGCTTTATATTTATATTTGCATTGCGTTTATGCTTGTGTGGCTAGTTGCTTATGTTATGTTGATTATGTATGTGTCATGGTTGATTGTGCTTGTGTTGTAGTTTAATTTATTCATCCCTAGATGATATGTGATCATTGTTGACACTTTTCATATTACGTCACACTTGATTGGGTGTTTGATACAAAAGGTTTTAAGTTTTTAAATGGAAACGTATTCACCCCCCCTCTACGGTTTCCACAGGATATGATATGGACATTGTAACAATACCTATGCTTGGATGAGATTATTGGATTGATCGTTATTAGATTTACGGTATTAGCCGTTGGACTTATGGACAATTTTATACTTGAGACGGAATAGTATGTTAGACTCGAAAGATTTTAATATATTAGGACCCGAACGGACACAAAATTTTCAATAAACCCGACACTAATATATACACGAATGATAACGGAAAATAATATATATAAGACTTGTAAAATATACCAATTAAAATTGGATTATTCAAAAGTCGCAACGACTTGGAAATGTTATATAAACGGACTCGTCATGTCCAAATTTTTATAAAAAAAATTTATAACTTCTAAACATCATAAACCTTTTGGAATTAGACACTTTCTTTCCTAAACTATAACGTTTTATCAACTATTTGGGATATGGGGTAAAACACTGAAACAACTTATTGATGATTTCTTCCTTATTTCATATTACCTATTTCTTATTTCTTCCTTCTTATTTCTTCTTTCTTTATTATTTTATTTTCTTTTCCGCATTCTTTTCCGATTTGTTTGATTGTGTTTCGCCGACTTCTATTGTCTCAACGTGACTTAATCTTGAAGCTATATTTTCCAAAAAACACCCGAGATTACAAACAAGTACTTCTTTTCATCGTCATTGAAACTAAATCTTTTCATTAACAAACCCGAGTATTCCACGAAACTCAAAACACTATATCTTCTGAAAACTCTCTTGATTTGCGAAACATATTATGAGATAACTATATACTGAATAGGTTGTGCCGAATCCAGTACCGTTGTGAGAGGATTATAACACACCATGGTAGGATGTAAGTCCTTTATAACAAGTGTATATGATACTTTGTGTGAATATGATTAAGTATGCAGAATCTACTTAACCACACTTAGAAGGATATTTGTTATGGAAATGGAACAGTGATGCTTGTGTATTAGAGTATGAACACATAAAGTATAACACCAAACGATTGAATATTATTGAGAATAATACGAGTGTGATGTGCCCGTTTTGAGTGAAAGTTTTAAATTTATAACACGATCTACCAATAATTCAAACGAAACACATACGAGCAAGTATACTCGTCCGTGTATAGTAAGGGGTGAAATGGTAAGCCGAGGTCGTTCACAGGGATTTGTTTAGTTTTTGGGATGTGAGTTTCGAATATAATATCAATCTTGTTCAACGATTCTAATAGCAAGCAAATAATGATGATGTAAATTCAATAAATTAAAGACTACACTTGCCTAGACTAGTTTTGCACAATTCTCTTGACATGATGATGACAAAGGTTCCATTTGATTATGATCAACAAATTAGATGGTGTTCTAATTCGATTAGTGGGTATACTAACTCTATTGTTTCCAACACCTTCAATCCTCGTCAAGATTTTAAGATGACAAAAACAATATTTAAGATTTGATCAATACAAGACTAACACAACTCAATTACTCGATTCGCTTTCGTTTCACAAGCAATTGACAACTACACTATTTTAGTTTTCCAAGTTTTAACCAAGTTACTTATGAAATGGTCAATACATAAGGTAACACCCTCATAGACAAAGGTGTAACACCCCCAAAATTATAGCAGCGGAAGATAGATCACTGGGGTATTACTTCCTAGCACAAAGTACAAGTCATGGAAAACGACCCTTGAAAAGAGACGTTTTAAAAGTGTTTCACATTTGATACATTAAATTCTCAGAGTTTGCAAAGGTCCCAACAGTTTTCATAAAACACAATGTTTTCAAAAGATTTACAAATGTTTTAAACATAACATAAATCTTTAAAATATAGACTCTTCAAATGTGAAAATATGCCGAGTCCTCAAAATATATCCGTGCGACTCCATCCAAGACCTTCATGCCTTTAAACCTGAGATAAAACATGCTAAAACGGTCAACACAAAGGTTGAGTGAATCCATAGAGTTTTAGTAATAAGCAGTTGATCACAATATCGTTTATAAAAGTGACTAAGCAACAAATGCAGAGTCTAGTAAGGTAATTATTGCACTAAGCTCATGACATCGACGTCTTAAGTAATAAGTATGTAAGTTTGCCCCAGTGGGTGCCTTGCCAAGCACCTAGAGACCTCAAATATAGTGCATATGGTTGCCCATGCAAGGGCAGCGGTCCAATATGGGGAGTTCAATCCCAAATAGATCTATTCACAATATTCGCGCTCACTCGCAAGTGATTAATGATTCATGATACGGGGACTTCATGGCAATAGTAGTACTTAGTGTCAATAATACATTCAGTTTAGAATACAGTTTTCAAGCAGTTGTGATCATAATAAAAGTAAGTAGCATGTATCTCCCCCACAGGGTTTGTAAATAGTTAAACAAGTAAAAGGTGGGGCTATGAACTCACCAATAATGAAGTAGCAACGGAAATCGGAGAAGTGTGCACGTCGAGAAAAACCGCAAAGATCACAAGTGACCTAGATAAAATATAACACGACTTAGGCTCGGGGATTAAAGTATAATACTTATTATTTATGACTTAACTCAGTACTTGAACTCAAAATATCACATGGTCATTTATTTAAAAGTCTTATAGCAAGACATGGGTCGAAAGACATTTAATAAAGTTTATATGGTTTAAAAATGCAATGCTGATGGAAATTTTATAAAATTGCCGCACCAATTGGGTCGCCATTTCTAAACCGTGAAGGCTAAAATTATGAACTTTATATGCTTAGAAAGGTATGACTCTGTAAAATATGAAAATCAAGGCCTCAAATTACTGAGAACTTCAGAACATGGGTAAAATTACAAATTTACACCTGTGTCTCTAGATAGTTATACTCAGTATCCAAATGGGTTTAGGAAAAAGAGTGTATCTTCTTATCTACAGGTCTAATGGACACATGGATTGTGGGAAAAGTTTTCTACAGGTCTTGGCTACAACTTTCATGTTTACACCAACCTAATGTTCTTTACAACATTTTAGAGTAATTAGCCTTTCAAATCTGACATGCATTCCTGGACCAGTTTTAGTGTGGATTTTCTCTAAAAATCTCCAAGATGAATTAGGATGTAAGGTTTTCGGGGAAATGATCCTAAGACCTGTGGCTAACTCCCAATATTTTTATTTTTGCTTAAAACATTCTGAGTACAAAATGGTGAACGGATCTTGAAGCATCAAATCTGGGACAGACTATTGACCAATCAAAATGGCTACTTTTGTACATTTATTACCTCTAATACACATGCATGCTCAATACCAATGATTCCTACTCTTTTATTCATCCAATAACTCAATATTTCCAGGAGATAAAAGATTATCTTTAGTTTTAACTTCAGTTTTTATAAACAAAACATTTGGAGAATCATTAACAACTAATCAAAACTCATTTTTAACCAACTCTTGCAGTCACTAATCAAATCAATCCTAGCCAACTATCTAACAACCTATTTCCTATGAAAACTTGAATCAAGATCTTCCAAAATAACACATGCAAGAGTTTATTAGCTTAGATCTAGAAAAACATCTAACAATTATAAAAAGAAAATGGGATTAAACGGGATACAAGGGACTTACCAAGATCAAAGACTAGTTAATGTGCACAAGATTTTGAAGTAGGAAAACCAATGATAATGGATGAGATGGGGCTGCAATGCCACGACCAAAAAGGGGAAAATAGGTGGGAGCAAAAGCCTTGAGAGAAAAATGAGGAGTTTATTTGGTGAGATGAAAAAGAAATGGGATAAGGATTAACTTTTGCATGTATGTAGTTATAGAATGGAGTGTTGGGAGAAAAAGTATGACAAGTGTCTTATGACACTTACCTAGGCCGGCCATAAGAGAGGAGGAGGGGAGTGATGATCATTTTTATTATTTTGCACAAGTTATCTATGTTACGGAGTGATTTAAAGGCCAACGGAGCTAAACCGGTAACGTTTTATGCATAGTTTGAGAAAATAAATGTCATGAAGATACTATTTTCTAAAAAAATGTTAAATGTAACTTAAAATGACCTAATTTGATGTTTCATAAATTTCCCGAGCCTTCCGGAGTGTTATAACGTCTTTAAAGTTCAAACCGCGAGCCGAAAACGCGTAAAACGTAAAATGTGCACACTTCGCGTAGAAATGGAAAATTACATTATTCCATATGAAAACAAGTATGTGGGGATACATAAGTCATATTAATGGGTAGTCTAAGCATAGCCTGACTCAAATTACAAATTTCAGTGTACGTGTCACGACGTACGCGGGCAACTTTTCCGGCAAAAGCCAATTTACTTAAAATAGCATAATAAGCAAATAAAATTAGTAAAATAATGACTTGGAAATTTCTCGGTTGTTACACTCATAGACAAAGGTTTACAACTAATTGACTAACAATGTCTTTTTCAACCCATTACACTATTAGTAATTAACCAAACTTGATAACTCTTTGGTGGAGAAAACTCTTAATAGCACAATTCGTTCTTAGTATTAGCCTTTTGTTTATCATAGAACCATTGAGTCATAATCAACCAAAAGTCATGTAACAAACATCATCTAGGCAAGTGCACAAGGCACTTAGCCAATCATGGCAAACAAAGAAATAACCACAAGAAATTTATCACTTGAAAACATGATTAAAAAGTCTTACAAAAGTTGTAATGATGATTACAAGAATTAGGAACACATGTGAGATGATCAACAAAGATTCCTTGAATGATTAAGTTGATGATTGATGAATGTAAGCTTTCCTTTTTTCCTGCGTTTTTCTCCTTTGTCGCCCCCTTGAATATGTTTGTAACCCTTTTGGTCTCTAGGTAGTGATGTATATGATAATAGTTGGTTTCTCTTGTTTGATAGATAGTTCTCTTTGTTGTATCTTTTGGCCAAGTATATATAAGATGGCTCCCCTTGGTCACCAAGCAAAATACTTGCTCCCAAAGTGTCATAAAATGAAGGCAAAATGAGTTAATGGAAGTAGATGATCGGACTTTGGAGTAATGGCACTTAATTCTTCACTTAAATGCAACTTTGGATGACTTTTAGTGGCTAAACCCGCGGTCGGGACCAAGGACCGGCGGTTTGGATGTCTGCTGAACCTCAGGTTTGGAATTCAGCTTCAACCTTGGGTTTGAGATATGAGCCTTGGGTTTGAACATAATTCTCATTCATTTCATCAATTCTTGATCTTTTGAACTTGGAAATCATTGCAATCTTGATTCTTTATCTTTAACGATCCTTCCAAAGCCTTTATTGTGATAAGAATCCTACGTTTGTGCATAAGCTCTTGATTTAACAACTTTTCTTCATCTTTTTAGCCTTTTCCTTGAACTTGATCGTACCTGAACTAAAATACATCTTTTGCACCTTTTAAGCATAATATGTTCACAAATACAACCAAATATAATGCATAAACGTAGAAATAACGCAACTAAAACATGTATAAAATGAGCGTTATCAAATCCCCCACACTTACACTTTGCTTGCCCCCAAGCAAATCTTAGCTTTTAGAAGTAAATCCACATGATATAAATTATAATGATTCTAAAAATGAGATTCAAATCCATCAAGTACAAGTACAAGATAAGATCCATCTTTTTAAGTTTATAGGTGAAAAGTCGAGATCTTTGACAATACCTTAATGATTCTCTTGCTTGATAACATGTTAAAACACCTCACAAAAAAGGAATGAAGTATAATTCACTCATCACTCATTTATGTATTGGGTGAGTATATAAGAAAATAACTCTCATTGCTCAGTCATGATCTAAATATTACCATAAGCTTGTACAAGAAACAAAACTCCACCGACGTGGCGTAAGCACCAAGTGTAAACATCTAAGAGGACTTTTATTTGGGTTTAAGGCTTCAGGGGTTATATAAGACTTATGTGCAACTATCTCATGTAAAACATAATAGCTCGCTAACAACGAATTCTTGCATCACCAAATAACGGATGGTCACTAAGGATAACCTTAGATCGCTAACAACGCTACCTAATTCCTCAAGAAATTGGATGGTCACCACATGTCAATACACTTGATAATTACCAAAAATCAATTAGGTAGGGATAAGACATGGGATATATTTATGAAATTGGTTTAAAATAAAAACATTACAAATAGTCAAAGTCTACAACCGAATGCTACTAGCTACATCAACCACTTTCCTTTGAACTCGAGAACTCATCTTTAATCGATATCATTCTTTCATAGCTCATTGGCTATTCTTGTCACCATACACTTGCGATTACTTTTTTATTTTTCATCGATCATAATACCAATAGTCAACTTTCTCAATTTCAAGGATTCCCACATAACAACCATCTTTCCTTTGTAGCTAGTAACCAACCAAGACGTGACTATGGGTAAGGTTAAGGCTAAAGGTGTAAAATATTTTTATATTTTTCTGGTGTAACGAAATGAAAAGGATGGCTCAGAGGGTGTACTAATGGTATCTAGCACTAAAATTAAGTGCTAACAAATGGGTTCATATAAGTGGTTAACTAACCGATGTGGCCAGCTAATATATCATTAGATGAAAAATGGAAGGCCATTTGGTTTAATTCCTAAGGTTGCCTCTTATCACAAGAATACACTTATATCACACAAGGTAATCTCACTGCAGTCTGGTAATGATTTTCATGTACAAGTTCTAGAATAAATAAGATCACCGGCACACTCATAGCAAAAAGATCAAGCATAAAAGATGTATGCTATATAAGAATAGGCTTAAATCCTCACAATTTAGTGGAATGGGCTATAGTTGTGCTAGCAATGTTATCAATCCTAAAAATGGATCGCAATGTCAATCAGGACACATCTCGAATTTTCAAAAATTACATGTTTTATCAGTGGATTGATCTAGTTGTTCTAATATAGATTATTCTAAATGTGCGAAAATAACTAGATCATAAGGGCAAACAAATTAAAAACAAGGCTCAAAAATATAGAAAATTTAAAAAATTCCAGTATCATTTTCCTATTTCCTCCCCCCTACACTTAAGTTTGACATTGTCCTCAATGTAAAGAATGATGAACCATAAAAATAGAGAAATGGAACATAAAAGAAATGATACTGCCTGAACCTCGGAATCTTTAGCAGGCTCGAAATCAGATATTGATATTGAATGATTCCGCATCTTCAAGATCAAGCATGCTAACCTGCATAAATCATCAAAAACAAAAACAAAAACACACAAAATGCAAAAAAAAAATATATATATATATATATATTTTGAATTTTATTATTTGTTGTTATTGCGACGCCCCCACACTTATGGTGAAACCATCGGGGCATAAAAAACAAAAATTTAAAAACACACGGGTTGCCTCCCGAGAAGCGCTAAACTTATTAATGAGTCATCAGCCCGACTCATCTTTTCTTACTTTCATGGTTTATGTTTGGGATTCTTTACTGACTTCTTTGGAATATACACCACATTTCCTTTTACTATTCCTTTTCCGGTTTTATCAATATCGTATAACTTTGCGGTATTGCAAGTTCTAGGGGGAACATCCCAGATGTAACCAGTTTCCGCAGCCCATGGTATTACTTTTTTATAATTAGCAGGAAAAGGTGCCATAAACAGAATAGCAGTGTATTTATTTTTATCGAGCATTTCAAGTGGAATTTCTTCACTTGACATTTCATTCAATTGCTCCTCATCATGGTAGAGTTTGATTCGATATCCATAAACAATGAAAGTTCCACCATGCTTGTCATATAATTCGACATATCGGGATGGAAAACCATGTTTTACCACGAATGGACCAAACCATTCGGTTCTTAGCTTAGGAGCTTTGAATTTGTACTTAGAATTGATTAAAAGAACTTTGTCTCCGGCTTTGAATGCTTTACGGATTCTCAGTTTCCTATCATGATAAGCTTTTGTTCGCGCTTTGTACAACTTGGAATTCTCATACGCTTGGAGTCTTAATTCATCGAGTTCATGCAATTGCAAGAATCGTTTTTCTCCCGCGATTTTAAGATCGGGGTTACATTGCCTCAGCGCCCAGTAAGCTCGATGTTCAATTTCAAACGGCAAATGACAAGTTTTTCCATATATGAGTCTATATGGTGTTGTGCCAATTGGAGTTTTATATGCCGTTCTGAACGCCCATAGAGCATCATCGAGTTTCCTTGACCAAATAGAAGGATTATCCTTAACCGTTTTTTCAAGTATTCTTTTTAAAGCTCTATTGGTGTTTTCAACTTGACCACTGGTTTGAGGATGGTATGCTGTTGCGAAACGATGGTGGACCCCATATCGTTTCATAGCTTTCTCCATTTGATGGTTACAGAAGTGAGTTCCTCTGTCACTTATTAAAGCTTTTGGAATTCCGAATCGAGAGAAAAGCTTTTTTAGAAAATTTACAACCACTCGTGCATCATTAGTGGGTAAGGCTTCCGCTTCGGCCCATTTAGAAACATAGTCAATTGCAACGAGGATGTATTCGAACTTATGAGATTTAGGAAAATGACCCATAAAGTCAATGCCCCAAATATCAAAGATTTCAGAAACTTGGATGCTCTTTTGTGGCATTTCGTCTCTACGAGAAAGACTACCAGACTTCTGGCATGCATCACAATTTTTCACAAGCGTATGTGCTTCTTTAAAAATTGTTGGCCAATAAAATCCCGCATCGTAGACCTTTTTAGCGGTTGTGGATGGACCGTAATGTCCTCCAGTTGGGCCATGATGACATTCATCAAGAATTTTTCGGGTCTCTGAACCATACACACATCTTCTAATTATCCCATTGGGACACATTTTAAATAGATATGGTTCATCCCAAAAATAGTGTTTCAGGTTTGCGAAGAATTTACTACGCTCAGCGTAAGATAGACCTTTTTGTAATATTCCTCCGGCTAAATAATTTGGGATTTCTTCTTCATCAATTCCCATAAGGGTTTCATCGGGAAAATTATCATCAATCTCATCTTCACCGAGTTCCTCTAAATTAGGATTTTCTAATCTAGATAAATGATCTGCTGCCACATTTTCTGCACCTTTCTTATTCTGGATTTCTATGTCAAATTCTTGAAGCAATAAAATCCATCGAATAAGACGTGGTTTAGCATCTTGTTTAGCAAACAGATATTTGAGAGTTGAATGATCGGTGAATACAATTGTCTTTGACAAAACGAGATAAGAACGAAATTTGTCAAATGCAAAAACTATAGCCAATAATTCCTTTTCAGTGACTGTGTAGTTTTGTTGGGCACTATTTAAGGTTTTGCTAGCAAAGTAAATAGGACGAAAATGTTTTCCTTCTCGTTGTCCTAATACTGCCCCAACAGCATAATCGCTTGCATCGCACATAAGTTCAAACGGCAGAGGCCAATTTGCTGAAACCATAATCGGTACATTTGTTAACTTATTTTTGAGTGTTTCGAATGCCTTGATGCATTCTTTATTAAAATCAAAGATTGAATCTTTCTCGAGAAGCTTCGTCATAGGACGAGAAATTTTTGAAAAATCTTTGATGAATCTGCGGTAAAATCCCGCATGTCCCAAAAAACTCCTAACGCCTTTAACGTTAGTCGGGGGTGGTAATTTAGCAATAGCATCTATTTTTGCTTTGTCAACTTCAATTCCTTTGCTCGAAATCTTGTGACCTAGCACAATGCCTTCTGTCACCATAAAATGATATTTTTCCCAATTTAGCACAAGATGAGAAGTTTTGCATCTTTCAAGCATTTTATCAAGATTGGAAAGGCATGACTCGAATGAGTCTCCAAATACTGAGAAATCATCCATTAAAACTTCCATGGAGGTTTCAAGCATATCTTGAAAAATAGCAATCATGCATCTTTGAAATATTGCTGGTGCGTTACAAAGACCAAAAGGCATACGCCTATATGCATATGTGCCAAAAGGACACGTGAATGTGGTCTTTTCTTGATCATCTGGATCTATTAGAATTTGAAAATAACCAGAAAATCCATCGAAAAAACAAAAGTATTTGTTCCCCGCAAGTCTTTCCAACATTTGATCCATGAACGGTAAAGGAAAATGATCTTTTCTGGTGGCATCATTTAATTTTCGATAATCAATGCACACTCGCCAACCAGTTATGGTTCTGGTAGGAACAAGTTCATTACGTTCATTAGCCACGACAGTTGTTCCTCCTTTCTTAGGAACACAATGAACGGGACTCACCCATGAACTATCCTCAATGGGATAAATAATTCCAGCGTCAAGAAGTTTGATTATTTCTTTCTTAACAACTGTTGATATAAATAATGCCTAAAAACATTATTAATACTTCTTGATATCTCTATGTTTTGATAATCACAAAATGTAAACTCATTAAACATAAACTTATTAAATAAACAAATATTTAGTTGTAAATATTCATTTTTACAACTCAATCACTTAAGGTACGAATAAACAAATGCCTAATGCATTATATGATCAAAGGAACATTTTCTTAATCACTTGATTTTTTATAAAATGACACAAACATTTTATATCTTTTAGAAAATCATTTTTGGTATTAAATAAAAATGTTTAATCCATTATAAATTTGTGAAGTAGTTGTGAAGCTGGTGTGAAGAAGTTGCGAAGAAGTCGTGAAGAAGTTGTGAAGAAGTCGTGAAGCCGTTGTGAATAAGTAGTGAAGAAGTTGTGAAGAAGTCGTGAAGAAGTTGTGAAGAAGTCGTGAAGCCGTTGTGAATAAGTTGTGTAGAAGTTGTGAGATTGGTTCTAGCTACGATTAGAACCCGACATCTAGCTTTGTGTCGTTAAACCGGTGTAAGCAAAAGTTGTGTAAGGTTTTCTCTGCCATAAGGGAGCTTGTTGACATAGTGAAGGAAACTCTCGAGTTAGGTGCTCGGGGAGTGGAGTAGGGCAAGGAAGGTGTCCTTGTAGCCGAACCACTATAAATCTTTTGTCTCACGGTTAGATCTTTCCATCTCTATCTTTCATTTCATTTCATTACTTTACTTGCATTGTTTATTTAGATTTACTTATATTTGTTCATATTGTTCAAGAGTTGAGTTCACATAAATTCGAATCTAAGTTTTTAAAAGTAAACAAAGTTTTCAAAATAAAATTAAAAAGACGTAAAACTATTCAATCCCCCTTCTAGTTTTCCACAATTGGTATCAGAGCCAGGTTAAACAAGATTTTTAAAATAAACTGTATTTTAATACTTGAATCGATCTATGGAATCGAAAAAATATTTAGAAGGGCAATCTATGCAAAGACCACCGCTATTTGAAAGTGATGGTTTTCTTTAATGGAAAAATAGATTCGAAACTTATGTGAAATCAAAAGATCATGATCTTTGGCATGTTATTACCTATGGTGATTTTCCCCCTATTCAAAATAATCCTTTAACTAAAAAAGATGAAATTGTACCTTTTGAAAAACAAAATGATGATTTGAAAAAGAAACTAGCTAAAAATAATGAGGCAAAAATGGTTATTTATAATGCGTTACCACGTAAAGAATACGAAAGGATCTTTATGTGTGAAACCGCAAAAGAAATTTGGAACTCCTTAATAATAACTCACCAAGGTAATAGTCAAGTCAAAGATAATAAAATAGATCTTCTTGTTCAACAATATGAACAATTTACGATTCCGGAAGAGGAATCAATAGATAACGCTTTTGCTAAATTTAACACTATTATCACAAGTTTAAAAGCACTTAATGAGACTTTTTCTAGCAAAAATTGTGTAAGGAAATTTCTTAGGGCATTACATCCAAAATGGCGTGCGAAGGTCACGGCTATTGAAGAATCGAAGAACTTGATGACGCTATCGCTTGATGAACTTATCGGCAACTTAAAGGTCCACGAAGAAATTATAAAGAGAGACTCGGAAACGGTCAAGAGCAAGAAAGATCAAATCAAATCTTTTGCGCTAAAAGCCAAAAAGGAACTTAGTGATGATGACGATTCGAGTGACGATAGTGAAGATGAAGAATATGCAATGGCCGTAAGAGAGTTCAAGAAATTTTTCAAGAGATGAGGAAGATTCACAAGACAACCACGAGATGAAAGAAGATCGCTTCAAAGAAATAGGAATGATAACTAAGGGAAAAGAAAGTGTTTTAGATGTGGAAGCCAAAACCATCTCATTGGCGAATGTCCAAAGCCACCGGGTTATGATTACCAAAGAGCCTTTGTTAGCGGAGCATGGAGTGATAGCGACAAAGACGAAGCGGACAAAGCAAACGACGAAAAATGTCTTATGGCAAAGACATCAAATGAGGTACTTTCCAAAACCGAATACTTTAGTGACAAAAATAAATCATTAGACAAAAAAGACCTAGATAATGAATATAATAGGTTATGCAAATTAGGTCAAAAAGTCATAGATAAAAATAAATCACTAAAACATATTAATAATCAATTAGAAAATGAAGTACTTGAATTAAAAATTAAACTACAACATTTAGAAAAAGGAAAAGAAGTTTTTATAGAATGTAAAACATGTCTAGAGGTCAAAAATGAAAACGAAAAACTTAAAGATGAAACTTCCAAACTTGACAAGTTTAAAAATAGTAGTAACTCACTTAAGAAAATAATAAGTGTTCAAGGAACTTCAGGAGATAAAACCGGTCTAGGATTCAACTCAAATAATGTTTCAACTAGTGAAAATAAAAATATAAAGTTTGAATGTCAATCTAGTAAACAAAAACCATTAGAGTCAAAACCAAAGTATATACTTATAAAAGATAGAAAAATACCTATTGCGAGTGATGAGGAAGTAAAAAGTTTTTATAAACCATCATTGAAAGCCAAAACCGGATTTTCTAAACCGAAATTAAGATCTAAAACTCCACCTCCAATTAGACCAAATAATCCTCATCCTCGGTCTAAAATCCCTCAACCTAGAAGAAATCAAAGTAGACAAAACTTTCCTAATAATAATAATCACCCAATGTGGAAATTTTCACTTCAACCAAGTTTCAACCCTTGGGGAATACTTTCACCATACATGCAAATGCAAACCATGTTTGGTTCAAATAATTTTGGACAAATGGGACAATGGAGACCAAGTGGCTAAATCGTCACTCATTGAATAATTCGAAAACTCATCTATGGTTGGCTTCCATAAGTCAATATGACACCTTGAAGCGTTTGAAGAAAAATCTACTAAAGACTAAAAGGTACGCTTTCCTTTTAAGTTTATTGCTATAATATATGCTTAGATTAATGACTAGTTATTTCATGCCTATTTAGCTCATAATGCCTAGTTATATATATATATACACATAATAGCTTATATGAATCTACTTAGAACCTAGAATTACTTGTTCTTTTCCCTTTAGCCCTCTTAAGCTATAACGTTTAAAATGGAAATCTTCTATGTCCACTATTAGAAAACTCATGGTGATGAAGTGAAATGAGTTAAGTGGATTAATCATTAACATAGAAGTAAGATTAGATTTCTCGTGTTAGAAAACTATGGATGAAACAAGCTCTCGTAGACTATGGCATCAAGTTAGATAAGTGTGCGACAACAATGGAGCTATAGATGTTAGGTTATACCCCATTCAACACTCTCGCATCAAACATATAGAAGTTCTTCATCACTTCCTTATGACCATAGGATTTGTAGAAAAGGGTAGCATATGACAATAGCCTTAACCAATTCCCTTGAGCATGAGATTTTTCTTTAAACAACCATTTTTTTTCTAGGATTAATGGTATTTGTTGTCAAAAATCGAGTATCTTTAAAAATATACAGAAACTTCACATTTTGAAAAAATGATTTTTTTTAGGACTATTTCACTTTTCTATTAACATGTTTTACTATCTCACCTTTCTTCTTAATCTATGTCCATAATTCTGTTTCGATCAAAGTCAAAGATTGAGAATTTTTTTTTCTTACCCATTCTTCATAAACACATTTTTTGAAATAAAACCCAATCTATTTTATTCAAATAACTTTCACATCTACATAAAAACCCACTTTCAAACATTGTTGAATAATGCTAAAAACATTTCTTTAAATCATGCACGGTGATCTCATATTTGTCATCTATACTTATGTACATGACATTTATAAGTGAACTAAGTCAAATCAAGCGGACCATGGTTTGTCTATTAAGATTTTGTTTGTAACAAGTCTAGAAGTCCATGCTATCTTAAGTTCCCATTTATTGCACATAGGCACACATTAGGATCCCTCAAATAGTTCATTAATCTTCCCACTTACATATAATTTAGAAAATACTTGGTGTAGTTTATTGTTTCCTAGTCCATATAAATTACTTGCTTGATGAGTATGTTTACATGCTAGATGAAATTACTTGTTTGCTTAATCTCTTTAATTAACATGTTTTGCATAGATATCTATTACATGCTTAATTGCCTCAAAGAGTTGGACTTGCTTGAAACTAAACCCAAAAACACAACCCTTTCTACAATTTTCTGCCAAAAACCCATTTCCAGTAATCTGGGAACCTACAGATGGGCGGGCCCCTTAAATCATAAGGCGGCCCCCTTAATGTTTAATGGGACCGGCCCCTATTTAAGGGGACCGGCCATCTGATGGTCGAAAGTGCTGTCTCCTTTTCTAATTTTTAGCCCATTTCATCCTACACTTCCCAAAATTCACTTCCAATCCATCCAACAAATTTTATCCATTCCTTAATCCCATCAATCCTACACTATAATCACTCCCATTTCTCATAATCTTCCATCATCTCATCATGCCATCTCCAATCAAACCAAAGCCAAAATCCTCAAGGTTAGCAAGGATAACCGAAAAACCCGTTTGGAGAAGAAAACCAAACCCCCGAAACAAGTCCATCACAACAAATGATGTGGCTAAACAACCAACACCTCCACCCACATTTGTTCTCAATTATACTCCCAATCCTCAAGCTTATTCCAATGAACCCTTTCACAAACCTCATCATAATAACCAACCATCCATCTTTACTTCCGAAAATACACCTTCATCTCACTCATATAATTCATATGAAGAGCATGATCAACCCCAAAACAACAATCCCAATCTCATTCACAACACCTCTCATCTTATTCAACATACCAATGAATCATCCAAAACACTCACCACTCTTGGAATATCCTCTTCTTCCATATCTTCATCCTCATCCACTCATGATTACCCAAGCTCACAAATGTCTCCACCACCAAGAGTATCACCACCATCTCCCACCAACTCACATGCTTCTTCTATGTTGCATATCCAAACATTCATCCCAAATAACAACCACACTCCACCATCATAACCTTCTTCCAAACACTTGAAGTTCATTGAAGAACTTAAAGAAGCCCATGAGCTTTGTGCTCTTCTTGCCTTATACCTTGCTCAACGCAAGATTGGATCAACTCCCTTCTAGCCCTCCTTCATCACAAAATAACCTCAACCTCCACCTTCGTTCTAAACTACACATCTCAACCTCAAACTAATCTCAATGAAACCTTTCAAAACCCTCATCATATTGGTCAAACATCCAACTTTACCTCAAACCACACACCTCAATTTCATCCACTTCCACCAAATGATCAAATCCACATTCTCACGGAAAAGGAAAGGTTCCGTGAAGATATAAACCAAATCCATGACCTTTGTGATCTCCTTGCTATACACCTCGCACAACACAATAAGGGCCAACCTCGATCCTCCATCCCCACTCTACTCAAATTGCTTACCTTACCCCCACAACTTGAATCAAGTTGATAATCATGTCCACTATTGTCCTTGTCGTACCTCCACTCCAAACTCTAGCACAACACCTCCACTTGCACAACACTCTAACCCTCAATCAACCCACTCCGCTCCAAACTCTCTACCTCCAAACTCTCCACCTCCAGAAATATACCTCTATTAATCCAACATTCTTACCCTCACTCAACCAATTCCATCCCAAACACTCTACCATCAACCATCTAAGCATACCATATGCTTATGTTTCTCATTTTCCAAGCTTTCGTGTCGCAAGCAAGTCAGAAAGCTCTCTTTGGCAATTTAGGACCTTTAAATCAATGAATGTCTTGCTATGTGTTCTTAATATTTGTTTGCCATAATTATTGTTTGCCATGTTTGTTATTCTTATATTCCATACTTTGCTATATATGCTTGTGCTTTTAATATTTTTCTTGCAAGTATTCCATATCTCGATTCTTTGATGCCCTCAAATGAGGGGGAGCACACATCAAGGGGGAGTTCTCGTCCCGACAAATTTCATATCTAAAACTTGTCGGCATAACCTTTTTGATTCTACAAAAAAGGGGGAGAAGTGAATATAAACTCACTAAATACTTGTTCAAAAATAAAATTTTGGATTTAATGAGTTTAAGTTTTGTAATCATCAAAAAGGAGGAGATTGTTGATATAAATAATGCCTAAAAACATTATTAATACTTCTTGATATCTCTATGTTTTGATAATCACAAAATGTAAACTCATTAAACATAAACTTATTAAATAAACAAATATTTAGTTGTAAATATTCATTTTTACAACTCAATCACTTAAGGTATGAATAAACAAATGCCTATTGCATTATATGATCAAAGGAACATTTTCTTAATCACTTGATTTTTTTATAAAATGACACAAAAATTTTATATCTTTTAGAAAATCATTTTTGGTATTAAATAAAAATGTTTAATCCATTATAAATTTATGAATTCAAATTTTCAACCAAAAATGGCAAAAATGTTCCAGAAAAACCTTCCCCACAAAAAGACAAATCTGAGCAACGTTCAGATGGGCGGCCCCCTTAATTTTACTAGGCGGTCCCCTTAATTTTAAGGGGGCCGGCCACCTATTTAAGGGGACCGCCCCGCTCCTCTAGGTCCTCAGATTTGCCTATAAATATTGGTTCATCTCTGGACTTTTTCCTCACCTTTTGCACCCCAAACCTTCTGTTCTAAATCTCTTCTTATCCTTCCAAATCCTTTCTAAATCCTTTGATCATATATTCTTAAGCATTAGTTTCCAAGTGATCCAAGCTTCTACCATTCAAGTGCAAAAGAAGAATACTCCTTCAACAACTAGAGAAGAAGTATTGCAACTTAGTATCATCTTGCTACATAAGTTGTTTGTATAATCATTCATTCATTTTTGTATAAGTTGTGTATATTTGTTAGATAGGTGTGAGCATAATTGCTTAGGCTAGATTAGTGTGTAAGTAGTGAAGTTGTGAAGAAGTTAAGGTGTGTAAGTAGTGAAGGTGTAAAGAAGTAGAAGAGTACATAAGTAGTGCTAGGTTGTGAAGTAGTTGTGAAGCCGGTGTGAAGAAGTTGTGAAGAAGTTGTGAAGAAGTCGTGAAGCCGTTGTGAATAAGTTGTGAAGAAGTTGTGAAGAAGTCGTGAAGAAGTTGTGAAGAAGTCGTGAAGCCGTTGTGAATAAGTTGTGAAGAAGTTGTGTAGAAGTTGTGAGATTGGTTCTAGCTACGATTAGAACCCGACATCTAGCTTTGTGTCGTTAAACCGGTGTAAGCAAAAGTTGTATAAGGTTTTCTCCGCCATAAGGGAGCTTGTTGACATAGTGAAGGAAACTCTCGAGTTAGGTGCTCGGGGAGTGGAGTAGGGCAAGGAAGGTATCCTTGTAGCCGAACCACTATAAATCTTTTGTCTCGCGGTTAGATCTTTCCATCTCTATCTTTCATTTCATTTCATTACTTTACTTGCATTGTTTATTTAGATTTACTTATATTTGTTCATATTGTTCAAGAGTTGAGTTCACATAAATTCGAATCTAAGTTTTTAAAAGTAAACAAAGTTTTCAAAATAAAATTAAAAAGACGTAAAACTATTTAACCCCCTTCTAGTTTTCCACAACAACTTCCTTCATATTTGGATTGAGTCTTCGTTGTCTTTGAACAACAGGTTTAGAATCGTTTTCAAAATTTATTTTGTGTTTGCAAAAATTCAGGCTTATTCCACGAATGTCAGAAGTTTTCCAGGCGAAAGCTTCTTTATGCTTTTTGAGTGTAGAAACAAGACGTTCTTTTTCATTGGGTTTGAGTGCTGAAGATATGACAACTGGAAGAAGAGAATTTTCTTCCAAGAACGCATATTCTAAATCATCAGGAAGAGGTTTCAAGACTAGATCCATTGGCGGATCTTCAATTGAAGTTTTGATTCTCATATCATCATTCAATTCTAACTCCTCAAAGTTGGTATTTTCTTCCTCAGAAATTTCTTCGGTGTCTATCTGCATAAATTCAGCGAATTATCTGTCGAGATCTTCATCACTGATTTGTCCAGATGTTTTATGAGTCTTAATTCTTTCGTCAAGTAATTCGTCAAATGTTTCCTCTGTTATTTCATTGATAACATCAATGCTATAACAAGTGTCATCATTTGCATGAGAATATTTCATGGCTTGATTAATCGAAAAGGAAATTCTTTCATCACCAACTCCAAGGTTGAGTTCTTTATTTTTCACTCGAATGATAGCATCTGCTGTGTTTAGGAAAGGTCTTCCTAGAATCAATGGAACTTTGCTATCTTCCTCCATCTCGAGGATCACAAAATCAATAGGAAAAACGAATTGCCCAACTTGAACCAGCATGTTTTTAGCTACTCCAACAGGATATTGGATAGTATGATTTGCTAGACGTATACTCATTCTTGTTGGTTTCAACGTATTGATCGAAAGCTTCGCATATAATGAGTATGGCATAAGATTGATACTCACACCGAGGTCGGCTAAAGCATCACAAGTGATTGAATTTCCCAGAGTACACGGAATAAGAAAACTTCCAGGATCACCGAGTTTTTTCGGCAGTTTATTTTCGATAATGGCTGAGCAATCTTCATTTAAGAAGGTAGCGAAAATGTTTTCCATTTTGCTTTTGTTGCTCACAAGTTCTTTCAAAAACTTCTCATAATTGGGCATTCCAGCTAGGACATCCACAAGAGGAACATTGATCCTAACTTCTTTAATTAAGTCCATGAACTTGCCATATTGCTCTTCCATCTTTTCTTTCCTCAAACGTTGAGGATATGGAATTCTTGGTTTATACGGTTTGAGCGGTGGAGTAGGTTTAACGACTGGTGTAGGAATTTGTTCATTATCTTTTGGTTCTTCTTCTACTTCATCCTCACTATCATCATGAACGATAGTGGTTGTTTGGGTTGCGTTGGGTGGTGGATCATAAGATAGACCACTACGAGTATATACAACATTTACATGCTCATTTCTCGTTTGAGGTGGACGATAAGATCCAGATGATGATGGTTTGGGGTTGGATTGAGTATTGCTTGGCAAAGTACCAGATGGTCTTGCGGCAAGTTGATCAGAAAGACGACCGAATTTGGTTTCAAGATCTTGGATAGAAGCTTGATGATTCTTTTTTCCTTGTTCGACTTTGCTTTTGAGCATAAAGAATTGATTTTTCATGAATTCGTTCGTTTGTTTTTGAGCATGTACGAATTCACGCATGGTTTTTTCGAATTCAGATTCTTCATTTTTTGTTTCATGTGATTGTGATGATGAACGGTTATCATCACGAGAAGATGTTTGACGATTTTCTTCAAGAGTTTGGGAATTTGGGGTATCATCCCTTGGTGGACGATCTTGCCAACCTCGAGAATTTCTACCGTAGAAGTTTTCACGATATCCTCCTCCTCGATATCCTCCATAGACATAATTAGCTTCGGCTTCAGGACCTCCCATGGGTTTATCATCACACTCTGATGAGGAGTGACTTCCACCACAATGAGTACATCCTTCACGCATTTCTTTGGTTTCGTTTTGGATACTTTGGAATTTAGAATCGATTTTTGAAGTGAGGTCTTTCATCATATCAATGATTTTGGAATTTTCATTCGTTCCTTCGGCGAATGCGACGGATTTTCTTTGAGGTTTGATTTTGGAATCCTTAGACCAATCGAGCTTTAGAAGTACACAGTCTTCTAGTAAGTTGTAAGCTTTGTTAGGGGTCTTGTAAAGAAATATTCCTCCGGCATCAAGTATGCCTTGAGTTGTGTCATCGTGACCATGGTAAAAGATTTGAATGATATTACCACGAGACAATCCATGCCCATGACAACTTCGGAGCATGTTTTTCGTTCGAAGCCAAGCTTCGACAATATTTTCTCCTTCTTTTTGAGTAAAGCTACGAATTTCACCTAAGAGACGATCAAACATGGCTGGTGGAAAGAAACGTCCAACAAACGCTCTTCTCATTTGGTCCCAAGTTGTGATCACTCCGGGGCTTAATTCATTATACAAATTTTCACTTCTCCGGTGAGAGACGATGGAAAAAGTTTAAGATAGATTGAATTTGCATCGGTAGTTCCATAACGAAACATGCCACAAATTTCAAGGAAATCGGCGATATGTTTGTGTGGATCGGATTTAGCTCTACCATCAAATTGGTTGTCTTTAATCATCGAAAGATGATGACCTTTGATAGTAAAGTTTTCTCCAAGATTAACGGGAACAATGGCGGCTGCGGGTGTAGGAGCTACAACCCTATTGGCATCTCACATAGGTTGATCGTCAGCCATTGGAAATGGTAATTCAAGAAAAAGATTGACGATTGGATGAACTTCGGAAAGGTTTTCAAATGGTGGATTAACGATTTTTGGAATTCTTTGATCGGGTGGAATGAATGGAGTTCTCTTTTTGCGAAATAAACGTTCGGGATTAGACAATGGTGAACTTAATTCTTCGTTAGAAGAACGAGTGGTCATACACGAGAAAAACGAGCCTATCGAAAAGGATTTAAAAACTAATTTTTTTTTATGAACAGTAGCAAGTGAACCAGCGTTTGGGAGGAATGAACCGGCGGTTTGGAGATGAAAAAGTTTTACCGAAGGTTTGAACCGGACGGTCGGAGGAATGGACCGGCGGTTTGGGAAATTTTTTTTTAAGTTAAAAAGTTTACCGAGAGTAGGACCGCTGCGGTTTGAGTTCAAACCGGCGGTTTGGAATTTTTTTTTTACGAAAGCTGATAAACCGGCGGTCGAGAATTCGGACCGAAGGTTTGGAGTTTTTAAATTTTTTTTTACCCAGAGCTAGGACTGTGAGGTCGAGCTTCAGACCGAAGGTTTGGTCTGATAAAAAGTTTACCGAGAGCTAGGACCGCGAGGTTTGGGTTGAAACCTAAGGTTTGCAGAGAAATATATTTTTTCTTTAGAGCTTAACGAATACGATAACGAATATCAATACGAGTAGGAATAGAACAAGTAAATTATAAACAAAAACTTCACGAAAACGTGATCAAATCCCCGGCAGCGGCGCCAAAAACTTGATGTGCCCGTTTCGAGTGCAAGTTTTAAATTTATAACACGATCTACCAATAATTCAAATGAAACACATACGAGCAAGTATACTCGTCCGTGTGTAGTAAGGGTGAAATGGTAAGCCGAGGTCGTTCACAGGGATTTTTTTAGTTTTTGGGATGTGAGTTTCAAATATAATATCAATCTTGTTCAACGATTCTAATAGCAAGCAAATAATGATGATGTGAATTCAATAAATTAAAGACTACACTTTCCTAGACTAGTTTTTCATAATTCTCTTGACATGATGATGACAAAGGTTCCATTTGATTATGATCAACAAATTAGATGGTGTTCTAATTCAATTAGTGGGTATACTAACTCTATTGTTTCCAACACCTTCAATCCTTGTCAAGATTTTAAGATGACAAAAACAATATTTAAGATTTGATCAATCCAAGACTAACACAACTCAATTACTCGATTCGCTTTCGTTTCACAAGCAATTGACAACTACACTATTTTAGTTTTCCAAGTTTTAACCAAGTTACTTATGAAATGGTCAATACATAAGGTAACACCCTCATAGCCAAAGGTTTACAACTAATTGACTAACAATGTGTTTTTCAACCCATTACACTATTAGTAATTAACCAAACTTGATAACTCTTTGGTGGAGAAAACTCTTAATAGCACAATTCGTTCTTAGTATTAGCTTTTCGTTTATCATAGAACCATTGAGTCATAATCAACCAAAAGTCATGTAACAAACATCATCTAGGCAAGTGCACAAGGCACTTTGCCAATCATGGCAAACAAAGAAATAACCACAAGAAATTTATCACTTGAAAACATGATTAAAAAATCTTACAAAAGTTGTAATGATGATTACAAGAATTAGGAACACATGTGAGATGATCAACAAAGATTCCTTGAATGATTAAGTTGATGATTGATGAATGTAAGCTTTCCTTTTTCCTGCGTTTTTCTCCTTTGTCGCCCCCTTGAATATGTTTGTAACCCTTTTGGTCTCTAGGTAGTGATGTATATGATAATAGTTGGTTTCTCTTGTTTGATAGATAGTTCTCTTTGTTGTATCTTTTGGCCAAGTATATATAAGATGGCTCCCCTTGGTCACCAAGCAAAATACTTGCTCCCAAAGTGTCATAAAATGAAGGCAAAATGAGTTAATGGAAGTAGATGATCGGACTTTGGAGTAATGGCACTTAATTCTTCACTTAAATGCAACTTTGGATGACTTTTAGTGGCTAAACCCGCGGTTGGGACCAAGGACCGGCGGTTTGGATGTCTGCTGAACCTCAGGTTTGGAATTCAGCTTCAACCTTGGGTTTGAGATATGAGACTTGGGTTTGAACATAATTCTCATTCATTTCATCAATTCTTGATCTTTTGAACTTGGAAATCATTGCAATCTTGATTCTTTATCTTTAACGATCCTTCCAAAGCCTTTATTGTGATAAGAATCCTACGTTTATGCATAAGCTATTGATTTAACAACTTTTCTTCATCTTTTTAGCCTTTTCCTTGAACTTGATCGTACCTGAACTAAAATACATCTTTTGCACCTTTTAAGCATAATATGTTCACAAATACAACCAAATATAATGCATAAACGTAGAAATAACGCAACTAAAACATGTATAAAATGAGCGTTATCAGAGTGATCTTCACTATCACTAGGGTTACAAACCTTGAATCTCTATTGTTTCTATGACTTTACTTGTTTGAATAGATTTTTAATTTTAAGTTCATGCATAGTCTTAAGCACTTATGATATCTAGTCTAAGATCTCCCTTTTATAGTCCAAAGGAGATCTTTACAATATTGTCAATTCTTTTCTACTACTTGCTTGTTGAGTGTGTCAGTCCCTAAGATACAACATGTATCTATGTTTACAACTTATTTACTGAACACCTATCAAAGATATTATCTACCGTATATATTTGACTTTTATACACAAAATATCTTTTTATACTTATCTATCCAGCAGTAGTATACACGACACTTATCCATTCAGCAGTAGTATGAGTCACTCCAACAGCAGTATCGACCAGCAGTACCTTTGTTTGTTCTAGCAGTACTAACTTCAGTTAGTACTGTTAGTTATAACTTTGAGTAGTCTTCAGATATAAACCAGCAGTTAGTACTGTTAGTGTATTCTTCTCAGCAGTACTAATCTTCAGAACATTTAATTCCCAATACGTTGTGCTTATACTTCCTGAATGCAATTATGTTTTACTACTTGATGCTAGTTGTGATATCTTGTATTGCTACATATTGAGGTGAGTTCATAGCCCCACACTTACTTCTTTTAATTGTTTTCTATGATCACAATTGCTTGAAAACTGTATTCTGAACTGAATGTTTTATTAGCACTAAGTACCAATATTGCCAAACTTAAGTCCCTACATCATGAACCATTAGTCACTTACAAGTGAGCGCGAATATTGTGGATTGGCCTATTGGGATTGACGAATCCCGTTTGTGTTGACCGGGTAGGCAAACAAACGCACTATATTTGAGAACTCTAGGTAAAACAGCAAATTACCTACTAGGGCAACTATCAATTACTGTTGATACTATTATTATATCGATTATTGTCGATACTACCAATTACTGTTGGTACTCTATTAACGCTTTAGTGTCATGAGCTTATAGCATTGGTAATTACTGAACTTACGGGTGTATAACAACGTAACCCACTATCTCTTAAAATTGAAATCTTGTGATCAACTGCTTTATTTTTAAACCTATGAGTTCACTCAACCTTTGTGTTGACTTTTAGCATGTTTTATCTCAGGTGTTAGATCTTTACCGCTGCATAACTTACTTTTGGAGGAGCTTGGCGAAGGGCATGGCATGGTCATAGATGACTCTAAAAACTATTTGGGACCGCTTTAATTCTTTTATGGACCTATATTTTCCGCACTAGTTTTGAATGATGTAAATTGAATGTTTTTAATTATGAAATTTCTTCTAAAATGGCTGAAGTAAAATTGTTCTTTGTACCTTGTGTTGTGATAACAGTTGAGCAGCACCCCACGACCTGTATGCTTCCGCTGTACCGATTTGGGGGTGTTACACTTAAACCTAATAGGTTTTTCATCATCAAAGGCCTAAATTCATATTGACGTTTGTAACATGTGGTATGATATAAATGTTGCTATATGCACTTAAAAAAAAAATAGCAATATTAAGTCATTGTATGTTCATACCAATTTATCTTCCTTTTCAATTTGCTCTTCAAATCTTTTCTTATTAGATAACGGTAATAGGTCGTCATCATCAGAAGATACAATGTGAATAACATTTTAATTCACAAACATACCAGCCTTTGTAAGTCTTTTACGTTTATTGGTGGAGGGCACATCCTGTACGTTCCGTCAAATAAGATCATCAGACAATACAAATTCCTTTTTGCTACATTGTCATATTATTAAAAACGTACCAATTCATCATCCGATATTATGACAACCGGTACATTTTTCATGGATGCATTGGTTGGTATTTTTGAATCCACTTCATTCTTGCTAACCTAAACACATCATTGATTATACGAAAATTAATGAACGATACATTTAAATACTTAAATTTAAACTATAGAATACAACAAACATTCTTACGTTTGATGATCTTGGACGAACCATTGCTTCTGAATGGTAGCAAACTTGCAAAATACAGGTTTTCTAATGTTGATGGTGATGTCGAAACATTTATATAGTATGATGAGTTAGAGAATTTAGGAAATGATATGAAATATATATTTTAAAAAGGTTGTTAATTTGTTTTGGGTAAGGTTATCTTTTAACTTTTTAAAAATCATTATCCTATGAAACAATTTTTAAAATCATATCTTTAGTGATATTAACACTCTAAATTAAAACAGAGTGTCGGTAGAAATTATATATAATTTCCCTATTATATAAAAACACAATGTCGGTGGGGCCTTTTTTATTATTTTTTTCACTGTAGCGCTACAGTGCTGGGCTACAATTACCTTCGGCCCAAAATCAAGTTTGGCGAAATGGCAAAAAATACCCCTAAAGTTGACGCGCCTTTGCAAAAGTCGTCCTTTTCCCAAAAAAATGTTTTGAAAATTGGCAAAAAATAACCCTGACATCGGCGGCTCTTTGCAAAAAGAGTCCTTCTTCAAAATTTTATTTATTTTTTTTTATTTATTTTTTTTTTACCACGACTGTTTTTTCTAAACTTACGACCGTTTTTTTTTTAACCCTTGACATTGCCGACTCTTTGCAAAAGTTTTCCAAAAAAAAAAAAAAATTTTTTTTTTTTTTACTACGACTGTTTTTTTTTAAAAACTTTCTACCGTTTCTTTTTTAAGCCCTGACATTGGCGACTCTCTGCAAAAGGAGTCCTTTTTCAAATGAAGTCGACGCCCCATTGCAAAAGGATTCCTTTTCCAAAAAGTC